>JAHRHZ010000009.1:42136647-42204015 GCA_024137785.1 Ginglymostoma cirratum
TTTTCCAGCAACTTTGCTTTTGTTCCTGATTTACAGCATCCGCAGTCCTTTTGGTTTTTAATCTTTTTTAGTAACTTCCTCAAAAAACTCAACCAAGTTTCTGAAGCGCCATTTTCCTCACGTAAAACCTTTCTGGCTATCCCTAATTAATTTTTGCCTCTCTAAATGTCCATAAATCCCATCTTTTAAAATCACCTCAAACAATTTACCCAGAACCAAAGTCAGACTCACAGGCCTATAGTTCCCTAATTTCTCCTGACAACCTTTCTTAAACAAAGGGACAGCATTAGCCACCCTCCAGTTACCATACATCTCACCCATAGTTATAAATGATGCAAATATTTCTGCAAGGGGTCTCACAATTTCTACCCTTACTTTCCAGAATGTTCTGGGATACATTAGATCAGGTCCCAGAGATTTATCCAGCTTTATATTCTCTAAGACCCCCCGAACATCTATTCACTTTGTAGTAAGAGCAGCAAAGCAAGTTATCTTTAAAGTGCATGAAACTTCTGTTGAAATTCAAAGAGACATTGATGTACTCAAACAACAGACACAGAAAGTTAGTACACAAGTAATATAAACAAGTAGGAAGACAAATTGAACATTTGCCTGACATTGACATAGGCCTTGCCCAACTTCTCACACAATTCTCCCAGATTTCTGTCCATAGCCCTTATCATTCGGTCCCCAATGAAATCCCATCTTTCTTCCCTCCATATGTTGTAAGACTTTGGGACCACCCAAAGTTTGTGTGTGCTCCTATTTGAAGAGGAGCAGCTCATGTCGTGTGGATGCATTCTCTCTCTTGTCTTCAATATTAATGAAGTTTCGATTTAAATTCTACAATGTGACCTTAACAAAACAATTTCAATAAAATAAAGTAACACCTAAAGACTGATAATGCACTGTTGCATTTATAGAATAATAATTCTGCATAATCATGTTTGAATATCTGTAACTCATTGGAGCTCACCACTTCTAACAGACTGCAGTGAGAGCAGAATGCCATAAATGGATAAGGCTCATATTAAATATGAAAGATTTATTTAAATTGAGACGCTCTTAATTCTGAAACTGAATCATTTTAGGGCTGTTCTCAATGCTCAGTACAGAAGTGGTTGGCATGTCTGAACAGCTTCTCCTTGGTTACCTTCTCCTTGTAGCAGCTCCACCTGCTCTTTGTGCATTTGAATTTTTTTAGTTCCCGATGGTGGATTCTTAGCAGTGTTCTCAGAGGCTTGGTGCAAGGAAAATAATGCTAATACGTTCCAGATAGCTGCTCTCCATTTCCTAACAGCGTGCACCCAACGTTCGAGCTTCTCAGCCTGGCAGTGCTTCTAATGCATCATGTGCTGAGCATCTGATTTAAAATATTGAAATAAGTTGACCCTATTTTATTCTATGAATTTGACTCATTTGTTTGCAGCAGAAAGGATTACACTATCACTTCCATCATTATGATAGGAATTTTCACCTTCATTTAACTCAATGGTACAGGGATCAATTGGTTCTAGAAAGTACAGATTTGCATTCTATTAGGTTACTGGTCAGAGAGTGAAGACAAAAATCTCACTGCTGTGTGGGTAATATACAATGTAAACTATATGGGCATTCCTACACATTCCTACATTTCTGCACACCTTACATTTCTGCATGGTGAAACATCGCAAATTGATGTGTATTATTTCTGATGATTGCAAAAGAACAAAGGCTTTTGATTTTGAGACTCTCAATATTTTTCCCTGATAAATTTTACAGTTTCTTTTCAGTGAATTGGTTACTATGGAAACTGGAGTTGAAGTGAGGATCTTGTTCTTTTGGTTCAGAGGAGAAATTTGCAGTGGCTTGGTGCTACAATTGTTCATAAAGGTTAGACCTCAAACTGAGTGTTAGAAGAGAGACCCATAAGGAACAAAATACAAGTCAACTGTAAAGAGAATTGAAACTTGAGTCAAAATATGGACAATTACTTGCAATGAAAAGAAAGTACCCCCAAATCAAATGATTCAGCTTTTAGTTATGTTTGCCAGGGACGGTTGACATCTATCTGGTTAGTAATAATAACATTGGTGCTATGACAAGAACTGACTAGCCATATGCTTGAAATAGTGTTGAAGGTCACTAAGCTAACATAAGATTCTCTTTTAAGTATGTAAATAAAACTTTCAAAACAGTCTTTTTATAATCATGATTTTGAGTAATCCAACTACTTGTCTTCCTCTGCATCCTCTTCCTCATTTCCTGAGAAAGTTCTTCACCCACAGAGCAGGAGTGTATTTTTTCTATTCATTTGTGGGACGTGGACGTCGCTGGCTGGCCAGCATTTATTGCCCGTCCCTAGTTGTCCTTGAGAAGGTGGTGGTGAGCTGCCTTCTTAACCACTACAATCTTCCTGCTGTGGGTTGGCCCACAATGCTGTTAGGGACGGAATTCTAGGATTTTGACCTAGCGACAGTGAAGAAACGGCAATATATTTCCAAGTCAGGATGATGAGTGGCTTGGATGGCAACTTGAAGGTGAAGCTGCTGCCCTTGTCCTTCTAGATGGAAGTGGTCGTGGGTTTGGAAAGCGCTGCCTAGGAATCTTTGGTGAATTTCTGCAGTGCATCTTGTAAATAGTACACACTGCTGCTACTGAGTGTCGGTGGTGGAGTGAGTGGATGCTTGTGGATATAATGCCAATCAAGTGGGCTGCTTTGTCCTGGATGGTGTCAAGCTTCTTGAGTGTTGTTGGGGCTGCACTCATCCAGGGAGTATTCCATTGTACTCCTGACTAGTGCTTTGTAGATGGCAGACGGGCTTTGAAGAGTCAGGAGGTGAGTTACTCGCCACAGTATTCCTAGTTTCTGATGTGTTCTTGTAGCCACTATGTTTATATGGTGAGTCCAGTTGAATTTCTGGTCAATGATAGCCCCCAGGATGTTGTTAGTGGGGGTTTCAGTGATGGTAACACCACTGAATGTCAAGGGGTGGTGGTTAGATTGTCTCTTATTGGTGATGTTCTTAGCCTGGCATTTCTGTGGCACGAATGTCACTTGCCACTTGTCAGCCCAAGCCTGGGATATTGTCCAGATCTTGTTGCAGTTGGACATGGGCTCTTCAGTATCTGAGAAGTCATGAATGGTGCTGAACATTTGCAATCATCAGCAAACATCCCCACTTCTGACGTTACGATGGAGGGAAGGTCATTGATGAAGCAGCTGAAGATGGTTGGGCCTAGGACACTACTCTGAGGAATTCCTGCAGAGATGCCCTGGAGCTTAGATGATTGATTTCTAACTATCACAATCATCTTCCTATGTGCCAGGTATGACTCCAACCTCCGGAGCATTTGCCCGCTGATACCCATTGATTCCAGTTTTGCTAGGGCTCCTTGATGCCACATTCATCCGAATGCAATCTGAGGTCAAGGGCTGTCACTCTCATCTCACTACTGGAATTCAACTCTTTTGTCCACGCTTGACCCAAGGCTATCATGAGGTCAGGAGCTGAGTGGCCCTGGCGGAATCCAAACTGGACATCACTGAGCAGGTTATTGCTGAGCAGGTGCTGTTTCATAGCACTGTTGATGACACCTTCCATCACTTTACTGATGATCGAGAGTAGACTGATGGGGCGGTAATTGGCCGGGTTGGATTTGTCCTGCTTTTTGCGTACAAGACATACTTGGGCAATTTTCCACATTGTCGGGTAGATATTGGTGTTGTAACTGTATTGGAATAGCTTGGCTCGGGGAGTGGAATTTTCTATCACTGAAAGCAGCTAAGGCCAATACATCAATTGTTTTCAAAAAGGAGTTAACTGTATTTCTTAGGGCTAAAGGGATTAAAGGATGTTTGGAGAATTCAGGGACAGGATACTGAGTTAGATGATCATATTGGATGGCAGAGCAGGATCAAAGGGCTGAATGGCCTACATCTGCTTCTAATATTGATGTTGCTATGTTTCTATCATCTTCTTCCTCAAAATTGCCCCCAGGATTCCCCAAAAAGCCTCCATACATGGTCTTGCTCCTTTAGGTCCATGCATTATTGCTGGCTATTGTAGTGCTGAGCTCACCATGCCACAACAATACTAGAGATACTGGCTAGTATGTATTAAGATATGCTTCTATTTAATTTGTCCGGGCACTAGTTGCACCTCCTCAGCATGATGGTGGCTTGTTTGTGGACAGATATGGTGTTTCTACAGCATTCATTATGTCATTCCTGAATCACATTACAATTTCCTTATTTTCCGAGGGGCACCATTAACCACATTTCCTTCAAGCAGTCAACCAGCAGTTTTACCACTGGACCAGCCATATAAAAACTGCAGCTACAAGAACAAGTCAAAGGTTGGGAGTTATGCAGCTAGTAATTCATCATCTGATTCCTCTATGACTACCTAAAATGTCAAGCCACGAGTTAAGAGATTGAAAGGATACTTTCCACTTGAGTGCAGCTCCAATGACACACAAGACATCTTCCAGGAGAAAGTAGCCAGCTTGTTTACCCCCCACATCTACTGCCTTCAGCATTCACTTCCTCTACCACTAACACACAGAGATAGTAATGTTAACACAGTGTGGAGCTGGAGGAGCACAGCAGGCCAGGTAGAATCAGGGAGCAAGAAAGTTGACGTTTCAGGTCAGAGCCCTTCCTAGGAAATGAGATAGTAGTGTGTACCTTTTACAAGGTGCACTGCAGTAATTCACCAAGGCATCATTAAAACTCATAACCTCAACTGTCAAGAAGGACAAGGGCAACAGATGCAAGACAATGTCATCACTCTTAAGTTCCCCTCAAGCCACTCAGCATCCTGACTTGGAAAATATCACTGTTCCATCACTGCCTCAAAATCTTCCAATTCCCAACCTGACAGTATTATATGTATCTACCCAACCTGGACTGCAACAGTGTAAGAAGGAGTCTCAATATTAACTTTTACAGGAGAATTAGTAACGGGTAATAAATGGTCAGCAATGCCTACATCTCATAAGTGACTTTTTTAAAGAAAATGTTCAGCTTTTTGGCCTGGCAACCCTCAAAATTTTAATTGTGGCACATTCAGTGATGGTAATGTTATTGAGTGTCATGCTGTGATGATGAGGTCACTTTAGCTCACATTGCTTCACTATCCACATATCCGGTAGGTTACTAATGAAGCTGAGAATAGTATTAAAAATACAGAGAAAAACATTTATACTGTTGTAAAGAAAGCAGTAAAGAGAGGATTGGGATCATTTTCTGAAATCACAAAGGAGAACCAAAACATGGATCAAAAGTGAAGATGAGAATATTGGAGTAAGTTAGGCAGGTGCAAAAGATTGCAAAAGATTAATGTTGGTCACATATGCTGTACTCTAGCATTATTGGCAATAGGATATTTATGGAGCTATTTCTTCCTGCTAGCTATTGAATTAACACCAGGATTCATGGCTGGTTATGACTGGACAGCAAAACTATAATTTGATCCCATTTTTGTGGGACTACTTTGCCCCATATATACAAGACCAGATCCATTGTTTTATACGAATGCAGTGGTGGATTGTAACTTCATCTAGTTGTCACCTTATTTTTTATTCTTTCTAGTGCTGCTTATGCTTTGAACTTCAATAATCGTCACTGAACCAGGGTCCACGCCCTGACATGAAGGTAATGCCGCCATGTTTGAAATGCTTGTTTCAGAGGTCTCAGATTGCAGTGGTGAACAGTTCAGCTCATGGTGATAAAAACATTAGCTATAGGAGAAGTTGATGACATACACCTTGAGCCTGCCTTGTCATTCAACTCAATTCAATCATGGCTGATCCTCTGAGCTCAGTCAGCTTCGTCCCCTGCTCCCTATATCATTTTGTTCATTAAGACATTGAGAATCTGTTTAACACAATTTTGAATATATTCAAAAAATGTTGCATTTACTGTTTAGCAGACTGACATTTATATGTTGAATTGGACAGCAGAAGACCTTCAGAGATTTACAATGGTGCTATAGTAAACCTATAGTTTAACGCAAATACCAAGTGCCACTCTTCCCTTCTGAACCCTTTCCCTTGTCTAAAAGCCAACACCACATGGGAGATAAATAACCCACTTCTTAAATATAAAGTCCAATGATCATTATCTTCTTTCAACCAACTCTGTTGCCTTTTTGGTTGACTTTTAAAAAGATCTGCATTTCTAACTTTGACATCCACACCCACTTCGGGTCGTAGATTCCAAAGAATCACAAACCTCTGGGTGAAGAAATTTCTCCACATATCAATACTCTATGGTGAATGCTTATCCTAAGGTTGTGCCAATATTTTAGTTTTTCCTGCCTGGGAAAACAAATTTGAAGTGTGTTCTCTCAAAAGTGTTTTTCAGAATCTCATATCCTTCTCTGAGGATGAGAAGTAGGAATCTGACCACTTGGAGGCAAGAGCTGTTCCTAACACACTTGGGTCTTGATTCCTCCTAAGAAACAAATTCATTCAGCCCTCACTGAACAATTATTGGCGTGCTCAAACAACAGATAAATCAGGTGGGCAATTATGTCAAGGAGAACATATGGAGCCATGAATAGAATCAAACTTTCAAGTAGATGATGAACAAAAGAAACATGACATTCAGAAAGACACAGAAAAAAAAAGACACTAACACCAGCCTACGGCCATCAATTCAAAGCACAGCTAACCAAACCATGGCCCTCTGACATTAAGAGTTATGTCTAACATCAAATCAAGCCCAGTCATATTGTATTGTTCCATCTCCTCTTGCTTTGATTCGAAAATCCTTTCTCCAGCTGAATGCAATTTCTGTTTAAAATTATACCTTAGCAAAATGTATTCTTTGCTATTTTCTGTTTTTTTTCATCTGACCTAAATGCCAAAAGCAAATAACACAGGTTGAAGGCTGTTCCTAATGTAGAGAAAAGGTAAAGGTGAAAGAACATATAAGTTTTCTGAAGGAATGGCTTCAGGCAATGTGCTTCTGTGCATGGAGAAGGAGAGAGTACCTCAAACACAAAGGATGAGTAAAATTTTGAACTGAATTTATCCCATGGTGTGATCTTGTTCGTGAAGACTTTTGTTTTCTTTCATGAAAGATTGACTATCATCTCTCTTGATATTCCAGAAATATTATAGAACGAAGGTCAGAATCTTTAGTCGGGTCAATCTGTACAAGAGTAATAATATATCACTCAGTCTCAATAAATGCCTGCCTTAGGAGCTGATAAAACTCATTTCAAATGTGTCTGCCTCGTGGTGTATATTTAATTTTAATGTTTGCAAATGAAGTTCACTGAAACTAAAGTGGGTTGTTTTTAGTGCCTTTTTAGAGTTGATTTTCCTGAACTAAGCAATAGAAACATGTCCAAGTCATTTGAATAGATACTTAGAAATGTTGACGGAAAACATTTTTAACGTATAGTAGTAGGCCTAACTATTTCCATTAGCATCACAATACAGTGCAAGTCATAGTTTTCCTTGGAGATATCTATAAGTTGTTGAAAACACATGGTGCAGGTTTTCTCCTTTTCTTTCTCAAACACTTCTTCATTCTCATCATCTTACTAAATCCTTGCAAGTCCCATTTGCTTTCTGCATTACCCTACACTGGCTCCTCAAAGCCTGTCCACCATCTACAAGTCAGCAGTGTGATGGAATACTCCTCACTTGCCTGGATGGGTGCAGCCCCAACAACACTCAAGAAGCTTGACACTATCTAGGACAAAGCAGCCCACTTGATTAGCACTACATCCACAAGCATTTACTCCCTCTACCACCAACGCTCAGTAGCAGCAGTGTGTACTATCTACAAAATGCACTGCAGAAGTTCACCAAAGATCCTCAGCCAGCACCTTCCAAACCCAAATGCACTTCCATCTAGAAGGATAAGGGCAGCAGATATATGGGAAAACCACCACCTCCGAGATTTCCTCCAAGTCACTCACCATCCTGACTTGGAAACATATCGCCGTTCCTTCACCGTTGCTGGGTCAAAATCTTGGAATTTCCTCCTTAATAGCATTGTGGGTCAACCCACAGAAGGAGGACTGCAGTGGTTCAAGAAGGCAGCTCACCACCACCTTCTCAAGGGCAACTAAGGATGGAGAAGAAATGCTGGCCAGCCAGCCACACCCACATCCCACAAATGAATAGAAAAAAAAACACTGGCCAGATCAACAAACCCAATATAATTTCTTCTTGTGAACTTAGCAAGGAAAGATAATTTGGTTATATTGAATAAATATAATAAATTTGTATATTCAATTGCAAAAACACTAGAAATGAAAGCAAACCTCAGTATTCAAACAAGAATCGATTCATTGATTTTTGCAAAAACATCTGCTTCATCAATGTCATTTAAGGAAGGAAACTGGCCATCATTTCCTGGTCTGGCCTACATGTGACTCCAGATCTAAAACAGTGTAGTTGACTCCTAACTGCCCTCTGAAACAGTTGAACGCGCTACACATAGGTATTGAATCACTACAGAAAAGGCAAAAATTCATAAAGATGGTCAAAGCAACTGCCATTGATTTAGACATCAGAAATGGCAAAAGCAAATCCAACCCTGCCAATCCAGCAAAATCTTCTTTACTGATATCTGTGGACTTGCACCAAAATGGAGAGGGCGTTCCCATAGATCACTTAAGCAACAGTGGGCTCATAGTGCCATGGGCCCAGGTTCAAATTAAACCATGACTGTCTGTCTGTGTGGAGTTTGCATGGTCTCCTGTTGTCTGTGTGTGTTTTTGGTGCTCTGATTTCTTCCCACAATCCAAAGATGTGCAGCTTAGGTGGATTAGTCATGGTCAGGGTTGTGGGAGAGTGTCTGGGTCTGGGTACAATGCTCTTTGGTGATTGGTGCAGACCTGATGGGCCGAATGGTCTGTTTTTGCACTTTAGGGATTCTATGATTCCATGAACGGCCTGATAAGGTCATTTTCACTGAATCATACCTTCCTGGCAATTTCTCAAGCACTGGCATTACCATTCCTGTGTATGCCTTGTTCTATGGAGACGGCTGACTCAGGAGAAATGATGTGAGAGGAAGTTGCTTTAGGAGGCTTTGACTTTGTCCATGGAGCCAATGAGCATAACATCAGATTAAACGCATTGAAGACTCAATTCTTCCCCATATTAAACACCACTTGGAAGGAGGAATGACGGTGACAACGGCACAGAATGCAATATGCAAATCAAACAGCAGGAGGAGATGTTAAATCATCCATCCCTGGCAGCCCCGTGCATTAGTACAAAAGACAAGGCTGAAGCATTTGCTTTTATCTTTAGCCAGAGGTGGTGCGTGGCTAATTCAAGTTAGCCTCCTCTTTAGGTCTCCAGCATCACATTTTCTGCATCCATTGCATTGACATCATTGCCTAATGTCCATATTCCACCAACATTTACGTGTTTGCAGTTAGATAGTCTGGATGATGAAAAATTATAAATGAAAATAATTCAGAGATGAATCTCGAAGATTTCAAGTGTGGGGCCATAAATGTTTCCTTTAATAGTGTGTTCCATATTGGAATTGTGCTTGAGAAGAAAAGTCTTTGATACACTGTCTTGTTAACAGATGGTGTTTGTGTGAATGCCAACCTTGAGTTTTATGATTACCAGAAAGCATCAAGTATTTTTTGTATCAATTCACACTGTTCAAAGAGATACAGGCAGCCAGTTACCTGGTGGATTTCTTAAGAACTAAAGAAATAAGAGCAAGAAGAGGCCATTGAGCTCTTTGAATCTGTTCCACCATTCAACCAGATCATGGTTGATTTTTTACTGAAAGACCATTTTCCTCCATCATTCCTGTATCCCTTGATATTTTTAATATCTAGAAACATATCAATCTCCGTCTTGAATATACTTAATGATTGAGCCACCAAAATTCTTGGGATATAGTTGTACAAAGATTTACTACCTTCTGAGTGGAGAGTTTTCTTCTCAGTCCTGCAGGTGGGCCACTTGACTTGAAACATTAATTTTGATTTGTCTTCACAGATGCTGCCAAACCTGCTGAGCTTTTCCAGAAATTTCTATTTTTGTTTCAGTCTATTATGGACTGGCCTTTATTCTGAGACTGTGTTCCTTGGTTCTAGACCCCCAAGTCAGTGGAAGAATCCTTTTTGCATCTACCTTTCAACACCTGTTAGAATATGACCTGTTTGAATGAGATCAGCTCTCATTCTTCTAACTCCAGGTATTTAGCTCCAATCTATTTAACCTTTCCTCATCAGTCAACCCTTCCATGTTGAGAATTATTTGAGACAACCTTTATGACACTCCTAAACAGCAAGTATATGTTTTCTTACTTAAGGTGACCAAATCTGCAAACAATAATTAAAGTGTAGTCTCATCAAGGCTCAACACGATTGCAGTAAGACATATTTACTTCTATACTGAAATCCTCTTGAAGTTATTGCTTCCTGAACCTGTAATTTAACTTGCATTGATCCACAAAAATGGGAACCCCTTGAAGTTCAACAATTCCTCGTTTCCCCGCTATTAAACAAATATTCTGTATTTCTGTTTTACTTGCCAGAGTAGATAATTCGATATTTCTCCATGTTGCATTTCACCTGCCAAATCTTTGCCCACTCACTTAGCCTCTCCAAGTCCCCTTGAAATGTCATTGCATTTTCATCACAAGCAGGGGCTTAGTTTTGTGTCATCCGAAAACTTGAAACTATTTCATTTACTCCTCACTTCTAAATAATCGGTATAGTTTTGAATAGCTGGGACCCAAGTACCGATTTGTGCAGTGCCTCTCCTGTCACAGGCCATGTATTTATTAGTTAAACAGTTATAAATCCATGTCAGTATATTTCCACAACTCTTGTGCTCTAATTTTGTTTACTAATCTCCTTTATGGGACCTACTCGAAAACACTCTGAAAACCTAAATGGCCATATCCATCTATTCTGCTAGTTACAACCTCAAGGTCTGTCAAACATGGTCTCTCTTTCTCTAAGTCTCTGTTTAATCTACTCAATCCATCCATTATTGTTCTAAATGTCCCATAATCACACCCTTTATTATAGATTCTTTTTATATATTCTATAGATTTTATTCTATAGATTCTATAGATTTTTTCCCTTCAACTGATGAAAGAATAATCGGTTCACAGTTCCCCTGTTTCTCTCTCATTTACTTTTTAAACAGAAATACATTTGTCACTGTACAATTTGAAGGGACCAAGCCATTGTCTTGAGGATTTTGCAAGGTGACTGAAATGCGCAACAACCCCTACAGTCGACTCTCTCAACATGTAAGTCATCAGATTCAGGAGATATATCTATTTTAGAATGTAGAAGAGTGCAGCACAGGAACAGGCCCTTCAGTCCACCATGTCTGCACCGACCACGATATTATTCTGAACTAATCCCATCTCCTGCATTTGGTCCATATACCTCTATTCCCTGCCTGTTCATGAGTCAGTCCAAATGCCTCTTAAACTTTGCTTCTACCACATTCTCTGGCAATGTGTGCAGGTACCTATTACCCTTTGTGTAAAAACATCTTTACCTCACATATCTCTTTTAAACTTTTCCCCTCACATCTTAAACCTATGTCCCCTTGTATTTGGCATTTCCACCCTGAGAAAACGACTCCAACAATCCACCTATCCATACATCTCTTAATTTTATATACTTGTATCAGTTAACCCTTCAGCCTCGGAAGTTCTTGTAAAATCAATCCAAGCTTGTCCAACCTAAGACACTCCAATCTGGGCAACATCCTGGTAAACTTCTTTTGCGCCTTCTCCAAAGCCTCCACATCCTTCCTATAGTGCCGCGACCAGAACCGCATGCATACCTCCAAATGTGGCCTGACCAAAGTTTGATACAGTTACAATATGACTTTCTACTCAATGCCCTGACTGTGAAGGCAATCATGTAACATGCCTTCTTTATCACTTATCCACTGTGTTGCCATTTTCTGGGAGCTATGGACTGGGACCCACTGTATGTCAATGTGTTAAAAATTTGGCAATTTACAGGGTACTTTGCTCTTGCATTTGAACTCTAAAAATGTTTCACTTCACACTTGCCTTTTTTTTAACTTCACTCAGACTAGGAAATCGCTGGCTGGCCAGCATTTATTGTCCATTCCTAGTTGCCCATAAAAAGATGATGTTGAGCTGCTGCATTGAACAGCAGCAGTCCACCTGCTGTAGGTTGACCAGCAGTGCTCTAAGGGAGAGAATTCCAGCATCTCCCCTCAGAGAAAATTAAGTAACGGCTTTATATTTGCAAGTTAGGATGATGAGTGCCTGGAGGGGAACTTGCAGATGATGGTGTTCCCATGAATCTGCTGCTCTTTTCCTTCTAGATGGAATTGGTTGTAGGTTTGGAAGGCACTGTAAAAGGATCTTTGGTGAGTTTCTGCATTGCATCTTGTAGATAGTACACGCTGCTGTTACTGAGCGTTCATTAGTGGATGGTTGCAGATGTGGTCTGAAACAAGCAGCTGCTTTTTTCTTGGGTGAAGTCAAGCTTCCTAAATATTGTTGGAAATGCATCCATCTAGGCTAGTAGTATTCCATCACATCCCTGCTTTGTGCCTTGTAGATGGTGGGCAGGTTTTGGGGAGTCAAAAGTTGTGTTATTTGCTGCAATATTCCTAACCTTTGAACTGATCTTGTAGCCATTGTGTTTATGTGATGAGTGCAGTTGAGTTTCTGATCAACGGTAACCCCAAGGATGTTGATAGTAGGGGATTCAGTGATGGTGACTCCATTGAATGTCAAGGGGCAGTGACTAGATTCAATCTTATTGGAGATGGTCATTGCTTGACATTTGTTTGAGTCATAGAGTTGTACAGGATGGAAACAGACCCTTCAGTCTAACTTGTCCATGCTTAATAGATATCCTAAATTAATTTAGTCCCATTTCCCCATTTGGCCCATATCCCTCTAAACCCTTCCTGTTCATGTACCCATCCAGATGCCTTTTATATGTTGTAATTGTACCAGTCTCCTCCACTTCCTCTGGCAGCTTATTCCATAAATGCACCGCCCCATCTGTGAAAAATGTGTCCCTTAATCCACTTTTAACTCTTTCCCCTCTCATCTTAAACCTGTGCCGTCTAGTTTTGGACTCTCCTGCTCGTGGAAAAAATCCATGACCCACATGATTTTATAAACTTCTATAAGGTCATCCCTCAGCCTAAGATGCTCCAGGGAAATAGCCCCAGCCCATTCAGCCTCTCCCTGTCGCTCAAACCCTCCAACTCTAGCAACTTCTTTGTAAATCATTTCTAAACCCCTCTCAAGTTTAAGAACATCTTTCCTACTTGCCCGCTGTCGGCCCAAGCTTGGATATTGTCTAGATCTTGTTGCATTTGAGCATGGACTGCTTCAGTATTTGAGAACTCTCACAGATGGTGCTGAACATTGTGCAATTATCTGCAAACATCCTCAATTCTGACATTATAATGGAGGGAAGGCCATTGATCAAGCAGCTAAAGATAGTTGGGCCTTGGATGCTACCCTGAGGATCTCCCGCACAAAGATGTGCTGGAACTGAGAAGAAAGACTTCCAACAACCCTGACCATCTTCCTATGTACCAGGTGTGATTTCAACCAACAGAGAGTTTGCCCCCTGATACACATTGATTTCAGATTTCCAAGGGCTCCTTGATGCTATATGTGGTTGTATGAGACCTTTATGTAAGGGGATATCACGCTCACCTCACCTTTGGAATTCAGCTCTTTTGCCCATGTTTGACCCAAGGCTGTAATGAGGTCAGGAGCTGAGTGGCCCTGGTGGAACCAAGCTTGGTGTCAGTCAGCAGGTTATTACTGAGCAATTGCTGCCTGATAGCAGTGTTGATGACACCTTCCATTACTTTCCTGTTGATCGAGAGTCGACTGATGGGGTGATAATTGATCAGGTTGAATGTGTCCTGCTTTTTATTTATGGGACATACCTGACCAAGTTTTCATATTGTCACATAGATGTCAATGTTGTAACTGTACTGGACTAGCTTGGCTAGGGGAGCGGCAAGTTCTGGAGCACAAATCTTCAGTACTATAGCCAGAATGTTAACAGGGCCCAAAGCCTTTGCAGACTCCAGTGTCTCCAACTGTGTTTGGATATCTCGTGGAGTGAATTGAATTAGCTGATGACTGGGGACCATTGGAAGAGGTTGAGGTGGATCATCCTCTTGGCATGCCTGGCTGAAGACTGCTGTGAATGCTTCAGCTTTATCTTTTGCACCAATGTGTTGGGCTCTTCCATCATTGAATGTGTGGATATTTGTGGAGTCCCCTCCTCCAGTGAGTTGTTTAATTGTCAACCACCGTTCACGAATGGATATGACAAAATTGCAAAGCTTAGATCTGATCCGTTAGTTGTGGGATCACTTAGCTCCACCTATCACTTGCTGTTTGGCATGCAAGTAGTCCTCTATGGTAGCTTTACCAGGTTGGCACATCATTTTCAGCTATGCCTCCTGAACTCTCAATTGAGCAAGGATTATAGAATCTCTACAATATGGAAGCAGGCTATTTGGCTCATTGAGTCCACCCAAACTCTCCAAAGACCATCTCACCCATACTCACCCCACCCTATCCGTGTCACCCTCCATTTCCCTAAGCCAATCCACCTGACCTGCACATCTTTCAACAATGGGAGGGAACCCAGAGCACCCCAAGGGTGGAATTGAACGTGGGTTACTGACACTGTGAAGCAGCAGTGCTGACCATTGAGCCACCATGCCATCTTGCTTAATGGTAATGGTTGAATGTGCAATATGCTGAGTCATGAAGTTGCAGGTTATGCTGGAATACAATACTTTCGCTGTTGATAGTCCACAGTGCTTGAAGGACATTAGCGAGCCAGATGGGTTTTACCAACAATCAAACAGCGTTTTCATGGTCTTCATTTCATTCTTAGTTGAGATACTTTTTATTGAATTCAAATTCTACAATCTGGTGTAGTGGGATGCAAATCTCAGTTCCCAGAACATTCACTGAGTTTCTAGATTAATAGTGTACTGATAAAAACGTGAGGTCATCACTTTCCCTTAAACTCCATCTGCCATTTCTCTGCCCAACTTTCCTGCTGATCTACATGTTACTGCATCCTTTGACTTCATAGAAGAATCCCCACAGTGTGGAAACAGGCCCTTTGGCCCAACAAGTCCACACCGATCCTCAGAGCATCCCCCTAATCTACACCTCCCTGAACACTACGGGCAATTTAGCATGGCCAATCAATCTAACCTGCACATCTTTGGACTGTGGGAGGAAACCGGAGCACCCGGAGGAAACCCACACAGACACAGGGAGAATGTGCAAACTCCACAAAGACAGCTGCCCAAGGCTGGAATTGAACCCAGGTCTCTGGTGCTGTGAGGCAGCAGTGCTAACCACTGTGCCACCCTCACCATTCACAATTCCACTAATTATCATATCATCTGCAAACTTACTCATCAAACTATCAACATTTTCATCAGAATAATTTATATATATTGCAGACAATAGATGTCTCAGCACTAATTCTTGCGGAACACCACTGGTCACAGATCTCTAGTCATAAGAACAACCCTCCACAACTACCGTCTGCCTTCTATGGCCAAGCCAATTTTGTATCCAACTTGCCAGCTCACCACAGATTCCATCTGACTTGATCTTCTGTAACAGTCTATCATGAAGGGCCTTGTCAAATGCTTTAATAAATTTTATTTGGATATCACCCACAGCCTTATCCTCATCAATTATGGACCAGCATAGTAGATCAGTGGTTAGCACTACAACTTCACAGTGCTAGGGACCCAGGTTCAGTTCCAGCCTTGGGCAACTGTCTGCGTAGAGTTTGAATGTTCTTCCTTTTTCTGCATGGGTTTCCTCCATGTGCTCTGGTTTCTGCCCACAGTCCAAAAATGTGAAGGTGAGGTGGATTAGCCATGTTAAATTGCCCATAGTGTCCAGGGATGTCCAAGCTTGATGAATTAACCAAGGGCAATGCAGAGTTACATGCATAGGTTGGGGGATCTGGGTATGGGTGAAATACTATTTGAAGGGTCAGTGTGGACTTGAAAGGCTGAATGGCCTGCTTCCACACTCGGGAGTCTATGAATCATCTTCTTCACTCCTTCAAAAAACTCAATCATGTTTGTGAGCCAAGGCCTTCCTGCATGAAGCCATGTTTACTCTCCCTAATAAGTTAAATTTTCTCCAAACCCAAGTAAATTCTACCCAGAAAAAATCTCCTACAATAATGTTCCTGCCATTGATTTAAGGCCAATAATTTCCTGAATTATCCCTTTTGCCCTTCTTGAACAAACAAACAACATTGGCTCTTCTCCAGGGATCATTAATTCTTCAATATTTTTTATTTACAAATTCTTACAAATTTTACATATTTACAAATTGCAGTACCTCCAAGAGTCCTTAATTCCACCATTATTTCTGGGAGGTTTCTTATATTTTTTGTCATGAAGGTGGACCCAAAATATTTGTTTAGTTTCACTGCTATTTCATATTCATAATTTTAAATTTTCTTGACGCCTTTTGTAATAGACCACCTTTATTTGTTAAACTTTTCCTTTATATTTTCCTATAAAAGCTCTTGTGATACATTTTTACATTTCTCACTAGCCGAATCTTACTCTGTTTTCTCTTGCTTATTTTATTTTCTCATGCTTTTCCTTACAAGATTTCTAAACTATACTCAATCCTCTGGCTTTCTACTGACTACTTTATGCCTTTTTACATTAGCCAAATTTGGAACACTTTCCTTGTTGGGCTTTGTGTATAAAATGAAAGTATTTCTATTGAAAACGATTAGCTCTTTCAGTGTATGATGCGGAGGTGTCGGTGTTGGACTGGGCTGGACAAGGTCAGAAATCACATGACACCAGGTTATAGTCCAACAGGTTTATTTGACAGCACCAACTTTCAGAGCCTAACCAGGATCTTGGGTTCATGTCACACTACAGGGTGATCCCGCCACACTGTACAGTCCCTCTCTCACATACACACACACACACGCACACACACACATACATGTGTGCGCACACATACCCACGAGCACAGGCACATGAATCTATGGGGTGAATTTGTATTTGCAGATACACTTTATTTTGTTCAAAAAGTACACAAATTATAGACAGTCAGTCAATGTGGCATTTTATAAATTCCAACTTTAGAAATATAACCAGTCGGACTCCAAACTAAAACACAAACAGACGCTAAACAAGGTCTCACACCTGACATACATTGTCTGACCTAAAATATCGCCTCTTCTTTACACTGATGAAACCTTTAGTTCTCTGAGGACCATGACTTAAAAAGAATTCGGGCATTTACATATACATATTAATCAATTAAAACTTTCTAACTGATTAAAGCCTGAACAGCATCTTAGGCTTGTTTAATAGATTCTCATCAATAGTGTGAACCTTCGATCTTTTACTTTTAAATTCTGTGTCTGATACTGCCCCTCTCACTAACACCTGAAAGACTGATGCTCCGAAAGCTTGTGTTGTCAAATAAACCTGTTGGACTGTAGCCTGCTTTCAGTCTATGTCATTGCCATCTGCCAACATAACTTTCAATCTAGTTGCCCTAAGACACCACAGCCAATTTGGCCCTCATAACTGCACAACTTATTTCCCTAAGTTTTAAGAACCTAGTTTCTGATTGAACTAAATTGATTTCAAACAATGCAAAATGCTACCATATTATGCTCATTCTTTCTGAAAGGCACTTTTGTTTTTTACTTGTTCATGAGATGTAGGCATCCCTGGAGAGGCCAGCATGTATTGCCAATCCCTAATTACCCAGGAGAAGGATAATGATAAGCTGTACTATTAAATTGCCTAATTTGGATAATTTCACTATAAAAGTTAGACTACCTTCTGGAAAAATGTGTCCGGGAACTTTGCCTCCCCTCATGTGTCACAATGTCTGTAGCTTGACATTCAGCTCAAAAACTGCGAGCTGCTTTTCCTTACACTGCAGATGTGGTTGTCTTGGATTGTGGCATCTTAGAAGTTCCCATATACGCAAGTAATTATGTGTCACTTGTCCTTCATCCAGTTTTTGATATCAATCAATTTATAGTTCCCTCTATACCTAACTTTCTTCATTCATCCTACTCCTGGCTTCACACGCTATGCCTCCAGCAGTGCTCAATGTGTTCAGTCCATCTATCAGCTTCACCTACTCTCGTGATAGGATGTCCTTCTTAATCCCTTGTTTGAACTCAAACAGTTTCACTCCTGATCCTGATTTTCCAATTTCTGTACTGGTCTCTGATGTATCTCCCACCACCTGCAGCATGGGTGGTATGGTGGTTCAGTGGTTAGCAGTGCTGCCTTATAATACCAGTGAACCCAGGTTCAATTCCACCCTTGGATGACCCTCTGTGAGGAGTTTGCTCAATTTCCTCATGTCTGTGTGGGTTTCTTTTGGGTGCTCCAGTTTCCTCCCACAATCCAAAGCTATGTATGTTAGGTGGAATAGCCAGGGGAAATGTGGAGTTCTGGAGATATGTCTGAATGAGATCCTCTTTAGAGGATTGGTATAGACTTGATGGACCAAATGGCGTGTGCCCACCCTGGAGGGATTCTATGAACTAAGGTGTTCACTGAGCTCCAACCTTCCTTGTCTGTTGCTTCTGTTTTCTTTTTAACTGTGCTCCAGACCATAATCTTCCACCGACTCTGACAACCACTGTTCCCCAGTTTCTGATCTCTTCCCCCATTGACGTCTGGCTTTTCTGATGCCTTTCTGCTCTTCTCCATTGCCTACAAACTCCCTGTCATCAAAAGCTGACACACCCAGCAGCTAGCAGCTTCTCAATTTGCTTTACTACAACTGAGAAATGGAGATAAAATGGCAACCAAATTTCAGATTGAAAATTGTCAAAACCCAACAGAAAGCGAATATTTGAGGCTTTATAACTGCAAAATTACCTCTCCCCACCCACACCTCTCACCTCAGCTAATATCCTGAATTGTACATCTTTCTCTATGCTTTTATCAAGAACATACATCTTAAAATAGGCACAGCAGCGTGATTGGACCCCCCGTCCTCACTTTTCATCCCAGCAGCCTCCACATTCAAAGGATCATTCTCTGACAGTTCAGACAACTCCTGCAGAATGCCTCCACCAAACACATCCTCCCCTCACTCCCCTTTCATAGGGATCATTCCCACCAGGACACCTTAGTCTATTCATTGACCACTATTACCACACCCCTTCCCATGACATCTTCCCGTGTAACTACAGAAGATGCAGCACTTGCCCTTCACTTGCTCTGTGCTCACTATCCAAAGGCCTAAACAGTCTTTCCAGTGAAGCAGCATTTGACCTGTACCTCCTCCAATCTTGTGTATTGTAGTCACTGCACCAATTGTGGCCTACTCTACATGCAGGAAACCAGACACAGACTGGATGACCACTTTGCAGAACACCTCCAGTCTGTGCGCAAGCATGACCCTGACTTTCCCATACCTATCATTTTAACACAGTACCATGCTCATATGCCCGCTTGTATGTCCTCAGCATGCTGCAGTGCTGCAGTGAATCACAGCGCAAACTGAAAGAACAACATCTCACAACAGACCAGGCAGCATCAGAGAAGCTGATGGGTAAAGAAGGGTTTTTCTGAAGATTTTTCTGAAGAAGGGTCCCGACCCGAAACGTCAGCTTTCCTGTTCCTCTGATGCTTCCTGGCCTGCTGTGTTCCTCCAGCTCCGTACTGTGTTATCTCTGACTCCAGCATTGGCAGTTCTTACTATCTCTGCACAACATTTCATCTTCAAACTAGGCCTTCTGGACTTAATATTGAGTTTGACACCTTCAAATTGTGAACTGACTCCCATTCCTTCCCTTTGAGATGGCTTTACTTGTTACACTCTCTGTCACCATATCCTCTGTTCTTTCAAGTCTGGCAGTTATACACATCATTGTTCTGCCGTTCTTACATTCCAGTCACTTAATCTGAACAATCATCAGGGACACACCAGGGACCTGGGTTCGATTCCACCCTCAGGCAACTGTGTGTTTGTGGAGTTTGCACATTGTCCATGTGTCTGTGTGGGTTTCCTCCACAGTTCAAAGATGTGCAGGCTAGGTGGATTTACCATGCTAAGTTGCCTCTAGTGTCCAGGGATGTGTGGATTAGGTAGTTTTTTGGAGTGGTGTCTGGGTGGGATGCTCCAAGCGTTGGTGTGGACTTGTTGGGCCAAAGGGCCTGTCTCCACACCATCAGGATTCTATGATCTATGAAAGCATTATATGACCTCCTTGCCTCAGCTTCCTCTGCCGCTCTGATTTAGGGTACAGGAAAGATTTACCAGGATGTTGCCTGGTATGGAGGGCATTAGCTATGAGGAGAAGTTGGAGAAGCTTGGGTTGTTCTCACTGGAACAATGGAGGTTGAGGGGCGACCTGATTGAGGTCCACAAGAATATGAAGGGCATGGACAGAGTGGACAGTCAGAAACTTTTTCCCAAGGTGGAAGAGTCAGTCACAAGGGGGCATAGGTTTAAGGTGAGAGGGGCAAGGTTTAAAGGTGTTGTATGAGGCATATTTTTCACACAGAGTGTAGTGGGTGCCTGGAACCTGCTGCCAGAGGAGGTAATGGAAGCACATATGATAGTGACTTTTAAAGGGCATCTTGACAAATATATGAGTAGTATGGGAATAGAGGGATATGGTTCCTGGAAGGATAGGGGCGTTTAGTTGTGATGGGCAATGTGTCGGTACAGGCTTGGAGGGCCAAGGGGCTTGTTCGTATGCTGTAATTTTCCTTGTTCTTTGTTTATTCTTTTTTCTATCAACATCCTTTCTTCCCCAGCACTCTACACCCAACCCCTCAGCACCCCTCCCCAGCTGCAGCATAAATGCTGTCCCTATCCACATTTGATATCAGCTCTGATGAAGAGTCATCATTAGCTTGCTCTTTCTCTATCGATGCTGCCTGACCCACTGTGATCACCAGCATTTCTTGTTTTCTTTAAACAGGGCCTGTTGCTGCTTCCAAAAATTTGTGAGGTAGCTTGCAAAAAAAAAACTTTTCTTACCATCAGTTTGTATTCTGAACGTGCGACAACAGTTTTAGTTTACATGTATTTCAGTGTCATTGTATTCTACAGCAGATTGATTAAAGTAATTATTTTCAGTTTAAATATTCCAATTAAGCTTTTCATACAAAATCTGTCAATGTGCTAATGGAAAAAGCTACAGAGTACTCATTGGGCATTTCAGAGAACCATTTCTCGTATTATTTTATTTTTTCTTGCTGAATATGTTTTACCAAATATTGTGTTCACTTGTTAGAGAACTGATGCCTTGAAAGCTTGTGTGCTGATGTTGATGATGCCCATTGTATGTCCAATTCTAGACATTATTTTTGATCTCTAAAAATCTAAGTGTTGGGACACTGGAGCTGTTAATATTTTAAGAATTTCAAAACAGACCCCAAATGGCCACACAGCTGAATTAGCAGAGTTTGGTACTAAATGATGTGATGCTGATCCAGTTAAAGGACAAGGTTAGTCTTTAAGTATCTTATTAAGACTGGCAACCTTAGATTGAACCTTCAACCCTCAACAACTGAGAGAAACAGGTCTTGAGAAACCTGTCGACTGAAAGGAAATAAGGAAATTTTACACATATACCAGTGTGAAATTGAAAAATTAAGGTCCCTACTTTCTGTTCAAAAGGGAATGAAATGCACATTTGGAACAATAGAATCAGATGGGGAGGAAATGGAAGAAGCTGACAGATACACTGAGTGTGGCGAAGATAGGGGGTTCCCACCTCCCTTCCAGAGAGAGTAGGTCCTTTGGCACCCCTAGGATCTTACGTTGCCCTGATGAACCCATTGATCATAACCCAATAGGATAATCCAATTACTTATACAATCCCACATATACTGATGCAATTAGTGGAGATAGCAAAAAAATCCCGTATTTGAACCCATAGTTGAACCCCAAATGTTATTCAAACGCAGTCACCAAAAGTGGTTCTCTCCAGGCTAAATGAGGTAAAAGTAATGTTAGTGTCCCTGAGACACACGATCCATTCTGCCTTACCCAATCCTCAGAATGTGGGAGGAGGGAAGCTGTAGGCCTTGAAAACGGCAATCCGAGCCGCTGTAGGATACGTTAGGGGAGACCGTATGGAGAGCGCCTGATTGTCCACAAGAGTCTTTATTACCTTAAATCAGACTACACTGATGCCATAAAACAGGTTCAAATTGGATCTGAACATTTGTCTTGCATGGCACTGAGACAGCAGGAAAGCTTGTGAAAATTTTGATCCCAAAGACAACACCCACGTAGAACATTGGATGGTAAAAAAGATGACCTAGGCTTGGAAGAAAGAGATTCTTGAATAAGAACACCCTATATCAGGCAAGGGACAAATGCACCCAGTAAAAGATCCAGACCCAGTCCCATGTGGAGGAACGAAGGGAGCAACCAAGAAAAGGGTGGTAACGTCAGAGCCATCCACATCCATACACCCATCCCACAGTGAGAGAGAGCAGGCGATCAGTAACAGCTGCCGCCGCAAGGGAAATGCTACAGTATGGGTACACAGACCACTTCACAAGAGACTACAGCATACCTATGCAGTCAGCACCACCACAGGAGCCAGGCTCAGGACCCTGGTGCAGCTGGAAGGACCTGAGAGACAAGCAGCGGATAATTTGGTAGTGAGATCACACAGACAAATGTAGTGCAGGCAATCCCATCATCTAACTCCTTGTATCCCCAATTGGATACATTCCCCAAAGTGTGATGAAGCCATGTCTCTCCTCAATGGCATGTAGCACCAGACGGAATGGTATGGAGTGGCCTGTGGTATACGGTGGAAGACCACCCTGTTGAGTTTTTATGGGACACAGTGGGGGTTCAGATCGACACTTAGCACATCCCAAGATTTTGATAACTCATCCCGCAGCCGTAAGAAAATTCTTCTGAGCATATTCACTGGACACCTAGTAAATGGGTTAGAGACAGGACCTGTGGAATTTAAAAGGGGAGATACAGTCTGCCATTACCAGCAGTGTTGATTAATTTCCATATGGATGCTGACCACATCTTAAGTTGGGACCTCATGAAGAAGTATAATTTACTTTTTGCCCAGGTGAGGTGTTTTATTTGGCAAACGTCCAAGCTCAGTGAGGCCCCAGCAGACATTGTGACAGGCTCATACAAGCTGAAAATTTGTACCATGGGGGAATTGTGGATTAGACCCACTGAAATGACTGAGGACCCAGCTGCACTGTAATTCTCACGGAGTGCAAGAGTGTATTCACTGGTCACAAACATGACTGTAGTTGTATCGAGGGTGAGGTAGTGATTGATGGTCTGGACCTAAAACCACTTTGCTCAAGCAGGCAGAGGGGGAGGAGGCCAAGGTCATTTGCAGCTTATTAAAGCAAAGAGTCCTATGCCCTGTAGCATCTATCAATAACTCGCTAATATGGCTGCCAAAGTTTAACTGACTTCCTGTCACTGTGGGAAGCTAGAGGATTCATCTCGGCAAGTAGGAAACCATTACCTTCTGCACCCCAGCTCATATGTATTCTTAAACTTTCCAAGACTGCGAGTACAGCATCATTAAGGTTGGGGTCCACCACCAAACCTCCCTAACTGGGAACATAAGGGCAGATAAATTGGCTAAGCAGGATGCCCATACCCCATAAAGGAGAATCATGACAGCCCCCCATTCCTGAACAAATAGATATTGTTGCTGTGAATCAAATGTTGAAGATCTGTTACAGGCTTAGACCAGCAATGTCGAGTTAAAGCAAGTATAGGAGGGAACAATCACCTGCCTTGTATAAAAACAGAAAATGGGATGGCAAGTTAAGTAATTCAGATGGACTTGTTCTCAAAGATGTTCAATATGTAGTATTGGACAAGGACCAAAATCAAGTGATTCATCAATGCCACAGTGTTCAGGGTTATCAAAGGACTGAAGCAAAATATCTGACAGAATTGAGGCATTGTATTGAAAGCCAGAAATGGGAAAAGACACAAGACATTGTATTGAGATTTGCATCATCTGTACCCAGAACAATCTAGACAAGTATGCCAATGCAGGAGGGTTAAGGCATACTAGGCCAGTAGCAGGACCATGGACTGACTTTCAAATAGACCACCTCATCTCTCTTTGATCCTGTAAGAGGGGATAAAAGTATATCATGGTCATTGTGGACATTTTTAGCAAATGGGTAGAGGTGTTCCTCGGTCTAAAAAAACCGCTAAAATTGCAGCTGACGTCTTAACTTAACATGTTTTAACAAGTTTCACTTGAAGAGGTCTTCCCCATAGCATAGATCAGACTAAGAAAATCATTTCACAGGATTGCAGAGAGGATGAAGCACATTCTCAAAGGTCATCCAGCAAAACAACTTGAGCCAGAATATAGTTTTACCCTTTGTCCTCATGCTCATAAGGAACTCACCCTTCAATTCAACTGGATTCACTCCCCACATTCTGATGACAAGACACCCTATTAGAGATATTGACCCCTTAATAAGACTTAGTTTGATAGAGCCCAAGATCACAGTCCTCTGTCATGAGAAAACTGTGAAAATTCGAACAGAAAATGTATAGGCTGCACACAAAGCAGCGACTATCCAAATGGAAAAACAGAAAAAGCGAAGCATGGTGTATTTCAATGGGAAGTTGAACCTGGGTAGAGTACAAGGTAGGGCAGTAGGTGATATTTCAAATGTTCTAGCCAGGAATACTCCTACTCCCCAGATATTCAGGTTCCCAGCTGGTGGTCAACAAGGCCAGCCCATCCGTGTATGGAATTTTCCTGGATACGGGAAAAACTGGATGGTACCACATGAATCAATTAAAGCCCTATGGAGCCAAAAGTAACAGCCACCATGAGTTTCTCGGGGAACTTGAGGAAGTGGACCCTAAACCAAGCTCTGTCCAGACTCCAGGCCATTCATACATTCATGATCCAACCCAAATTCCCAATCCCGCTCCAGGACCAACCCCAGTTACCAATCCAGAACAAGATCCCAAACCAGCCCTAGACACAATCCATGTTGAGTAGCCCAAGTCCTTCCAACTAGACATGGGGCCAATTAACACACACACACACACACACACACACACACACGCAAACCTGCTACCCCGTACATCCTGGTCGTGCAGGGCCACAAGACCACACAGCATGATGGATAACCATCATCATCATGTTCGTGTTTGGGCATTTCTTGTTGTCCCATCTTTACCTTTTTCAAATCACAGGTCATTTTGTCTTTTATCCGCCTTATATCCACATCTTCTATCTGCCTGCCCCTATTTATTTCAGAACCCCCTTCCCCTCTCCCATTTCTGAAGAAGGGTCTAGGCCCAAAACGTCAGCCTTCCTGCTCCTCTGATGCTGCTTGGCCTGCTGTGTTCATCCAGCTCTACACCTTGTCATCTCATTTTGTCTTTTCATGACTTTTCATCTCTTTGTCTGAATTTTAATCATCTGGACTTCTGAATATATTAATGCGTCAAACCACCTCTGGTCCCCATTTTGAATTAACAAATGTCAGACCTGAAGTTTACCTTACAGGTGTATCTGAGGACTACCCTAGGACCACAAATTGGCGTTATTTTAAAACACACATGCAAAACTTTGTATGACAGCTTCCACTACAAGTTAGTGCCAGCAGTGTTAGATATCTCCAGAATCCAACTGCCAGGGTAGTACGTTTTCCAATTTGAGAAATTATCCTTGTATCTGACCCATCTGCTATTAGGACGGAAGACAGGGATTGACACAGAGGAGGTGAGACCCAGGCCAGTGTGGCATAGTAATAGAGATATGCTGAATGATTTGGTAACAGTTTATGGAGCAGGAGTGCCCACAGTCAATACTCTCGATTTGAATAATAAACTCAAACATTTAACTCAGCAAGGTAAACAGTCCTTGGATAAAATTAACCTGTGTCATGGCTGATGTGATAATCTTCAAGTCTACTTTTCTGCCTTTTCCCCATAACTCTTGATTTCCTGACTGATTAAAGTTATGTCTGTCTCAGCCTTGAGTATACTTAATGATCCAGGCTCAACAGCCCTCTGCGGCAAGGAATTCCATAGATTTGCGTCCCTCTGAGAGAAAAAAATCCTCCTCATCTCTGTCTTAAGGTCATCTCTGTCTTAAGGTACGGTTCCTTCTTCTGTGATTATGTCCTCTGGTCCTAGGCTGTCCCAAAGAGGGAAACAACCTTTCCCTCTACCCCATCAATTCCCTTGAGAATCTTGCATGTTTCAATAAGGCTGTCTCTCATTCATCTGAATTCAAAGAATTACAGGCCCAACCTATTCAACTTTCCTCATGATATATTCCTTCTGTACCTAGCATCAGCCAATGTCCACACGAGTACAGACTGCCCACAGCAAAAAGATTTGTTACGGAACTGAGGCATGTATCTTGTATCGGATTCAAATGGGATAGAATCCTGAATGGCCTGTCCCAGCTCTTGTCTTTTCCAGCTCGAAGAAATTTTGGAGCCAGTATCTGAATTTGGTGCAAAATTAAGAAATACATCATACAATGTGAAGCAGTCTGTAAGAGTCAATTCCATCATCAATGCCAAAATGCTGATGCAGTTAAATGACAATTCATTGTCAATGAAAGGAAATAAAAAAACAGAGAACTTTATGAATATTGTTCAGCAAAAAGCCTAAATCTATTGATAGTCATCTTTTGTACTAAGTTCACATTTTAAATTCCAGTTAGGCGAGAAAGAAGTTGATAAATAACAAATATTGAAAATTTACACATGAATACAAGCAAGTTAAAAAAAAAATAGAAAAGGTAAAATCCACATGTGCATTTCCTTCAGTTGTAAAGAAATAATGTTCAATAGCAGGAAGCTAATGGCATATAAGTTTAACAGGGCGATACAACAGTGGGAAGAAGTTTTGATAATCAATTCTTAGGAAGCCAACCTCAGCTGCTGTGTTTTACCCATGATCTATTGAAATTATTGTGAGTAATTTTATTGTTGATTTTACTTTTACTTTCAATGGGCCAGTGTCTGCGTGGGTTTCCTCCAGGTGCTCCGATTTCCTCCCACAGTGCAGAGATGTGCAGGCTAGGTGGATTGGCCATGCTAAATTGCCCATAGTGTTCAGGGGTGTGTAGATCAGGTGGGTTATAGGGGGATGGGTCTGGGTGGGATGCTCTGAGGGTCAGTGTGGGCTTGTTGGGCTGAAGGGCCTGTTTCCACACTGTAGGGAATCTATGAATTCTATGAATGAATACTCTTATCTTAATCTGGAATGCTAATATCTTGAAAAATACAAATGTATGGTATCATTATCCTTTTAATTGACAGCTGTTTTGTGTTTGTTCAGCAGTTAGATTTTGCAAAAAAAAGCTTTCAGTTTGAATGTCGTATCTTTTTAAGTTTCTTCAATTCATCGTTACATATTGTTCTGACATGTCCTTCATCCACGGTAATGACGGGACCAGAGCCAAATTGTGGGCAGAATGATCAATCAGTCCACATTGTTTTTTTTTTAAATCATCTTCTGCAGTTATTCCAGGAGGAGGTAACAGCCCATTTGCAGCTGTCTTTTGGCTTCTCCTGCAGTTTATCTTAAATGAGTGACCTTTCTCTCTATTCAGAGACTGCTGTATTTTCAATTAGTGGACAGATGCTAAAATTAATCACTGATATGGCAGACATATGAAGCTGAGACCACAATAGTACCTGCAAACTTGCATGAAGTATATTGGCCCCTAAATCATTTTTTTATTAAAAGGACTCCAGACAATGGTGTGATGTCAATTGCAGTAAACGTGTTGAATAATCATGAGACCAAAACATACAGAAGTAAAATTAGGTCATGCAGTCCATGAAGTTTGCTCCACCATTCGATCATGGTTGATACATTTATGAATCACATTCTCCTGCCTTCTCCCCGTATCTCTTGATCCCCTTATCAATCAAGAACTTATCTATCGCCGTCTTAAATGCACTCAGTGATCTGACCTTCACAGACCTCTGTTACAATGAGTTCCACAGACTCACCACCCTCTAGCTGAAGAAATTCATCCTCATTTCAGTTGTAAGGGGTCGTCCCTTCACTCTGAGGCTATGTCCTCAGGTCCTAGTCTCTCCTACTAGTGGAAACATCTTCTCCACATCCACTCCATCTAGTCATGTCAGTATCCTGTCAGTTTAAATCAGATCCATACCCGCTTCCCAACCCTCTAAATTCCATCAAGAACAGGTGCAGGGTTCTCAACTGATCCTTATATAACAAGCCTCACATTCCCAAGATCATCCTTAAAAGCCTCTTCTGGAACCCCTTTCTTTAGATATGGGACCCACAACTGTTCATATTATTCCAAAAACAGCCTGACCAAAGACACATAATCAAAGAGCAAAAGAAAGTTATGTTCTATTCATTGAACATCTTCCATGATGTTGTGGGTACGAAAGAGCAACACAGTCAGGTTAGTCTTTGTTGTAAAGGGTGGCAACCCCTTTGCACAGCACTGGGCCTCAGAATTAGAGATGAGACTAACAAGCAGCTCACATGTTTTAGTGAGATAACAAGGTGTAGAGCTGGATGAACACAGCAGGCCAAGCAGAATCAGAGGAGCAGGAAAGCTGACGTTTCGGGTCTGGACCCTTCTTCAGAAACAAAAATTGTTTTAGTGTTGTTGCTTGAACGACAATTGTTGACCAGGACAATATGGAAACACCTGTGCTTTTCTCTGATTTTTCATAAACATAATCTGGTTCCCATATTGAGCAAACATAACTGTCATGAAAATGTACTGCATTAAATATTAATAATGAAATTCACATATTGGACTTCCTGAACAGAAATGCTGTTTTCAACAGAAATGTGCATCTCACTGAAATGAAGGGACACTGATTCACATTAAAATATCTACCAGTTTGTTTCACTCTGCTTGTCACTTCCTTTTTATAGATATGCAGGAACCATGAAGACCAGCAGAGGTGATCAAACCTCTTTAGAGACGTGAACAACCCTCTTCATGGATTAGCAAAAATGAGGATTCAAATGCACAAGCAGACAGAAAATTGTCCATGAAAAGACTTCATGGAGTCACAGAGGTCTAGAGCTCAACAAAAAGGCACTTCTGCCCATCAACTCTGTGCAGGTTCAAAACAAGCACCTATCTATTCTAATGCTATTTTCCAGCACGTGGTCCATAGCCTTGTATGACTCAGCAAGGCAAGTGTGTATCTCCAAACTTCTTAAATATTAACAGGGTGTTTGGCAGAAACTGCCTTTACAGGCAGTGAGTTCCAGATACCTGCCATCTGCTGCGTGAAAACATTTTTCCTCACAGCCCTTTCAAACCTCCTGCCTCTTATCTTAAATCAATCCCTCCTTGTCATTGATCCCTCCAAAAAGTTTATTCCTGTCAACCCTATCTGTGCTCCTTATAATGTTAGACATCTCAATCATGTCACCCCTCAGTCTCCTCTTCATGACTAAAACTCTCCCACACAGGATTCATCCTGGTAAATCTCCTTCGCACTGTCTCCTGTGCAATCACACAGTTACAGTGTACCCTTTCTGTTCTTAAACTCGATATCCAGTGAACATTAGATTTTTTTGATCCTACCCTTTATCCTTATTAAAATTTGTTGGCCTGTTCTCTTTTTGAATGCATCCCATTGCTCAAACACAGATTTACCTATCAGTATCTACACCCTGTCCACTCTGGCCAAATCATGTCTGATCTTATTAAAATAGATCTCCTGCAGTTTAAAATTTTGATTTCAGGCCCATCTTTGTTCTTTTCCAAAATTATTTTGCATCTGTCGGCGTTATGATCACTGACTGCAAAATGCTCGCCCACGAATAATTCAACCACTTGCTTGCCTTCATCACCCCAAAACATGAAAGTTAAGCCCAATACTGGCCTCCGTCTCATTGCCCTTTCTACATAGTGGCTTAGAAAGCTCTCCTGGATGCTTTGAGGATTCCACTCTCTCTAAACCTTTCATGCTATGACTAACCCAATTAATATCGGGGAAGTTGAAATCTCCCACAATCACTACCCTATTACTTTTACACTTGTACGTCATTTCTCCAAATGAAAAGGGACTTTCTAGTCACATTATGAATCATCTTCATTTCAGCTAAGAACAAAAAAAAGCCTGAAAATTCTGCCAGAGCTGAAAACCAGCCACAAAATGTGAATGTACCCTTTTGTTCCTTACAACTTTGGCCAAAATTATTTGCTTCTATTTTTGATTTTAATTGTGAACGTGGATTTTGAATGCATTTGCTGCATTTTTCGGCTTGTATTAATTGTTTAATGTCTTTACTGAGTTTGGTTTCAGAGCAAGAAAATTGACCTCCTGCTTAGTTAAAAATGCAAGAAAGCTTGTCCTGCTAATACTCTACAAGCACCATGTCAACATTTAAATACATGCCCGGGATTGGGAAGCTCGTCTTTCAAATTTTAGTGTACTGGTTATAATGAAACAAGGAAGTAAAAGCACCATGCCACCTTTTCTCACCTGGTTGTAACAGAATATGCAGTGGAATGCCGGAATGTCACGTTTGATAAAATCATTGCGATCAAATTAAACCCATGACATCTGGTACTTAATATATTATCAATCATATGTTAACTCATGACAATCCATAATAACTGAACAGCCATGTCCCTTTCCTCTGCTCCTCTTACACTATTAATTTACTATCCTCCAAGCAAACTCTCTGCTCCCCAGGTCTGATCCTCCAATTTCACGTCTGAATGTTTGTTCAATATTAAATTGCCTCTGAATCTGAACATGAACCTCTGGCACTTCCATTGTTACCTTCAGTCCAAAACCACTGCCTTAATTCGTCCTAGTTTATGCACCATCAGCAAAGCAACTTATGCTCCATATATGTCCCTCATCTCTTTTACAAATATTACAGTCTTGCATTCTTAAACGCATCTACAGATTCTGATAGTTAAGAAGTAAAGAAATGTGGGTGATGTCAATTGAATATGCCTGAGGTACAGCTGGAAAGAGATAACTGGAAAGAAAAAGACATTAAGTAGAATATCAAGATATAACTTCATTTATAACTGCTTATCATAATGTAAGTGATCTGATGCATATGTGAATGTCTCTTTTTTAAAACAAATATGGTCAATTTTAACAACAACGTGTTCAGAATGAATGGTGGTCGTGTCATATGAGAGAAGTGTATACACAGAGCTCAGTGTAGGCACTAGGCCAACATAATTCTCAGGGAATCATTTTAATGATCCTGGACAGTCTCAGTTAAAACCAATGGAAGTGCCAGATACTGGAGGCAGAACTTTGTACAAGAAGTACAAAAACACTAGGGAGCTAAGAATATAATCCCTGGATTACCATGACAATAGCATGGCATTAGGAGGGTGACGTCAAGGCAGAATTGGAAAGGCCGAAAGATGCCTTGAGGGGACTGGCAAGTGTTTCTGCTAGTACATAAGAAATCAACAAAAAAGCAACTTGTAAAAAATTATCTTGGCCATGTCTGGCCATTCCTTGACTCCACTCCTCATTCTTCAGCTGTTAAGAGTTTCATTCTGTGTGTCTCCTGATTGCCAAAGTAAAACTGACAATGTCATCAAGCTCCTGTTCATCAGAATGTAGGAGCAAATTACTGCAGATGTCTGTCCATGGATGCTACCTGACCCGCTGTGATCTCCAGCACTTGTTGTTTTCAGTCCTGTTTATCAGAAGTGCGAGCCTCAGAAAATATCGAAGTCAGTGAAGATATGATGTTATCATCTGTGAAATGGCATTGTACAGAAGCTGCCAGTTGGGTAGGTTGGAATCAATTCTAGTTAGTTACCATTTGTGTAAAGATAACTCCAGCTGGAAAATGTCATTAACTTCTGTTCTTATGCTTCTCAGATTGGAACATTAATTCAATTTGGAAAGAGAAAGTTTAAATTGTAAGTCAAGGAGAGGGAGATAAAGAGCAGATGAAGGTTAGCGAGTAGGGACCAGATATTAATCAGGATGGCTTTTTAAAGTTGGATTTGGGGAGGGTATTTAAGATTGGACTGTTAATTTTGGCATTTTGCTTTGACAAAATGTGTCTTGTTTTCATTATGATCCTAACCCAGTGGATGGGACATAATCCACAGAAGATGATGACAGCATATATGTAGCCTGTAACTTTAGAAAGCCATTTAGAAAGAGAGTAGGAGTGGGGCGCAGATAGCCGAGGAGATGGCTCTGATCATGGTACGGGAGTCTTTGAGTAGGGAATGACAGACATGCATGTAAGATTGGTTGGTTAAAGGCAAGCATTTCTCTTCCTCTCTCCCTATGAGACATGTGGTAAAGGCACTTACCATTGTGCCAAATCTGTTGTCATCTTTCTTGAGTAGCTGAGTTTCCCATATCCTGGAAAATCCAGTCAGATAGAATTAAACTTACAAGGCAAATTAAATATGAGGGTCTGCAATATATTCCTCAAACAGATAACTCTGTCTTGAGAATGAGGTGTTTCCGGCCTACCCCTCGTACTCCATTAAATCCAGAAATGCTCAGGTGGAGGGCCATTGGGATTGAGTTTGAAATTTAATGAAATTTTACATCTCACCCAAACACAATTTATATTTGGGGTTGTAATTCCTCCAAGAAGAGACTTGATATAGAGTAGAATAGCAATTCTTTGCTTAAATTCTGAGATGGCTCTAGACAGAAAAAGGGAGCTGAGAGCTGGATGTAAATAATAGATGGTTGTATGCTTGTAATGTCACTTGGTTAATAATCCAGAGGCATGGGCTAATGGTTTGGGGACCGGGATTAAATTCCTCCACGACAGATGCTGAAATCTGAAATGAATTAAAAATCTACTGTTAGCCTAATGACAACAATGTAACAATTGTCATAGAAAACCAAATTGTATTCACTAATCCTTTAGGGAAGGCAATCTGCCTGTCTTACCTGGTCTGGTCTACATTTGTTTCTAGTGTCGCAATAATGCGGCCATCTCTTAACTGCTCTAGTTAAGGGATGGCCAATAAAAGCTGTTTAAGCAAATGATGTCCAATTCCCACAAATGAATAGGAAAAACAGGCAGAATTATAAAATTGGAGACAACTTAAAGAAGAGAAAGAGAAATATTAAGCTTTTGGTCAGTCCATTGGCAATTCCATGGGGGATGATTTTTTACAGGTTAAATAGGCACAAATTAAGACATAACAACCCTGTTAACAGCTGGCATTTGTACAGTACTTTTAACATAGTGAAACTTTGCAAAATCAGGCATAAAATAATTATAGTGAACCAAAAGAAAACACTAAATATTAGGGCAAACAAATTAGCAATTAAGTATTAAAAAATACATTAAGGGATGAAAGTAAAGTAAAGCAGTAGATTGGTTTAGGACAGAATAGTAAAGTTTAAAGCATAAGCAGTAGAAGGAACATCCACCAAAATGAGATGAAAGAAGTTGCAATCTACAAAAGTTCACAGTGCGTAGGAATATCGGGTTTTGAGGGCTTTGTAGGCTTTAAAGAAATTCTAATGATAGGGATAAGCAAGGGCATGAAAGTACTTAAATATAACAACTTGCATGTTAAAATTGAAACAGTTGTGGACAGGGAGTCAGTGAGTGCTGAGGGTGGAGGGAATGGTGAAAAATGTATTGGTACAAATTATGGTGCAGCAGCAAAATTTAACATGGGCTCGGTTTTCAGCTGCCCTGCAGCTCTTTCGAATAAACTTGCTCAACAATGTCATAACCAATGATGAAAGTTTCAGCAGTCGATGAGTTGTGACAGGAATGGTGATAGGCTCCTGGCAAAGGTGGAAGCAAATTGTCTTTGAGATGGAGATGACATGGGGTCATGTTGATGTCAGGTTCAAAAGGAACACTGAAGTTGGGAAAGAGAGAGGTTTGGCTTTAGAGAGAGGCCAGAATGGGAATGCAATCATCGATTATGAAATATTAACGGGAATCAAAGAAAAATATTTTTGGCTTCCTGAATTTTGAATAAAGCAAGTTTCAATTCAACTAGAACAGTTAGATAAGTAGTCTAACAATGCCAATGATGTGGAGATGTCAAGTGATATGATGGTGGGATTGAGCTGGATCTCATCGTCAGTACCTTCTTTACAGTAGAATTTACAAATCTTGCTCAAAATTAAATGTCTTATCAGCCTTAAAATTGAATCATTTCAACAGTTTTATATTTAGTTTCTAAAATGTGATATTTCAGGGAGTAAAATAATTATTAGTATGCCAGTGGTAGACAGAATTAGATTGTTGGAGGTGGGAGAATAAGCAAATGTTGGTTGTCAAACACACCCTGGGACATTATGTGCCACAAGGTCAGTGCTACTTACACAGGAGCTATTACATTGTGGAAAGCAGTGAGTCCATCTATCAATTCCTTCCTTGAAACAAGATATCTAGACAATTGCTTTTTGAAAGTATAAAATGACTGAGTTCTATTTTATGTTCCATATGTCTACCATTTTGTGTGGAGACAAAAAAATAGTGTTTTCCAACCTTTGTTTTATCTGGAATATTCTTTGTAAATCTGTGTGCACATCATTCACTGTAAGATCCAGCAGCAGCATCTTTCCAGCTAGACGATTTGGTGAATATTTAGCAAGCAATCCATTTCAGGTGAAGGTTCTTCATCGCTTTTGCTGAAGAAAGACAGCTGAAGAAACCAATGCTGGAGAGAATGGCTGTGTTTGAAGAAAAAAACTATCAGATGTTTGGTTGTTGGCTTTGTCATTGGCACCTGCTGTAACCACTGGTCATCCATGTGGTGCATGCTAGCCCAAAAGAGGTTATGCCATTTTCATCTGTAATCACCTAGTGACCCCTGGATTCTCCAAATAGTTGATGTCATAGCTTTCATGTCATTTTTTTATGCATCGCTGATACAGAGCTATGGATATCCCACTAGTTTCCTGGCTCTAGCTCCTTCACCACTCAGCATATTCTTGCGTATGGGACCGACTTCCACTTTGAGGACACCTGAGCCAATGAAATTGCCATTTTTTGATGAGTGACAATGACCTTGCAAGCTTCACCTTCAAGAGGACTGTGGCATTCATGATTTTGACCGGGAGATTAGTGAGCTTTTCTTTCCCTTGGAAGCTTCAAGTTGCCATACTTTGCTGAGAAAACAGGCCTTATAAAATATCAACACAGTCCTAAGAGTTAATTTGGTGTTATCCCATGAGTGTTTTACAAGTTGGCCAAAGGTGGTGACTGTTCTCCCTATGCTTGTGTTTTGTATGAATGGTTTAATTGTCTGCCACTATGGGCCCAATGTAATTGAAATTGCAAATCACTTCAACCAAGACATTCTTTGGTGTGATTAAGGAAGATGCAGAATTGTGCCCCTGGTCGCAATTTTCCCTCTGCTTATTATCAGGTAGAACAGTTTACAGAAAAAGAGGAGACAGTCCATAAGTCTTTGCAGCTGAATTTTGATGAAGGCAACAAGCATGGCATCATCAGTACACAGGCATTTCCTGATAGGTATGTCATGTGCTTTTGCCTAAGCTTTCAGTGTTAATTGGTTGTAGAGTTTGCTGCTTGACATATTATTCAAGGAGACTCTGTCCCTGTGTTCAGGGAATGTCAAAGTCAGGCAGACAGAGAAAAAGAGACACCAAATGGAGAGAGGAGCAAGGGCACAGCTCCATTCTTAACTGCAGAACTGTCAGATGCAGAGCCATCAAACTGTACAGTGCAGTGCATGTTGTTGTGGAAGGAAAGGGTAAGACAGAGGCATTTTGGTGGACAGTTAATTTTCACCCAAATATTTGAGAGTACTGTTCCGCTAATAATGTTGAATGTCCTAGTGAAAGCCATGAAGGTAAATTAATGATGTATACCCGACACTTCTCTTGTTGCCAGTGTATGAAGTGTGTCATGGCCACAGGCTGCTGGTGTGGAAATAACACTGTCTCTGGCTATGCTTTTTCTATAAGTGAATACAGTCTTTCTAGGTTTTCCTGGTGTAGTGAAATTGTTATTATCGCCTCCTGGGTGATGCTGTGACAACTGGTCTGCTCCAGAAAAAATGGTATTAGAGATGCACATCTCACTTAAGGCACAGTGCTAAAAAAGAGTTTGTCCATGAGTCATTATCTTGCACACTTCATGTTAGCCCCCACATTTGGAATAAGGTCTCAAAGGTGAATAGCCTCTCACCATTTGGAATGCCTGTCAGAGCATCATCTACAGAGCAAAGCTTCCTTGCATGAGAAGTTGGTGTACGATTCAGTGAGTAGGTGCATAAGATGGAAATTGCACCTCTGTGAGAAGATAGGGAGATGAGGTACTCAACGGTTTTGACTGGTGGCTCAGTTGATTGCATCATAAGTTGATTGCACAGCCAACACACAGTGGTCTCCAAAACTGTTTCAGTGTAAGATGATAAAGGGTCTAGGCCCGAAACGTCAAGATTTCTTGCTCCTATGATGCTGCTTGGCCTGCTGTGTTCATCCAGCTCTACACCTTGTTATCTCAGTGTAAGATGATATTGGCTTCATGAATAATGTCTATGTTGGCTAATCTGGTTTCCTGTCGCATGGCAATACTGACAACAAGGTTATGCTGGTCACAGATACTTAGGGTCATCTTATGTACACTTACCATGGAGTGTGGGTTATTGTTCATGCCAGGGTGCAAAGTACATTCCATTCAGCTTCGAAGCTGTGAGGTTATCTTTCTTTCACATAAAAGCAAAGAACTATGGATGCTGGAGATGTGAAATAAAAGCAGAAACTACTACAGAAGTTCAACAGGTTTGGCAATATCTGAAAGAAAGAAACAGAGTTAACATTTGAATTTGGTTTGATTCTTTTTCGGATTCTTTCCTTTGTTAGCTTTCTGCGTTCACTGCCAAGATTAGGCATGGTTTAAGGAGCTAAGAATTCTGTAGCAGCTGCGTCTTTTCTCAAACACAAAGGTTAGCATTTGTAATATCAAATGTCTTTGAGTTTCAGGCCTACTTATTTGGGGAAGTTGCCAGAATTATCCAATCTGTGGGTAAGTGAATCTTCACTTCAGATTTTATGCCAGGTTTACTCTCTCAGCCATTAACTATTGATGGCATCGTTATCCATGTTGAAAGGTTGCAAACAACAGATCCCAGATCATCACAAGGGTAGATTTGATCTCTCTCCAGGCAAACTAGATTCTCTCAGATGGCCAGTGGCCTCTCTCCTAACCACCTAGTTTCCAGCAGTAAAAACAACTTAGTTACTAACCTGCCTCAATAGAATCTCAACTTGACCAATTATATTGCATGCCTTCATTAAACAATCACCGCAGAAATTTAATCTACTCAGTAAAACTATACATCAATCATGAACTAGCTTAGAAAGCCTCCAACAAAGCATTAAAACTCCTCAAATGCCACCGCCATAGCACTAACTCCCTTTAGCAGCCCTTCTCCAAAATTCTCAATTCTCCGAATAAAACCCCGTCACCATGTTACTAAATCCCCAAAGAATCTCTGTAATGTCCAATCTTTAAATACACTTAAAAGACATTTTCTTGAGGTGGTTTGCTAATCTATTGAGGTGTATTTAAACGAGATTGGCAAGGGAAGGAACCTTGTCTGGTAGTTCAGAGGGGAGAGAAGCTGGGATGGAATTAAATGTTAAAATGAAAGGCAGAGGAAATACAGGTTGGATAAGAAAAAAGCAAGTTTGGAAGACTAAAAGGAATACATATTAATGTGTGGAACCTGATGAATAAGACAAATGAAATAATGGCACAGATGGGCACATGAGAGTATGATATCATGACTGAGACTTGGCTGAAAGATGGGCAGGATTGGCAACTCAACATTCCTGGTTATAGGGTATTCAGATGAGACAGGTGGATAGAAGAGGACAGGTAGTTGCAATATTAATCGAAGAATCAATTATAGCAGTGAGGAAGGATAGTATATTGGAAGGCTTATCAAAAGAAGCTGTATGGCTAAAAGTAAAAACAAACAAAAGTTGAGTGTGTACTCTCAGCATCCAAGCAATCAATGAGAGCTAAAAATCAAATAGGTTATCAAATTTCAGAGAAGTGTAAGAATGATAAGGCAACGTTTTAACTACACAAATATGGATGGTATATAACTAGGGGAGCATTTTGGAGATAGTGACCATATCTCAGTTAGATTTACGATCATTATGGAAAAGGTTAAGGATGGCTGAGGAATTAAAGTTCTATATGAGGGAAATTCTAAACTTACTCAGATAAAATTTGGCTGGTCCAAGTGGGCTAGGAGCGGATACTTACAAATGGAATTGCGTCAGAACAGTGGAACACATTTAAGGAGGAAAGAGCAAAAATGCAGAACAGATATATTCCTTTAAAGATAAAGGGTCGGACAAAGATTGGAGAACACTAAATATCAAGGTTATGATGAGGAAAGAAAGAGAAATCAATGGCAGAAACTAAGGGCTCAGTCCAACATAATACCTTGAAAAATGTAAGTGCGGGGGGAATTTAAAAAGGAAATTAGGAAAGCAAAGAAAGTGCATAAGAAACCATTGCTGGGTGTAATAGTGGAAAACCCAAAGGGGATCTTAAATCTATAAATTGCCAAAGGCTAACTGAGGAAAGAGGACCCTAGAGGTTATCTCCACTTTTTATTTCTTTAGAGGCCATAGAGGTAATCTGACAGTGGACCCAAAACAGTCCTCAATGACTACTTTGTTTCAGTCTTCACAATGAAAACAATGACATAGGTACAGACATCAGGTTGGACAACTGTGAAATATTGGAAGAAACATAGAGAATGTGGAGATACTGATGAGTTTGCAGTCTTAAAAGTGAATTAATCAGCAGGCCAAAATGATACATATTGCAGGTTGTTGACAGAGACAAGAGAGAAGATATCAGAGGTCCAGGCAGTAATTTTCAAATCTGCCAGATCTGGTGGAGGACTGTTCCATTCTTAAAAAAAAAGGAGGAAGAGATAGATCAGGAAATTACATTATTCATTCTCTGCCTGAGGGCATCACTAGCTAGGCAGCATTTATTACCCATTCCTAATTCCCCAGAGGCCAGTTAAATGTCAACCACTTTGCTATGGGTTGGAGTCACATGTAGGCCAGACCAGGTAAGGATAGCAGTTTCCTTCCCTAAAGGACATTAGTGAACCCGATTTTTTTTTTCTGACAAAAGACAACGGATTCACAGTCATCATTAGATTCTTAATTCCAGACATTTATTGAATTCAAATTCCACCATCTGCCATGGCAGGTCCCTAGAACATTATCTGGGTCTCTGGATTAATAGTTCAGCAATAATACCACTAGGCCATTTTTTACAAGCTGGTCAGTTTAACTTCAGTTTTGGGGAGGTAGTAAGAAAGAATTCTGGGGGGGGAGCAGATTACAACTGTACTTGGAGAGACATGGATTTGTTTCGGCAAGATTGTGTTTGACAAATTTGATTGGTTATTTTGTGGAGATAATTTAGAATATTGATGATGGGAAAGCATTCAATATGGTTTACATGGAATTAAAGGCAAGACTTTAAGGTTTCTCACGGCAGACTGGTTAAGAAAGTAAGAGCCAAAGTGACACATTGGATCAAAATTGGCAGAGAGGCATAAGTAGAGGGGGTGATGGCAGACGGATGCTTCTTGGACTGTAAGTCTGTTTATAGCAAGTTCCACAGACCTTGATTTTGGCGACCTTGCTGTTTGGCATGTATATTTGGTCTTAAATGTTAAATAAATTTGTGGATGACAAATCAAAATTGTTCAGGTGATAACTGGTGAGGAGGACAGCCATAAGCTAGGGGAGATCAATGGGCTGGTCAGATGGGCACAGCAATGGCAAATTAAATTCAGCCTGGAAAAGTCGGAGATAATGCACTTGAGAAAGGCTAACACAACAAGAGATTTCACTATAAATGCTGGGACCCTGGAATGTCATGAAGATCAGAGGAACCTTGATGAACATATTTACAGATTCCTGTAGATTGCAGGGCAGGTAGATAAGGTGGTTATGGAGACAAATTGGCGTAATGAAATAAGAAAAAAAGAGCAGGAGCAGTACATTCAGCTTCTCAAGCCTATTCTACCATTCTATAAGATCATGGCTGATCTGCCCCAGGCCTCAACTTCTCTTTCATGCCAGCTCACCGTAGCCATCACATCTCCAATGTTTCAAAAATCAGTCTACCTCCTCTTTAAGTACTTCCAGTGATCTGCCAAACGCAACTCCCTGGGGTAAATAATTCCAGACATTCACAACCCTCTAGGAGAAGAAATTCCTCTCCACTTTGGTTGATGTATTAGGTATCTTAGGAAAATAGGTACATAATGAATGGTAGGTCCCTAGAGAGTATTGTTGAACAAAGGGACCTCGGTGAATAAGTCCATAGCTCCCTGAGGGTGATGAAGACTTACGAGATGCTTGACATTATTAGGCAGGGCATTAAGTATAGAAGTATGGAAGTCTTGTTATAAGGAGATAGCAAGAACTGCAGATGATGGAGTCAGAGTCAATACAGTGTGGAGGTAGAGGAACATGGCAGGTCAGGCAGCATCAGAGGAGCAGGAAAGTCAATGTTTTATGTCTGGACCCTTCATCAGGAGTGGGGAAGGGGAAAGAAGCTCGAAAATAAATAGAGGGAGAGTGTGGGTCTGGAGGAAGGTAGGTGGCATGATGATATGTGGATCCAGGTAGGGGGTAGTGGAGATTGGTCAGTGGGATCGGTGGGGTGGTTAGGTGAGAAAGAAGATGGACAAGTTGTGTCAGGTCAAGGAGACGGGGATGAGAGGGAGGTTTGGACATGGCATGGGCCTGGGTGTGGAGAGATTTTGAAACTGGTGAATTTTATGTTGAGACCATCAGGCTGTAAGTTCCTAAGGCAGAATATGAGGTGTTGTTCCTCCAGTTTGCGTGTGGTATCATTGTGACACTGGAGGAGTCCCAGGATGGACATATCATCAAGGGGCTGGGAGGGGAAGGTAAAATGGTTGGCAACTGAAAGTGTTGTTGATTATAGCGTGCAAAGCATAGATGCTCTATGAATCAGTCACTGAGTCTGCGCGTGGTCTCACCGATGTAGAGGAGACCACATCGGGAGCAACGGATACAGTAGGCCAGGTTGGAAGATATACAGGTGAATCCGTGTCAGATTTGGAATAATTGTTTGGGGCCTTGGACGGAAGTGAGAGGGTGAGGCGTAGGGGCAGGTGTACCACCTCCTGCAGTTGCAGGGAAAGGCGCTGGGGTGGTGGGGTTGGTGTGAAGTATGGAACAAACAACGGAGTTGCAGAGTGTGCATTCCCTATGAAAAACAGATAGTGGAAAATATCTCTTTGGTGGTGGGGTCAGATTGCAGGTGGTGGAAGTAGCAGATGATGACACGCTAGATGCAGAGGTTGGGGCGATATGTGAGGACCAGGGGGACTCTGTCCTTATTTTTGCAGGGGGAAGGGGGTTTGAGGGCAGAAGTGTGGAAAATGGAAGTGATGCTGTTGAGGACATCATGAATAAATGGAGGGGGGACGTTGCAGTCCTTGAAGCAGGAGGGCATCTGGAATGTCCAGGAGTTGAATGTTTCATCCTGGGAGCAGATGCAGCAGAGGCAGAGGAATTGGGAGTAAGGGATCACATTCTTGCAGGAGGGTGGGTGAGAGGAGGTGTAGTCGAGGTATCTATGGGAGTTGGTGGGTTTAAAATAAATTTTGGTGCTGAGATGGTTACCAGAGATGAAGATAGAGAGGTCCAGGAAGGGGAAGGAAGTGTCAGATATAATCTAGATAAATCTGAGGTTGGTGTGGAAAGTGTTAGTAAAGTTGATGAATTGTTCAAGCTCCTCATGGGCACACAAGGCAGCCCTGAGATAGTCATCAGTGTAGAGGTAGAAGAGCTGAGGGATGATTCTTGTGTAACAATGGAATAGAAACCATTCAATGCATCCTATGAAGAGGTTGGCATTGCTCGGACCCATGCAGGTGCCCACCTCTTCAGTTTGTAGGAAGTGGTAGGGGTTAAAGGAAAATTTGTTGAGGGTAAGGACAAGTTCCATCAAGCGGATGAGGGTATCGCTGGAGAGGGACTGGTTGGGCCTGCAGGAGAGAAAGAAGCGGAGGGCTTTTAGGCCATCTGCATGGGGGTACATGTGTACAGGGACTGGATGTCTATTGTGAAGGTGAGGTGTTGGAGGCTGGGGAATTGGAAGTCTTGGAGGAGGTGGAGGGCGTAGGTAGATTCCCAAATGCGCGTAAGGAGTTCCTGGACTAGGGGGAACAATTGGAGTTGAAGTAAGCAGAGATGAGTTCAGTTGGGCAGGAGGAGGCAGAGACAATGTGTCGGGGCAGTCAGGTTTGTGGATTTTGTGAAGGAGATAGAAACGGGTGGTGCGATGTTGGGGAACGATGAGGTTGGATGCTGTGGATAGGACGTCTCCTGAAGTGATGAGGTTGTTGATGGTCTGGATGCTGATGGCTTGGTGATCAGGGGTGGGGTCATAATCGAAGGGGTGGTGGGAGGAGGTGTTGGAGAGTTGGCGCCTAGCCTCCATGATATAGAGGTCAGTACACTATACCATCACAGTGCCCCCCTGTCAGCGGGTTTGATGGTGAGGTTAGGGTTGGAGCAGGGGGAGTGGAGGGCTGCACATTCCATTGGAGAGAGGTTGGAGTCAGTGAGAGGGGTGGAGAGATTCAGGCGATTGATGTCGCGACGACAGTTGGAAATGAAGGGGTCGAGGGAAGGTAGGAGGGTAGGAAGATGTGGTTTGGTGGAGACAGGAGAAGGAGTCTGCAGATGATGGCTTAGACTCCCCGGTCAAAGAAATAATTGTGGAGGTGGAGGTGACAGAAAATGCGTTCAACATCTAGGCATGTATGGAATTCATTGATGTGTGGGCACAGGGAATGAAGGTGAGTCCTTTGCTGAGGACTGGCCGTTCGTCCTCAGTCAGGGGGAGGTCTGGGGGAAAGATGAATAGCTGGCAGGGCTTGGGGCTGGGACTAGGTAAAGCATTGATTAAGCCACAGATGGAATACTGTAAGCAGTTCTGGTCATCACAAAATTGGAAGGATGTGATTGCACTTGGCAGAATATAGAGGGGATACACTAGGGTATTTCCTGGGATGAAAAAGTCCCAGTAATGAGGACAGATTGGATCGTCTGGGTTTATTTTCCTCTGAGCTGAGGTGGCTGAAGGGGATCTGAGTGATGTATACAAATTATGAAAGGTCTCGACAGAGTAGTTCATGACAATCTTTTCCCTATGGTATGTGCATCTAAAAGCAGAACACATAAATTTAAGGTGAAGAATAAGTGGTTTAGAGGAGATGTGAGAATTATTTTTCACTCAGGAGGTAGTAAGAATATGGAACATGCTGCCTGAGAGGATGGTGGGTGCAGTACTCTTGCAACATTTAAGCAGCATCTGGATGAGCACTTAAAATGCCAGGAAATAGTTGGCTGTGGACCAAGTACAGGTAAATGTGATTAGTGTAGTTTTGTGCATATTGGTCAGCATCAATATGGTGGACCAAAGAGCTTGTGTCTATGTTCTATGACTCTATTGACATATTGGCAATCACTTGTAAGATGAGGCAATGAGTTTTGAAGATGCCACAGCAAATTTCACATCTGCAAGACTACAATTCCTGCTATTTCATTGACAAATCTAGCATGGAAACTTGCCAGCTTCAACTTGAATGGTGATTACTGTGTTGTGTCAGAAAGTTATTCATACATCCAGAATGAAGAAAGGAGAAGAGACACAAACTGAAGTTCCTTCACACAAGGTAAGTAATGACCACCATCAATCCTTTATGTATTGGTAATATCTTCAAAACATTTATTACTAGGAAGTGTTGACATTATTTGAAAGCAGTGAGGCAACAAAGCAAGCAATAAAGATAGCAGCATGATAGAGCGAGCCAGGACTTTTGTGTAGTTACGCTGACTTCAGGGTTCTTTAAAAATGGCTTGTGGGACTTGATTCTTGGATTCTCAACTCCATGCCCAGACAGGCATCTGTTTCTCCAGATGGCCCCATTTTGAATGCTTAACTGAGTTCCAAAACTCAAAAACAGATTAACTCATCAGTGGGATTTGTTTTTGTAGTGCTTTCTGCAGTTTTTGCTTTGAATGATATAAATCTATAAGCAATTATAATGTTATTCTTTCTTTGAATTTTACTTTCAGTATCTGTGCGCTTATTCGGACAAGATTAAGTGATGTGCAGTGAACCCTTTGCTATTGCTACTGTAATTAATCTTTTTGATTGACACTTTTACAAGGTGGTAAGATATTTTTAAACTCCTATTTAAAGACTTCCCTTATTACTTTATGATTCATTGGTTTTGCAGCACTTACAAGATAAGTGGAATTAGAGAATGCAAAGTGTCATGGAAGGACATAAGAGGCATGGAGCTAATTGTTCAATTAGTGCAAATGTTCAGTTATACTGTAGTTAGTTATAGTGGAGTTGCCACTGAAGCAGAAGAACCTAATGCAAATCTTGTATGAAATTAGGAAAACAGGGAAGGACTATGAAGCACTTTGAAACTCCAATGGCTGCTTTGCTCTTCTACCTGGTGCTAGCAGGTATTAGTATCACACAGCCTGGTTTGCAAGTGCATAGAAAACTAAAAGCTGGGAAATGAATTGTGGAGAAAATCAATCTACTATAATGTTGTATGAAGGAATATTAGCAAAGCTAGAGCCAATGGGAATTGGGTGGGGGCTGAGGGAGGTGGTGCGGTGGTGGTGTTGGAATTGTCCATGGGTTACAGCTACACCTGGTGAAAAAGAAGGCTTTTAGTTGCTTCATCAATGATCTTGCCCACATCATAGGGTCAGCGGTGGAGATGTTCTAATAATTGCACAGTATTCAGCAGCATTTGTGACTCCTCTGATAATGAAGCAATCCATATCCAAATGCACCAAAAGTTGGACAAAATGGAGGCTTGGGCTGACAAATGACAAGCAATATATGTGCCATCTATTAACTGAAGATTCTCCTCCAAGCCACTCACAATAAGATCATAAAATGCAGGAACAGAAGTAACCATTTCAGCCCATCAAGTCTGTTCATTTTTCAATGAGATTGTGGTTGACCTGATAATCCTCAGTTACATTTTGCTGCCTTTCCCCCATAACCCTTGATTCTCTTACTGGTTAAAAATCCATCTATCTCAGCACTGAATGGGCTTACCGCTCCAGCCTCAACACCCTTCTGTGGTATTGAATTTCATAGTTACACTACCATTTAATAGAAGAAATTCTGCTCATTTCTGTCTTTAAAGGGTGAGCCTTTATGGTCAGATTATATTTTCTGGTCCCAAAATCTCCCACAAAGGAAAACAACCCTTCTTCAACTCATCAAGTTCCCAGGGAATCTTGAATATTTCAATTTTTCAATAAGGTCACCTCTCATTCTTCTAAACTCTAACGAGTACAGGTCCAACTAGTTCAATATCTCTTCAAATGTAAATTTCTCTGTACTAGAATTAGCAAAGCGAACCTTCTTTGGTCTTCCTCCAATGCCAGTTGATCTTTTCTTAGGAAAGGACCCTAATACTGTTCATCATATTTCAACTGTGGTCTGACTAATGCCTAATATAGCATTAGCAAATCTCCCTACTTTTATACTCCATTCCCTTTGAAATAAAAGCCAACATTCCATTTGCCTTCTCAATTACTATTGAACTTGGATGCTAGCTTTTTGCGATTCACAGACAAGGACTCCCAAATTCATTAGTGCAATAGCTTTGTTCAGTCTTTCTCCATTTAAATAATAGCTTCACATTTTTCCACATTATATTCAATATGCCTAGCTGCTAGTTGCACTCCCTTACATCGCTTTTATTTCACTCTGTAGATTTCTTGTGCCGTCATTACCGTTTGTCTTCCATCTTTTTTTGTGTCATCCCAAACTGGGCTATAGTGCAATGTCAAAATAATTCTGAAACTCTAAACATTTGACATCCACTGCTGGCCATTTAACTATCCTGATTGCTACATCAATTTGAATAAATTTGTCAGACATGATTTCCCCTTTGTGAAGCCATGCTGACTCTGTTTGATCATGTTGCATTTTTCTAGATCATTTGCTATTACATCTTTTTAATAGACCCCAATATTTTCTGATTAACAAATGTAAAGCTAACCAACTTATAGTTATCTGATTTTCGTCTCCTGCTCTTTAAGGTTCTTGAAAGCTTGCTACCAGTGAATCTATCATCTCCATAGCTATTCCTTCTGCATCCTATCAAGTGCAGGGAGATGTATCAGCCTTTAGCTCCATTATATTCCCTAGCAATTTTTCTCTCATAATAGTTATTTTGTTTATTTCATCTCCTTCATTTGCCCTTGATGATTTAGTAATTTTGGAATGTTATTTGTGTCTTCTGCTGTAAAGACAGATGTAAAGTATTCACTCAACAACTCTGTCATTTACTGCTTCCCCTTATAATTTCCACAGCCCATCGAGTTCTAAGAAGACTGTGTTCACTTTGTCTTCCCTGTTATTTTACATATTCAAAGAAACTCTTGCTGTCCACCTTGATATTAAGAGCAAATTTACGCCAATGTTTATCGTCTCCTTCTTTGGTTATCTTTTAGTGTTTTTTTCAAAGCTTGCCCAGTCCTCTACTTACCATTAAACTTTGCCAGAATGTATGGGTTTTATTGCAGTTTGATGCAATCCTTGACTTCCCTAGTTAAACATGGTTGACTTCTTCCTTTCCGAGAATAATTCTTTTTTGCTGGGATGCTGTAAGCTATAAATGATTTTCTTAAATATCTGCCATTGTTCCTCAATCCCCTTTGCTGTTACATTCCTTTCCCAGTCCACTCTTGCCATATATGGCCAAATTCCTTTGTAATTAGTCTTATTCACCTTAGTACAGTGTTTCCAATGCATGTTCCTCCCTCTCAAACTGAGTGTTAAATCCTACCAAATTATGGTCACTGTTCCCTAAGTGATCTTTTACACTGGTATTATTCTAAATTCCACACCAACTCCACTTACAAGTTTGTTGATGACACCACTGTTGTTTATCAGATCTTAAACAATGAGACTGAGTACAGGACGGAAATAGGGTGCTTCATGGTATGGTGTAAAGACAGTAGTCTCTCCATCAATGTTGGTAAAATAAAGGAGCTGCTCATTGACTTCAAAAAGTGAACTAGAGGGCACATCCCATCTGCATCAGTGGTGCTGAGGTGGACATGGTTGAGATCGTTAAATTCCTGGGAGTGACAATCACCAACAATCTGTCCTTGCCCACCCACATTGACACTATGGTCAAGAAAGTACACCAACACCTCTACTTCCTCAGGAGGCTAAGGAAATTCAGCATATCCATAAAGACTCTTAAAAATTTTATAGATGCACCATAGAAAGCATCTTATTTGGATGCATCATAGTATGGCTGACAACTGCTCTTCCCAAGACTGCAAGAAATTTAACAAGAGTTATGAACACAGCCCAGTCCATCATGCAAACCAGCCTCTCAACCATCAACTTTATCTAAACTTCTCACTGCATTGGGAAGGGAACCAACACAATCAAAGGCCCTACCTACCCCAATTGTACTATCTTCCACCCTTTTCTGTCAGGCAGAAAATATAAAAATCTGAAAACACATGTGAACAGATTCAAGAGCAGTTTCTTCCCATTGTTATCAGATTTTTTAATAGACTTCTTTAATGTTAACATTGATCCTTCTCAGCAGCTGTAATACATTATCCTGAATTCTGTTCTGTTATCCTGATCTCCCTGTAAAGTACGTAAGACAACACTTTTCATTCTACCTCAGTACATGTGATAGTAATAAATCTAATTAAAATCAAATCAAATCAAATTTATTAAACATGCCTAATCATATATCACAAGAACCAAAATAGCCTGATTTCTGGTTGGATCCACATATATTGTTCTAGGACAATACACATGGAGACAATACTGTGTCTTAAATATACTCTATGAATTCTTCCTCACTGGGCCACAGGCAGCCTGTGTTACCTTCCAATCTCATCAATCAAGCTAAGGACTGGTAGTAATTGTCAGCTCTAGTTGAACAGTCTCCACATGAAAATGTTGCAGCTGGGGAGCATATACAAGGGGACCATAGTCTATTGTCCTTATATCATTCACTATAGATGAGCAATGCAATGCTGCCACAGGCTGAGGATGTCTCAGGACATGGTCACAGAACTATGCCAAGCACTGGGGAGTGGAACCTGTGACATGAAAGAATTTGAGCTTGTCTTATCCTGTCAAGTTGTCACGGCCCTAAATTTTTATGCAACAGGCTGCTTCCAAGGATCCACTGGGGACCAGTATGGTATTTCTCAATTGGCTTCAGAAACTTAACTGGCTTTCCCCAGGTGTGGGGACAATGCACATATCACATTGACAGGCCAATATCATAAGGCAGTGGAGTTCATCAAATGAAAAAGGTTGTATTGCACCAATGTGTGAATGAACTGTTATCACTGGATCTACTTCTTATAGACCTTGCCTAGTATCCTGGCAGCTTCCACAACACCTTTGAGTATCTGCATGTACCTTTTGAATTTGACAGGCTAAATGCCTTACAAAAATGATTGCTGACAGACAAGGTTTACCCTCTGTGACAATGGCTCATGTGTCCACCCTAACTAAGGTAGAACATAGATACAATGCAATTTGACCAGGGGTCATGGTGGAGTGGATTATAGATCTGCTGAAGATGGGAATCTGCCAGCTGGATCAGCGTAGTGGAGCCCATCAGTGCACGCCTGACAGTGTGCGCCATAATATCCTGGCATGCTGTGCTCTGCAAAACTGGGGCAAACTAAGAGGGAATGTCTTGATGAGAAGGAACCGGGAACGCATGAGCAGTCTTCCAAGGAAGAGGATGAAGTGATTGAAAGGAGGAATATAACCCTCAGTATGATAGAGTGCAAATGTGTTGTGCGTTAAAAGCCAAACGAGACTTACTTGACTCCCAGTTCCAGTAGTGGGAGCTGGACGCAGTGATCACTCATTGATTGCAAAATACTTGCTGCTCAATACACAAGCTGCTTGTTTATATACCAGGAGAGAAATACAACTTCTGTTTGTGTTATTTATGTTTCCTTGTGCTGTTTGGAAATAAATGTTACGCTTGTTTGAAGGCTTCTTTGGATGTGATGGAACAATGATTAACTTGCTCGGAATTGGCAGTGGAGAAAGAATAGCATCAGCTTAGAGAGGGCTGAAAGGTGGGATGTGGCTAAGGAGTGGTGAGTTGTGCAACTGTGTAAACCAATAGTGTTCAGTGAATGTGTATTTTCCTTACAGGTTTGGAAACACATTTTAAATTAGACACATCTCTGGAGCTGGTGGGACTTGAACCCAGGCATTCTGGTTCAGAGGCAGAGACATCAAAGAGCCCAAAAGTGTATTTTACAATTAGTAAATGTTGGGCTATTAAATTTCCTGGAAAATGCAAGTTGAAAGGATGTGAAAATGCAGGAGTATATTGTAATCTTAATATAATGAACAAAAATAGTTGGAAGATGGGGTGTGGATGACACAAAGAGTTAACAGAGGGTTAAAGACAGGTTAAGTAAGTGGGCAAAAAACTTTGCAGATGGCATGTAATGTGGGAAAATGTGAGGATATACACTTTGGTAGGAAGAACACAGAAGCTAAATATTAACTAAATGGAGAAAGGTTGCCGAAAGCCGCAGAATGGAGGTACTTTGGAGTTCTCATGCATGAATCAGAAGTAAAGTCGCATCTAAATTTCAAGGGGAATGGAGTATAAAAGTAGGGTGGTTTTGCTGAAACAATACAAGGTATTAGCTAAACCACAGCTGGAATACTCTGAGCAATTTTGAGCCTCTTATCTAAAGAAAGATATACTGGGACTGGAGACAGTCCAGAGTCATGGCTCACATCAACTCCAACCTAGAAATTGCCTTAATTCTTTGCAATTTGCCTACCGGCACATCAGGTCCACAGAAGAAGTTATCTCCCTGGCCCTACACTCATCCCTGGAACATATGGATGACAAGGATACCTATGTCAGGCTCCTAATTATCGACTGCTCTGTCTTCAACACCATAATTCCTTAACAATGTCATCTCTAAACTCCAAGACCTAGGTCTCAGCTCCCCCCCGACCCCCCAACCTGTAAGCGGATCCTTGCCTTCCTGACCCATAGGCTGGAATCAATAAGAATAGGCAACAAAGCTCCTCGACCATAATCAAGACCCGCAAGGCTGCATACTCAGCCCCCTATTAAACTCCTTACACACTCTTACTTGTTTTTTTTTTGAAGATGCATCATAGACAGTATGTGGATGCAGCAAAGCCTGGTACAGCAACTGCATTTCCCAAGGCCACAAGAAACTACAGAGAGTCATGAACACAGCCCAGTAGGTCACTCCATCCATTGATTCCACCCATTGACTTAATCCCTATTTCCTGCTGCATCTGAAAAGCAGTTCACATAATCAGAGACCCCTCCCATTCCGATTACACTCTCTTATTCTGGGCAGATTTTATATACACCTACAAACACATTCAAGAAAACTTCTTCCCCGCTGTTATCAAAGCTTTGAACAGATCTCTCAAATGTTAATTCTGATCTCTCTCTGCAACTTCTCTGCAGCTGTTACGCTGTGTCCTGCGCTCTGTCCTGTTACCCTGATGCACTTTGTATGGTACAATCTGCATGTATAACACAGAAAACAACACTTTTTACTGTATCTCAATACATGTGACAACAACCAATCAATCAAACAATCAATAAATCAATCAAAAGATGGTGCACTAATTGGAGAATTCATTAAGATCCTGGGCTATGGACAATTTGTCTTTTGAGGAGAGTTTTGAGTAGATTAGATCTGTACTTTGTAAAATTCAGAAGAACGTAAGATGATCTTGTTGAGTCTGGGATCAGGGGACATAATCTCAGAACAAGGGACCATCTATTTAAGACAGGGATAGAGAAGATTTTTTCTCCTCTCAGTGGTAGTGAATCTGTAGAATTCTTTACCGCAGACTGACGTAGAAATTGGGTCATTATGTATATTCAAGATTGAGGTGGACAGATTTTTAATTAGTAAGGGAATGAAGGAATGTGAGTATAAACAACAAAGCAGAGTTTAGGATTATCAGATCAGCCATGATCTCATAGAATGCTGGGGATGACATGGTGAGCTGAATGATCTACTTCTGCTCATATGTCTCATCACCTTTATCAAATTTGTTAACATCTTCTCCATATGCATTGAGTTATTCCTAGTCCATTCCTCATTGGGAAAGTCCAGGATAACCACTTTCTCCACTGCAATGTTTTGCAGAGCACACAACATAAATCCTTGAAAATTTAGTTTGTGTGAATGTGGAACAACCTCAAGCCATCTGAAGAGTTGCTCCAAAATATCAATTGTGAGTGTAATTGTTACTCATGTGCCTTTTTTTAACCAGTGTTCACCTTGTGTCCTGGGTAACAGCAGAAATGCCATTAACCATTATTCCTGAGAGTAATCAAATTGCCTTAATAGAGATCAAATATCAGTGAGTGTTTTATCGGAATTAAAAAGAAGAAAATTATGATGACTGCTTTGAAGTTGATAACATCCATGATTTGGTGCTGATGTTTGCAAGTTTCAGTAGTGAAATCTTTCAGACCTATATCGGTAAATACCTTTGTGCCACAGGGCAGGTAAGGATGCAGTTTATGATTCCTTGCAGCTTTGATAAGATTGAAAAAACTTTGTCATTTGCCTCCCAGTTGACCATGGGAAAGAAAATGGAATTGGTCGCCTGAACAAACAAGGCATCCATAACCAATTCTGTTACTTTACTGAATGACAGGATTTCCTGAGGTCTAGGAAGTTATGGACTGCGCCTGTTACGATTTATGTGCTCCAACGCACAACAAACATACTGTGGATTGAAAATTTGGATGATGTTGCTCATGGCACCTCAGAATGATCCAGAAATAAAGAATCTGAGCTTTGGTAGCTCTCAAAGTCATTGACAGTGCTATGCCTGTTCTCTGCAGATCACTGTGCAGCATGTGACACAACTAATTCATTGCTTTCCTTTTACATCACAGCCTGCAGTAACAGCGTTCTTCTGACGCAAGTTCTGATATGCAGCTTGGTCTGAAAAAGTAAGCTCTCACCACATTGAATAACACCATTGGCTCCCTTTCCCTCCTTCCAACACATATATAAGAATTCCCATGGGGATAACCTATGATGGTACAATTGTCATATCAGAGATCTGGAGGTAAACATATCAGGAAAAGATTGACAGATCTGTGCTCCTCTTTAAACCCTTCAAATATTTTGAGAAGAGTGGCTGCAAAGAAAATGTTTCCCCTCTGTGGGGAAGTATGCAACTAAGACCTATTAATATATAAAATTGTCACCAAGCAGTGGTTAGCACTGCTGCCTCACAGCACCAGGGACCCGGGTTCAATTCCACCGTCGGGCAACTGTCTGTATGGAGTTTGCACTTTCTCCCCGTGTCTGCTTGAGTTACCTCCGGGCACTCTAGTTTCTGCCCACAATCCAAAGATGTGCACGCTAGGTGGATTAGCCATGCTAAATTGCCCATAGTGTTCAGGGATGTGTAGATTAGGTGGGTTAGAGGGGGATGGGTCTGGGTGGGATGCTCTGAGGGTTAGTGTGGACTTGTGGGGCCGAAGAGTCTGTTTCCACCCTGTAGGGATTCTAAGATCTAAGAAATACATGAAGAAATTCAGGGGAAACTTCTTTACTAAACACTGGAATGGGTGTGGACGTTGTTATGAGGTCAAGTGATTAAAGTCAATGCTTTAGATGCAGTTAATAAGAAGGTCAACACAAATTTAAGTGAGAAGAGTGGTACAGTTGTGCATTCAGATGAGGAAAAGAAATGGAAGGAGGTTTGAATGCAAAACACACTGAGTAGTCTGAAGTATCTCTGTAAATCTGTTATAGCATCAAGGCTTTGACCATTTAACAGCAGGATGAAAAAGAAAATCCATGAGAAATGGAAAGAAAATTGTACAACCTGTCTTCTTGACAGCTTCCCATATGTGCCACTAATTGCCAGCACTGTGTGGTGACTGTTTATTCAACATAGGGTGAAACGACGTAGGTTACGCACAAACACTAAAAGTATATGGAAAGACTCATAGATTCATAGAGTCATACAGCACGGAAACAAACCCTTTAGTCCAACTCATCCTTAGTGACAGGTTTTCCCATATTAATTCCCATTTGCCTGTACTAGGATCACTTCCCTCTGAACCTTTCCTATTCATGTACCTGTCCAAACGTTATGACTATAGCTGCATCTATCATTTCCTCTGGCAGTTCATTCCATAAATGCATTCCCCTCTGTGTGCAAAACTTGGCCCTGGGTCCCTACTAAATCTTTCTTTTCTCACCTTAAAACTATGTCCTTTAGTTATGTACTCGCCTATCCTCAGGAAAAGACCTTTGCAATTTACCTTATCTACGCACCCCATGATTTTATAAACTGTCTGAACGATACATTAGGACATTATTAATGTATTGTGACTAGTGAGATTTTCCAGTGCCTAACAAATCTCTGGAGGCAATAATTGTACAAAAACCCCAGGCAGAATTTCCTTTTTCTTTGTAATACTTTGCAGGGCATGGTTTTGCAATTCTTTTCAGGCCTGGCATTTTCTGGCTACACTGATACAATCTGTAATCCTAACCCAATTTCCTGTGTCAGAGTGAATCAGATGCAGGGTAGACCTGCGACAGGGTCCCCACCAGCTACCACTGTGGAGCAAGTGAACTAAAACTGTTAAAGGGATTAGGGATCAACTGCACAATACAAAAAAGCAGAGAAGACTATTAAAAAAAGGGGAAAGAGGCCCCCAAAAGTACAGAAAACCTTTGCCACTGAAGGCATGCATTAGGGATGATCTCTCTATTTCTGCTGATAATCCATTTGCACTCGGTACCACCAGGGCTATTCTGCTAGTCACCCCTGGCTTAACAGAAGCAATAGTGGTGTGAAAACTTGATAGAATATTTATGTGTGATGTGTGCTCAAGGTAAATCAGCAACCTTCCTGGCTGAGACAGGAGAGGGAAATTGAGGTTAATGAAGGACTGCAATCTTGAGAAAGCGTAAAGAAAATATCTACATGTACATGATGCTTAGAATAGCACTTGTAGCCAATGAAATACTTTTGATGGAGAAGAATTGGTTCAGGTACAAAAATGTCATGGTAATTAAACCGCAATCATATTGTCTGATTCAGGCAGCAGGCATACCTCCTGCTGTCTTCTTATTTAAATGATAGTGGCGTGCTGATCAGCATTAAGCTCATTTTTGAGTGATTGCAAGCTTTAGCAGGAGATCCAAGGCTACATGAGGCTCATTTTCTTTAAAACTATAGCTTGCACCACCTCATGACAGCCTGGATCTTTACACAGGGGTGTTCATTCTGGGGAGCAGTTATTAGTTGTTGAAGCATTCTGAGCAGGAAGTAGACTGACTGATTGATGGCACAGCAGGTGTGTTAGCATGCTCCAATGTTCTCTCGGAAAAGTACCAAGATTTTGTTTCAAGAGATGGCAGAAGAGAAGTATTTCATCCACAGAAAAACTGAAGGCCATGACCTGACACTGTGCCGTCAGCTTTTGCTTCCAGTAGAGTACTTGTATCTGATTGGACAATAATTATGTTATCTATTATAACACAAGAACTAGACATAAGTGGTATAGTATTGAAAGATTCAGTAGGGTTTATTACAGCTCTTGGTATATACATATATTACAGTAACAGGCACTTCAGTGTCTGGGCTAATACTAACCTAATTGTTAACAAGCAACTTCCATCAGTTTGTCAAGCTTCAAGTGGCCCCAATTATGATGGATGGTGAGGCCTTTATTCCCTCAGGTTATATGCAATGGCACAGTGAAAATTTCACGAGCATGTCTTTCAAAGGTATAATACATACTGATTGTGAGACATAGCAGAACAGCTCACTAGATAGGCACTGTGTGTGAGAGAAGCAGGAACAGATTGCTTAGCGGTCAGTTGTGACCCCAGGTGCAATAATTGATGTATTGAAAGGGAGTGATAAACCTCTTTTGAATGCTCACATTTGAAGAAAATGTCTTCAAATGCTATCTCCTTAGAAGTGGATCATTACCCACACAATGCTGAATTCACCTGCAACCTTTAACTCCTTAGAATGCTTAAAAAAAATACATGTCACATCAACATATTGTGCCATATATACCCACACATTCTTCTTTCTCTATCACTGGGCGTCATGGTGCACCATCCTTGGCAACAGGAGCAGTAGAAGAAAGTCCTCCCTGTATGTGCTGACCCCCATGTGGGAGACAGTGATAGCTTTTCTTGAGAGTCCGATTGTTAAGGTTGTGACAAGCAAAGAAGCTGGAACCAACCAAGATGACTGTAACCTCATATGTAATACACCTCTCACACCACGCCCTACCCCTCATCACACACACTATTCTGCTTTTACCGTAAATGATATATATATATATATTCATTTCTTACATTTCCCCAATCGCCAGACCAGAAATGTACACTGGCTTCTTTTGGATATGCAAGAAGTACAAAGTGGTCAGGGAATGGAGAAACAGCAAGAGTGATGTTGAGCATGCACTATCATTTATAGCAACCAGTTCAGACACCAGCAATGTGCACAGTTTAGAGGATGATGTCAAGGTAAGATCAGCACATCGTCAAACGCAGGTGTTCTACTGCAAAGGACTAATGGACACACACACACATGCACAAAAGAAAGTGATGGGTATTCCCAACAAAACACTTCATGCATTCACTGTTCAAGTATCTGGAGTTGGCTAGTGAAAAGTGTTACAGACCTTTCCTCGGAGTTGCATTCATACACTTTCAAGTACAGAACTAGTTGCCATCTGCGTTAGGACTCTTAATGATCTAACCACAATGCCAGATATGGCATAATGGCTCATCTTTGGATCAGCACAAACAGATTTCACCTGATGTCTGAATGCTGCCATGCAATCTCAGACTTTGAGCGTAAAAGTGCCCTTTGAATGTCTCGCTTGTCGACTAATTTGTGCTCCAACAGAGGGAGACACTGGTCAGTGGTAGTGGCAGTGATCGATGGAACATGAGCCTACTTTGCTCTCCCAGGAAGATAGCACTCTTGATCCAGTCATTGTCACTTTGCCAGTGCCCTTGCTGTTGCCTGACAGCCAAGTCAGCCAGACCACTGTCACCCATGCTGAGATTGTGCGGTCTGCAACTGAGGCATCTAAGGTCAGAACCACTCGATGTTGTTCCACAAAGCAGTACTTTGGCAGTCTGCTTCATGCACAGAAAGTCAACAGCCTTTAACAACCATACCACAGTCACAGGGATACCGCTGCATGGCAGTCCTCAAATAGGACTGGAAAATAGACAGGATATGAATACTCAAAGGTATTAACTTGGCTTGTGAATGTGATTTAGAATAACATAATTTATAAAGTTGGATGGAAAATTTATTTTATAATGACTTTTATATTTGGATTGTGGCCTATTGGAAGTGTTGATGTTATTAGCAAAGGGAAGGAACGGTGTGGTTGTGTTAGGAAGTGAAGAATTAGATGTGGTAACTATGTGTTGGCGAGTCCTTCACAGACAGCCAATCCAGAAAGGTTGTTTTATCTCTTTCTGCTCCTAAAATGTTTCCCTTTTGTCTCATGCACGCCTTCCACCTCCTCCAAAACTTCCGATTCCCTGGTCCCCAACGCCTCATCTTCACCATGGACGTCCAGTCCTTATATACTTGCATTCCCCATGCAGTTGGCCTAAAGGCCCTCTGCTTCTTCCTCTCCCGCAGGCCCGACCAGTTCCCCTCCACTGACGCTTTTATTCGCTTAGCTGAACTCGTCCTCACCCTTAACAACTTCTCCTTCAACTCCTCCCACTTCCTACAGACAAAGGGAGTGGCCATGGGTAGCCGCATGGGCCCAAGCTATGCCTGCCTCTTTGTAGGATACGTGGAACAGTCCCTCTTCCGTAGCTACACTGGCCCTAAACCCCACCTCTTCGTCCGTTACATCAATGACTGTATTGGCGCCGCCTTGTGCTCCCATGAGGAGCTCGAACAGTTCATCCACTTTACTGGCACCTTCCACCCCAACTTTAAGTTCACCTGGACCATCTCCAATACCTCTCTCTCCTTCCTGGACCTCTCTGTTTCCATCTCTGGCAACCATCTGGAAACCGATATCTATTTCAAGCCCACCGACTCCCATAGCGACCTAGAATACGTCTCCTCTCACCCACCTTCCTGCAAAAATGCCATCCCCTATTCCCAATTCCTTCGCCTCTGCTGCATCTGCTCCTGAGATGAGGCATTTCACTCCTGTACATCCCAGATGTCTTCGTTTTTCAAGGACCGCAAATTCCCCTCCACAGTGGTCTAAAATGCCTTCGACCACGACTCTCGCATTTCCCGCAACTAATCCCTCACACACCATCCCCGCAAAAACACCCAAAACAGAATCCCCCTCATCCTCATGTACCACCCCACCAACCTCCGTATCCAGAGCATCATCCTCCCACACTTCCGCCATCTGCAATCCGACCCCACCACCGAAGACATTTTTCCCTTCCCATCCTTATCTGCCTTCCAGAGGGACCACTCCCTCTGTGACTCCCTTGTCCGCTCCACACTCCTCACTAGCCCCACCACCCATGGCACTTTTTCCTGCAACCACAGGAAGTGCGACACCTGTCCCTACACCTCGCCCCACACCCCCATTCCAGGTCCCAAGAAAACCTTCCACATTAAACAGATGTTCACCTGCACATCTGCTAATGTAGTATACTGTATCCACTGTTCTTGATGTGGCCTCCTCTACATCGGGGAAAGCAAGCAGAGGCTTGGAGACCACTTTGTGGAACACCTCCGCTCGGTTCGGGAAAAACGACTGCACCTCCCGGTCGCGAACCATTAAAACCCCCTCCCGCTCCTTGGACAACATGTCCATCCTGGGCCTCCTCCAGTGCCACAATGATACCCTCCAAAGATTGCAGGAACAGCACCTCATATTTTGCTTGGGGACTCTGCAGCCCAATGGTCTCAAAGTGGACTTCACAAGCTTCAAAATCTCCCCACCCCCGACCTCATCCCAAAACCAGTCCAGCTCATCCCTGCCTCCTTGACCTGTCCGTCTTTTCTCCCACCTATCCGCTCGTCTCACCTCACTGACCAACTCCCATCCCAACTCCCTACCTACACTCACCTGTACTGGCTTCATCCCCGCCTCCTTGACCTGTCCATCTTTTCTCCCAACTATCCACTCCTCTCACCTCACTGACCTACCCCACTCCCACCCCCAACCTACCAGCCTCATCCCTGCCTCCTTGACCTGTCCATCTTCTCTTGACTGACCAACCCCCATCCTAACCCCCCACCTACACTCACCTTTACTGGCTCCATCCCCACCTCTTTTACCCCTCCGTCTCTTCTCCATCTATATGCTCCTTTATCCACCTTCCATCCACCTCCTCCCCTCTCTATTTATTTCAGAATCCCCTTCCTCCCCCCATTTCTGAAGTAGGGTCTAGACCCGAAACGTCAGCTTTCCTGCTCCTCTGATGTTGCTTGGCCTGCTATGTTCGTTCAGCTCTACACCTTGTCATCTCATTGTCTGTAATGTAGTTTTCTGAATACTAGCAAAGTAACATATCAAACAGAGACTGACTTCTAGTTGAGACAGATGTCTTAAAGTTTCTTAACAGCAATAACAATATACATTAATATGATATCTCAGACATACATAGATAATCTTGATTCTATGTTTATGATGTATAACTATTACATAATATATGCAAAGTCAACTGTTTGACGAGTTGAACAGAATTATTCTACATAAATGGACTGACTACCAAATCATTCATAGCTTCAAGTTAGATGATACCTTTTATATTGTTGAATGTCATGGCATGATATTATCTAGCTACGTTAAAGACAGAGTGCCTTGTTGAAATCTTTGTACTAATGCACCAGTCCTATTAAGGTGCTAAGGTTTTATATCATACAGAGACAGCAGCAATTCTTGTCATTCCTTCCATTTGGGTTAATTGCATTAGAGTGTGGGTCCTTCAGGTCTTAATACAAGCTCAAGCTAGACTTCTTAGTGACCTGTGTTTATTGTTGCATTATACATATTGGTGAGGAACCAAGGAATGATCAAATATTTCCAAATTAGGGTAGTGTGCGATTTGGACCTGAACTTGTAGATGCTGGTGTTCCCATGTGCCTGCACAGCAGTGGTCACAGATTTGAAGAAAACTTTGGAGAAACCTGAGTGAGTTTTTGCAGAGTATCATGTAGATACTACACAATGCAGCCATACTGGAGCAATGAATATTGAGGTGGTGAGTGGGATACTGTTCAACCAGCTTGTTTTTCTCTGGATGGGGTCAAACCTCTTGATTGTTTTGGAGCTTTACTCATTCAGAAAATTGGCAAATATTTTATTACACTGCTGAATTGCCAGGAGGTAAGTTACTCTTCAGAGAATACGTGCATTATGGCTTTTCCTTGCAGCAATCGTACTTGGCTAGCAAGACCAGTGTAGTGAGAGCTGCTTCCACATCTGAGGAGTTACAAATACAACTGAATTATACGCAATGATTACCAAAATGTTCCCAGATCTGATGTACTAGTGTATCTACTTCAGAAGCATTTGAGAGGTAAAGTCTGGTTACATCAAACTTTATTTAATGTTCATTCATTGTTAGGAAAAAAGATCTAGAGTAACAACTTTAATCAATGATATACTGGAAAAATGGAACGGGAGTACATTCATTTTACAACAGTGCCATTCTCCCTAATTTTCTTACACAACTTGATACGTTGCTCTTGACATCCCTTCTAATTCTGATTTGTTGCTATTCCTAGGTGTTTACGGCAATCTATTAACAGAAAATAGCTTGTTTCATGTGTGGTGTTCCTCCACTGGAGCATCTGTGATCCTCTTAAAGAACCTGGACACTTGTTCTTTTTTAAAGTACGTGTATATATACTAGCAAAGATTATTGCGCCATTGTAAGAAGTCAGGTTGCCTGCCTTTAAGTCCTGCAGCTGATTCTTCCCAGTGATTAACATCTTCATGCTTGGATTTTGGGTAACTCTCAGCTTCACCCCTCCGGCCACTAAAGTGATGGAGCCAACAATCTGCCATTTTGAACTTAAGCTAATTTTCATTTTCCTGTGTTTCAATGCAAATGAAAATTGGTTAGGTTTTTTTCATGACAGGACAATCTGCTCTGCCAGGTTGTTGTCAAAACTCATGTAGGCATATATTATCCCCTTTCTCTGTTAGACAATTGACATTGACTCAGTTCTTAATGTAAAGGTTGAAGGACTAAACGTCAAGCAGATGTTTATCTTGCACATTCCATTTTGACCAGGCTTATGCTCAACTAAAAAAATGAATTTCACACAGTAACATCAAACACTTTCATTCCTAATTGGCGCAGTGGAGTGGGCAACATCCAAGCTCTTGAATCCAGGTCCCGTCCAAATCGTCTGCTTTTCTTTTTTTCCCTCCTTTGTCAATTTTTCTCTCCCTTTTTCATATTTTCTCATTTTTAGTGCTTTTATGCTTACCTTCTGGAGAGATCTCAATTGTGGAAGCAGTGGCAGTAACAAAGTATTGCAGCAGCTGGGCAGAACGTGAGCCCAGATGGAGGTTGGCTGTGAAGCGGCTGGTGAATGAAGGAATGGTTGGTGGAGAATCGGCTGACAAGCCGATCCAGGACGTTGCCCAGCACGAGTGTCAGCATGCCCAGTACAGGGGAGAGCTAGCCACTGTGGGGAAAGGCCAGTGTGGAGTGACTGCAGGCTCATTGCTGAAGAAAGGCATCAATGTAATATTGTAGATTAATACACTTCCACGCCTGGGGCAAGCAATGGGAAATTCTGAATGCTTCTTTTAGGAATTGAACTTGATCTGCCGCAGTTTGGAAAAATGAAAATCTTCCCCTCTTCTCAATTATCTTCATCTTAGAGTACTTCATGCAGATGAAATTTGGAAATTGTTGTCAATAACTTCTAAAGGGCATGCAGCCATATCGCTGCAATTTGGCAGGAATCTTGTATGTTTCTGTAAATGGGGATTCTCCTGTACTTATGATAAAGGAGAAATGAATTTTCTGGCCTATTTTTTCTCCATTAGTGACATCCCTGATCTCATTAGCAACAATTTCATGTGGGATCATTCCAACTATCACAGAGAAAGAATTCATTTTTATCACTTCTGATCCTTTCAGAAAATGACTCAAGACTTAAAAGAACAACATGCAAATCAACCCTTTCTGGTTAATGCGAGATAACAAGCATGGGGCTGGATGAACACAGCAGGTCAAGCAGCATCATAGGAGCAGGAAAACTTGACGTTTCGGGCCTAAACTCTGGTTTGCCAAACAATACAAGATCCCATCAAGTCTCAGATCAGTGTGCCTTTGTAATAAGATTATCAGTCTACAATATACATAAATCACAGAATTATTACAGTGCAGGAGGAGGTTAATCATCCCATCATGCCTGGACTGGCTCTATTACGTAGTGTCAATCTCCTGTTGTTTTTCAGTATCCCTGCACACCATTTCTCTCCAAATAATCATCTAATGCCCTCTTGAATGTCTCATTTAAAGCTGTCTCCACCATATTTCTAGGCAGTGTATTCTATATTTTAACTACTGGTTGTGTGAAAAAGTTAATGTTTTTTCACATCAGCCTTGCAATACCGCTGATAATGTAATTAAAAAGGCACACTGATCTGAGACTTGATGTGATCTTGTATAATCGAGCCATCCCTTTACTGGCGAATTTCCACCCCAAATTAACTTTTGAAGGTTCTTGCCTAATACTATCAAAATTGGCCTTCGTCAAATTTAGAATGTTAACATTAAGATCCAGTCTATCCATTTCCATCACTATTTTAAAACTAATAGAATTATGGGCACTGGCCCCAAAGTGCTCCCCCACTGACACCTCAGTCACCTGTCCTGACTTATTTTCCAAGAATAGGTCAAGTTTTGCTCATTCTTTAGTAGGTAAATACACATGCTGAATCAGAAAATTTTCTTTTACACATTTAACAAATTCATCTCCATCCAAGCCCTTAACACAATAGCAATCCCAGTCTATGTTTGGAAAGTTAAAATCCCCTACTATTACCACTCTATTATTCTTATAGATTTTGAGATCTCCTTACAAATTTATCAATTTCCCATTGACTTTTGAGGGGTCTACAGTACAATATCAATAAAGTGATTTTTTTAACTTCTCAGTTCCACCTAAATAACCTCCCTGGATATACTCCCAGAAATATCCTCCCTAAGTACAGCTGTAATGTTATCTCTAATCAAAAACACCATTTCTCTCCCCTGCCCCCACCCCTTTCCCTCTTTTCTACCCTTCCTATAGCATCTATACCCTGGAACATTAAGCTGCCAGCCCTGTCCATTCCTGAGCCACATCTCTGTAACCATTATGATATCCAAGTTCCACGTTCCCAACCATGTCCTGAGTTCATGTGCCTTATCTGTTAGGCCTGCTGCATTGATATAAATGCAGTTTAATTTATCAGTCCTATCCAGTTCTCTGCTTTGTTCCTGCCTGCTATAACTGTTTGATATGTTCCTTTTCCCAACTGCACCACTCTCCAATTGATTTCTTTTCTTACCGTCTCCCTAGGTCCAAACTGCAAACACCCCCTTCCCTCCCACCCACCTTAGTAGTTTAAATCCTCTAGAGTAGCTGTAGAAAATCTACTCATCAGTATATTAGTTCCCTTCCAATTCAGGCATAATCCATCCTTCTAAACAGCTCACTTCTACCCCAGAAGAGATTGCAATGATCCAGAATTGTGAATCCTCCTCCCCTGCACCAGATCCTCATCCATACATTCATCTGCTCTAACCTTCTATTCCTACCCTCGCCAGCTTGTGGCACCAGGACTAACCCAGATATTACTACTGGCCAGGACCTACTTTATAAACTCTTGCCTAACTTCCTGTACTCTCGCCTCAGAATCTCATTCTTTCTCTTCCTATGTGATTACTTCCAATCTGTACAATGATTTCTTCTTGGTCCCCCTCCCCTTTGAGAATATCCTTGATCCTGGCACCAGAGAGGTAACACACCATTCTAATGTCTCGTTGTTGGCCGCAGAAATGTCTGTCTGTGCCTTCGACCAGAGATTCCCCTACCACAATTGATCACTTGGAACCTGACGTGGCCTTTGTTACATTAGAGCCAGTTTCAGTGCCAGAAGCCTGGCTGCCAGTGCTGCATTCCTGCAATAATGACTCACCCTCTACATTTTCTGAAACAGCATACTTGTTTGAGATGGGGATAACTGCATGAGACTCCTGCACTACCTGCCTACCTCTCCTACTTCTCCTGAAGGTAATCCATCTGCCTGACTCTATCTGAGAGTTTTCTACCTTCCTGCAGTTGCCATCAATCTTATCCCCTAGCTCCTGTAAATTCCTCATTACATCTAACTGCTGCTCCAATTGATCCATTCAATCTGATAGGATTTGCAACCAAGTGCACTTCCTGAAGACATAACAATCTGTTCTTATCCTAGTTCTTATGTTCTTATTAAAGGAATTAAGGGTTATGTGAGAGGGTGGGTAAGTGGAACTGAGGCTATGAAAAGATCAGTAATGATCACATTGAATGGTAGAACGGGCTCGAAGGGCCAGATAGCCTACTCCTGCTCCTGGTTGTTATGTTCTTATGTTCTTATCATCAGTAAAATGGAAACTCTGTCAGATCTCACACATTCGACAAGAAGAGCATATTACTCTATTAAAGGCCATCTTTTCACCTTAACAATCGACAGTCCCAGAAAATAACACAGTCTTACTGGTCTAAAGACTCTGCTCCAGGCTAACTTAGTGCCTATCTTTTATATTTTTAAAGTTTAATCAAGAGACATATCTCAATGAAACATACAATAAAAAAAACTCCATCGCTCTTGTAAATTTACAAAAAAAAGGTAAGGTTATACTTTAAAAATACCATTTAGCTGTTACCCTGTTGTGAGCTCCCCCACACAGGGTTCTCCAGGGTCAGCTGTTAATTTCACTGTTTGCTTATTTTTCTTACAACGAACTCCGGTATACAGAGATATTTGAAACTAAACAACAGAGGGAGTCAGCTGTGAAGGTTCACTGCTGGGTCAGGCAGCTGTGCAGGTTTACTTTTCCATTTGTTTCATCTGCCACATGGTCCCTGCTCTGCCTCTCTTCCTTTTTTTTTAAAGTGCCATTGTTTTGATCTCTTATTTTTACAAAGTTCCAAAACAATGCAACAACTTATGAAACAGTGTTTTGCTCCTAGAATTTGAGAGAATCAGAACCAACACTGAAAAGGCCTCAGAATAGGAACAGTTCTTACAGCCACAACTTTTTCCTGTCCACCAGCTTGAATTACCCAGATACTGACCAGCTTTTAGGGAGGGAAAGGAAAACTGAGATGCAGTTAAAGATATAGCAGACCGGAAGTAGTACTTTTTGTGAATGCATTTTCCTCTGTCTACCTTTCCAGATCCAAAAATGTACGAACCCTTAAAAAAGAATCCATGCCAATGAATCTGCCATACTTGCATCAATGTGCACTATTCTGATGAGTGGATACCCTTCTTCATCGGGGCTATTGGCGTTATCTCAATTTTCTGTCCTCTGGGGTATTAAAGAGATCATAAATGCATTTTAACCATGGTTAATTATTTTATTATATCTGCCAGTAATCAATTATTTTAGCACTCAGTTGCTATGTCACTGATATAGGTTACATTTACTTTCTGACACTTATGAATTTGCTTTTTCAACAATGTATCCTTGCCCACTCATATTTCATTTTTACATGCTAATTTTTAATGTATACTCAAAGCAGCTAGTTCTACCTCACCGTTGTCTCTTTAAATTTAATTATGTCATTGCCTGTTATCTGGCATTCAGCATTGGACTTTCATTTTCTTTATCCATTCAGAGGATGAGGGTGTCACTGGGTAGGCAGCATTTATTGGCCACCCCAAGTTGCCCAGAGAGCAGTTAAGAGTCAACCACATTGCTGCAGGTCTCGAGTCACATGTAAGCCAGGTAAAGATGGTAGTTTCCTTCCTTAAAGGACATTAATGAATCAAATGGGCTTTTCCGACAATCGACAATGGATTCACTGTCATTGTTAGTTGCTTAATTCCAGATATCTGTCATGGTAGAATTTGAATCCAGGTCCCCAGAATGCTATCTGGGTCTTTGGATTAACAGTCCAGTGATAATGCTACTAGACCAACAAATCCCCATGAGCAGAAACTTCTTGCAGTTACTGCAGAAAGAACAATTTATTGCTTTCTACCTCCAGCTCTAATTCCAATCTTGAGCAACAACTTGATTCCCCTCATTGGCCATTGCCTTAAGAAGAACCAAATGCTTTTCAACCTTAGCAATTTGTTTTTTGCCCTTGAACGGAGTTTCCACTCCATCACAGTCACTGCCAAAATCACTCAACTTTATCCGAATACCTCTATACTATCTTCAATTATTTCGATGTTTCTCTTTCAACACTTAAACAATAAGAAAAAATAATGTTGTACTTTAATTTTTTTACTTTAATTTTTTTTTGATTGGTTTAGTCTGAATGTAATAAGCTTGCACTGTCACCCAATTGCCAAATACACGAACAGAAGAGATATGTGTCATGCCTTAAATGGAGCAAAATGCTATTCCAGAGGAGAGGTTTCAAGAAGCTAAGTATGATTATTGACAGCATGTTTCTTGCATTACTTTTAACTCTGTTGATGCAAGGAAAACTGAAACTGGGAACAAAAACAGAAGTTGCTGAAAAAATTTCAGCAGGTCTGGCAGCATTTGTGAAGAAAAATCAGAGTTATCTAGAAACACAGAAACACAGACTTTAGGAGCAGGAGGAGACCATTCAGCCCTTCGAGCCTGCTCTGCCAATCATCACGGTCATGGCTGATCATCCAACTCAATCCTGCTTTCTCCCCATAACCTTTGATCTCATTCGCCCCAAGTGCTATATCTAGCTGTCTCTTGAATACATTCAATGTTTTGGCATCAACTACTTCCTGTGGTAATGAATTCCACAGGCTCACTACCCGTTGGGTGAAGAAATGTTCTCTCACCTCTGTTCTAAATCCTCTACTCCAAATCCTCATACTGTGATCCCTGGCTCTGGACACACCCACCATCAGGTATATCCTCCCAGCATCTACCCTGTCCAGTCCTGTTAGAATTTTATGTATCTGAGATGCCCCCTCATTCGTCTGAAATCTAGAGAAAACAATCCCAACCAAGTGGGGCAGCATGGTGGCACAGTGGTTAGCACTGCTGCCTCTCAGCACCAGGGACCTGGGTTCAATTCCAGCCTTAGGTGACCATCTGTGAGGAGTTTGCATATTCTTCCCATGTCTGCATGGGTTTTCTCCAGGTGCTCCAGTTTCCTCCCACAGTCCAAAGATGTGCAGGTTAGGTGGATTGGCCATGCTAAATTGCCCTAGTATTCAGGGATGTGTAGACTAGGGGGATGGGTCTGGGTAGGATGCTCTGAGGTTCAGTGTGGACTTTTTGGGCCAAAGGGCTTGTTTCCACACTATAGGGGTTCTATGATAGTCAATCTCTCCTCATACATCAGACCCGCCATCCCCAGAATCAGGCTGGTAAACTTTTGCTGCACTTCCTCGAAAGCAAGAGCATCCTTCCTCAGAAAAGGAAATGAAAACTGCACACAATTTTCTAGGTGTGGCCTCACCAAGGCCTTGTATAACTGCAACAGCACATCCCTGCTCTTGTACTTGAAACCTCTCCTAATGAAGGCCAATGTAGAATTTGCCTTCTTTACTGCCTGCTGCACCTGCAAGCTTACCTTCAGCGAAGATTACTTCACTTAAGGTTTCACATCCAGGGAGCCTTCCTCAGAATCCTGAAACTGGTGCAGATTTATTTAGTAATGCAGGTGAAATGTGTTTAATGTCAATATGATAAAATTCAATGAAAAAGTAAAATGAAAAGGTATATTAATGAAGGAAGATGAACAAATGAAATAATCAAGTATTTGGACAGATGAAATTGTATGCTGATCATATGGCATCAGATTATCATTAGTTTCTTCATGGATCTTCCTCTGATGCTGCTTGGCCTGCTGTGTTCATCCAGCTCTTCACCTTGTAAAAACACTGGTTTCAATATGTGGAGATCTTGCATCGCTGCTTTTGAACCAGGCACTCCAAATCTCACCTCAGGGATATCACAGGACGAGTGTCAACTTGCAAATTGTTTCAAGGTAGGTCAAAGGACAAACTGGAAGAACAGGACAGAGATAACAAGGTGTGGAGCTGGATGAACACAGCAGGACAAGCA
>JAHRHZ010000009.1:42204415-42219226 GCA_024137785.1 Ginglymostoma cirratum
ACAGGTACATGGATAGGAAATGTTTAAAGGGATATGGGCCAAATGCAGTCAAATGGGACTAGTTCAGTTTAGGATATCTGGTTGGCATGGATCAGTTGGGCTGAAGGGCCTGTGTTTTCCATTTTATGACTCTATGAATCATCCAAAACAACCATAACACTGATGAAGGAGTTCACTATTCATGATGGAACATAACACAAGGAGTTGGGCGTGAATGAGACTGAAAACAAAAATATTTGAACATTTGGGACAAAGAATCGTAACAAATTATAGCACAAAGCAACAATCACCATAATACCAGAAAACATTAGCACTCTATATTTCATTACAAATCAGAAAAATACTTACAGGCCATTTCCAATGGGTGATATTACCACAATTCTAATTTCGTACCCATTTGATTAGATTTTCCAACCAAAACCAGAACATACTCAAAAATATCTAACTTGAAACATTAACTCAGTTTCTCTCTCCACACATGCTATCAGACCTGCCAAACCTTTCCAATACCTTCAAAGTTTTATTCGAGACTGCCAGCATCCTCAGCATTTGAGTTTTATTATAGGTTTCCTTATCTTGCCTATTTTACTCAAGATATCAACATATTTGCATAATATCACCCAAATGGCCTCAGCATTTTAACATATCAGCTTTTTATGCAATTTGTACAGGACAAAGTATGTACTAACAACAGACCACAGCGTTGCTGGATAATGTACATAAAGCATGCTTCAGAATGGGGGAGGTGTGTTCCAAGAGACCATAGATTTTCAGTATTTTTTGGGCTGTAACCTGGAACAAAAAATGGATTGAATAAAAACAAGAGCTGCACATTGAGAGTTGTGCAATACAACATCACTTTTTGGAAAAAAAAAAGGGCAAGGAAGTCAAGGCTGAATAGCACCAAACTACTTCCAATTAAAGAAATTCTGTCCGGTCATGGTTCTCAGAATCAAGCTATAAAGCCTTAAAGTGCTGCAAATGCCAACAACAGCACAGCGAAAACATGTTTCTTGCAAACAGCATTCTCTGAGGCAAGATAGAAAAATGAACAAATCTTGAGAGAGAGAGAATTCAAACAAGCAAAGGCCTAGATAGCTGTTCAATCATCAAATCAAAGGATGGCAGTCAACATGAAAATCAAAACAACTAAGAAGGAGTTTTCACTTGTGCACCTTGTGATCTGGCCTTTTATGCTTTGGAATTTTGTTTCCTATGTCTAGGTACTTTTTCACCCATAATAAGTATTAAACCATTTGCCTTTCATCTGTCTCAACTGTGATGCAGAATGTGCTTGTGTACGGGGATTTTGAAGGGATACCCTTTAAACTACACAAATTACAAATCTTTTCTTTTTCCTCTTTTGGTTCAAATGAAGCCTGCTACAGTAAAAATAAATCTATTTTTATTGTGACTGAAGAAACAGAATATGGGTAGTTTGCTTTTGTCCCAGGTAACAGTCAATCCAACAAATTAGGTTTTGGTGGTACACATTGAGATTTTGCACATTTATACATTTAGTAATTACTTGTGGAACAATGAGGCATGATTATCAGCACACTGCTCCTGGTTAAGTTGTGATAAAAGTTCGGAGCTCAACATTTTGAACCAGGACAATTTATGGTTGGATGTGGAGTTTAAGTTGTGAAGGATTAAAGGACAGATAACATGTTTCTCAGACTAACACCATATGGAATTTAAAGCAGCTAAAACCTTCTTGCAGTTGGAGGAGATATTCCTGATACATTTGCAAGAGTTAACACAAACCAGGCTGGTACAACTGGCAAATTAATTGTACGTGGAATTGCCTGTTAGCATGAAGATGACAGTGATAAACAAGTATTAACACTGTCAGGTTTGATAGAAGTATGAGAGAGATCAACTACTCCAAGACATCAGAATCAAATCAAATGAGTTACAATAAAGCTTGACGTTTCCGGCCTAGACCCTTCATCCATTTTCTGATGAAGGGTCTAGGCTCGAAACGTCAAGCTTTCCTGCTCCTATGATGCTGCTTGGCCTGCTGTGCTCATCCAGCTCAACACCTTGTTATCTTGGATTCTCCAGCATCTGCAGTTCCTATTATCTCAGAACAGGACAGAGGACTGCTCAGCCATGTAATTGAAAAAAGCCATGATCACTATGCCTTCAGGCTATAGCACTCATGTAAAAGAATATGTTGATACAGCCACTCAGACTGTTTGGGAGACTGTTTATGCCATTTGGCTGGATGTTTTGTGTGGGTCAGACTGGTGCACAAGGCTCAATTCCTGTTCTGCTGGATGAATTTGTGACCTGCCTCCTTGACTGTCCTGTGTACAGTGCTGAGAGCTCAAGAAAGATCTGCATTATGTGGAATTTTCGAAGCGGCGGTGGTGTGGCCTGTTGTAGTGGGCACAGAGTGAGGACTCCAGGCCTAGGCAAGCAAGTGGCGGCAGCGTGGTATGCCTGGAGCAGGGACTCTTTGTGTCATCAAGACAGCAATGAAGCCAGTGACTCCTGGTTGTAGCCATTGCAGGCCCAGCGCAGGGGCCCCTAGTTATTGATGAGGAAATGGTGGCAGCAGAGCTGGGGAATCCTGGTTGCAGGGCAAGTGTGGGTTCAGTGGCAAAAAGATGGTGCCTAAAGAATGGCAACTCCTACGTCGATGCTTTCGGAGCAGGTGGTGGTGAGGTGGTGGAGGAGCATGAGTTGCTGTTCAGCCGGCTCAAGGTTCATGGCAGAGGCCACAGAATGAAGTTAGACTTTCTTTCAGTTATTTTTAAAATTCTTTCTTTCCTTAAACTATTCAAAATGGTGCCGGATAGAGGCGATGATTGAAACTTTTCATTGTATTTTACTGTGTTGGTCACTCTAAATTGCAAGTGACAATAAATCATTCAATTCAATTTAATTTAAATTCAATTTAAAAATGTTGATTATATTTGATGGCTTGGCACTTCAATATTTTTTGTGCCAAATTAATGCAGAAGGAATTGATCAACAAATATTCACATCATTTTTATAACTTGCATGAAGAATATCAGAAAATATTTAACTAATGTTCCAAACTATCACTCCACATATTAAAACTCTAATATTTAAGGGGATAGGTTATATTCATCTGCATTAGTAAATGAATGAAAGAAAATAACAGCCAGTTTCATTTTCTAATTAGAAATAAGCCCATTTTCTATTTCATCAAGAGTCTAATTGACCTTTCTTCAATGATCAATATTAATAACATAGCATAAATTACAATTTTCCAGGCTATTTTCATCAACTGATTGCCATTCAATCACAGAAAAGCAGCTAACTTCAACTGGTGTTCTGGAATATCAGAAACACAAACATGCGATTGATAGATGATTTTCAGTTGATCAATAAAGCACACACATTGGTTCTTATTGGCGTTGAATTTGATAGCCTGAGCATTGATATAACTTCTTTACAAGGTGAAGACACAACAGCTGAACACTGAGGGAACAGAATCCTCTCCAGTTTTAGTTAATCGCGGATCTGCTACATGATGCTTGAAAAGCAGTGAGTTACAAAGTTAGAGTTTGAATATTTTCATTCCTTTTTGCTGATTTGGCACAATGACTGGAAGAGCAATTATTTTGAATGGCTCTTTCCCAAATCCAATGCCTTTCGTAGATAAATGAGTTATTGACTCCGCAGTAAGATTTGCCTTGTTATATTGTCACATATAAAAATTCTTTTTTAAGGACCTGCTTAGGTGATATCAACACACTAAGGCTATGAATACATTTATGGGAGCAGTTCCTTCAAGGTGAGAAGTGGGATTGAGTAACTGTTTAAAGGTGAGAAAACATGTTTTATTGTCGACTTCATGAAAGAGGTGAGTATAAAAAAAAAGTAGAATGGTTAAAACAGTGTAGTAGGAAGAAGTCAGTGGGTTAGATTGTTATTGTAATTTTTAAATACATTTCAGTGGCAAGCAGAAAACCTGTGCTTTAACAGAGCAGACATCCTTTGAATTTAAAAGTATTAATGCGTCAAGAAAGAACATCTCTGAAATATCACCATGTTGCCTCAGTATTGATATGTGAAAACACACCCATTGCTACTGAATATTTATTTAGGAGGGCTAATTATTGAATGGCCTTCTTTCCTCAGTTCAGAAATTTGATCAGTAACTGATTAAATGATGATGTAACTATTTCTTCATAGGATGCCACAGCATTTTAACACTTGGTTTACAAATAGCAATTTATGGTTTACAAATAGCAATTTTATGGTTCAATTCAGGTTAATATTTATCTAGCTGAATGATGTGCCCAAAACCTTAAATTGTGCACACCACAAAATGAACATCAATAAATTAGCATTGATCAAATTGAATAATGCACTCCTTAAAGGTGAGTTGAAAGACCCAAAGATAATAAAAGTAAATTTGACCAGGATGAAACAAAGAAATGTTCAAGATAAAAAGAATACTATAATGGTTTGATCGCATTTTGCTCTTGAGGAAGCTTGTCACCTTTTTTGTACCTTTCCCTTCCAATTTTTAAATCAGTGGTCCATGATTTTACTCAGCATAAATTGAGAAGAAAATCAAACTTAATTGTGGAAACCTGATAAATTGATATGCACGTGATTAAACAAATTGTTTAAAGGAATATACAAGTGTAGGCATAATCAACCTTGTCACAAAGAACCACAGGTCTGGTGGTGGTTTAACGGTGAAAATCGTTGTGTTTCAGGTGAGGGTAGAGGTTAAAAAGGAGAATCCTTCATTCTAACCTCAATCAGTGCTGTTGACGTCACTCTGCTGTTTGAAAGAATGAGTAGTACAGGGATAGCTGAATGGCAAACACAATTAAGAGAAATTGATTTCAAAGTTTCTCATTTATGGAGGTGCTTTACACTCAAATTAGATTCATTAGGGGTTAACTGGTAATATAAATAATTACATTTCAAATTCCGTATCTGGCAAATAAATGAAAATCTAAAATTCAGATGTGAACATGGTTGGGTATCATTTAAGGAGAATGAGTTAAATGTGTTATGCTCGGAACCTTGCAAGTACATGTGATGCTGTCTTATGATTATTCCTGTGATAGTGGCAATACTATCGCTACCTGCTGATGAGAAACTGATGAACTATTTAAATGAACTTAATATTCTTGTTGGAGGATGATGCTCGCAAGAAATTTATGAACCATCAGAACATACTAATGAGGAGAAAAGAAGGTTATCTGCAGCATTTCACGCATAGCTCCAGGAAAAGTGAAGCTGACTGATATAGCTGTGATGTGCTGCAGAGGTCATCATCAGCACGTGGTTTCAGAGGTAAAAGGTACTGCAGATGCTGGAGAATCCGAGATAACAAGATGAGGAGCTGGATGCACGTGGTTTCACTTTGGTTGATGTATTTCCTAATGGGTTGATGGATTGAACTTGAGGACAATTAATGCTCAGAGTGAAGAATTTATTGTGTTAGGCACCATTGATATAATTTGGTGATTAACATTTTGCCTTTCATCAAACAAAAACACAAAATATTGTTATAGATGTATAACCAATTATTATTATTCTGGAATTTGGATTTTTAAAGTACTGTAGAGGTAAGATAGATTTTTGTTTCTGATCTGTGAGGCAGTTGGTTTGTTTTAAGGTATCAGAAAGTCATTTGAAACAGTGAAGTAAATAAATAATTTCTGACAAAGCATGTGTAATTTTCTGTTGTGCCAAGCAGAATACTTGTGGTTTTAGTTGAAAGTGATTACAACACAGAACATTTATAACATACAAGAGAACACAGACTAGGAGCTATTTGTGGTTTCTGACAAGTTCAGGTGAATAGTTTCATGTTCATATTTACATCTAAAAATGATTTCCCTTGCAGCAAATCGTATTGACCCTACTTGACTTACTAAAAGTCCTCTTACTACTTCTTCAACAGACTCTGACATTTTTCAATGCCAGATCTTAAACTAACTGTGTAGTTTTGTGTTTTCTCATTTCCTCTTTTCCTGAATAGAGTGTTGCAACATTTTTTTAATCTATTGGGATCATTCCAAAATCTGGGAAATTTTGTGCTTCAACCCATTCAGTGCTTCAAACAATGCAACTGTGATCTTTGCAGCCACTTCCTTTAAGACGCTAGGAAGCAGGACATCAGACCGAGGAGTTTGTCAGCTTTTAATTTAATTAGTTCAGCAATTTTTCTCTAACAATCATAATTTTTGTTTTAGGTTCCTCTCTCCCTTTAAGGCACTGATTTTCTTTTCTTTTCTGTCTTTTACTGTGGAGACAGATAGAAAATATTTGCTCAAAGTCGTTGCCATGTCTTTGTATTTCATTTTAATTCCATAGTCATACTTTCTCAGTAATCAGCACTGGTTTTTAGTTGCCATTTTTCTTTTTATGTAGAAGCTTATTTCGAATCTTTTGTTGTTTATTCTTAACAGATTTTACCAGTTTACTCTCATATTCCAATTTGTTATAGCTTATTAGATTTTTACTCATCTTTCTGCTGACTTCTAAAACGCTCATGATCTCCTGCCTCTAGCTGATCTTTGCAGCATTTTTTTTCATTACGATACTATCTCTGGTTTCCTTAGTTAACCATGAACGGTGTAGCCTTTTCATAGAATATTTCCTTATCAATCAAACATATCTTGTTGAAGTTACAAAATATCTTCTAAATGTGTGACATGCTTCTCTACCAGCCTATCTTTTAAGCTGTTTTAGCAGCCCATTATTGCCAACTCTCAGATCATACCTTCACATTTGATTTTACTTAATTTTAAGCTGCTAGTTTTGGAGTCAGCTTTCTCACCAGCAAACTGAATGTTTGTTTGCAACAAATAATTTAGATTTTGAAGGATTCCTCTTCAGTGATAGGTTACGGGAAGATCCTTTGTGGATCTGTCCTCTTGTTCAATGCAATTTTCCGCCTTCCATGCTCAGCTCCTTCTCAAACTATGGTATTACTCTTCACCCTTCCACTGATACTCTATTAATAATAAAAAGCTCCACCCAAACACCTATATTTGCACCCAGTCTGGTTTTGAGATGTGGTCCATGCCTTAGACATTTTGACCAGTTTATGTACCATAAACACTTTACCCAAGTGCTTTTGTCAGTGAGGTGGACAAAGGGACTCAGAATTCAGTCTGTGGTTCAAATTGATTTTATTAACAAAATACTCTTTATTAAAAACACCATGTGATCATTTTCCAAATTTTTACTCACTCGCCAGCTCTTCCATGTGCTTGAGCTTGGCTGTCCTTTCTGACATATGGATGGCTCTCACCATGATAGTGGGTCTCACAGGTCAGGGCAGATCTTCTTCCTCTGTCCATGAGACCAGCTCTGCTGATGACCAAGTTCAGTCTGATAAATGATAGCTACATGACCAAATTATTGCACTCTTATTTAAATAAGTTCAACTAGATCGTGAATGGATGCCTTAAAATTTTGTCAATGTTAAGTTAAAAGGGAGCAGGACACAAGGCTTAGCAAGTTGTCTGTGTACGTGTTGTCAGGTATACTATTATTCAAAATAATGGTTCCTTTGGACCTAATATTCTGTGTTTTTTTTTCAAAGTTTCTGATCCCTAAATATGTAATTTCCATTTCCACTCAAATGCTAGTGGGGAAATTGAAGGCACTATACAGTTTCACATGCAAACTTAGAATGAATCTGCCAGGACGTCTGTGACCCAGAAGCCAGGTTCTACATTAATCTGGAGGTGGAATTTTCTCTTGGCTACAATTCTTGTCTTTCATAAGTGGTCTGACCAAAGTACTGTGATTGATGCTTTGAGCAGCCAACTTTTGGAAGACTGAAACATTGATTAAACTTTGGCAGTTGTCTCCTTAGTGAAAGAATGAGTAATACCAGGGAAATTCATCTGGAGGTAAACAATAAATAATGCCCATTTTTACACCAAAATGACTGCAAGAAGAAACTTAATGTGTGCACAATTGTTTGAGGGCTACGATTCATGATTTTCATTTCTTACAACAAAGAATGAGGTTTACACAGACCAGCTATAAACAAACCACATAACTGAGCTATATTGAAAGGCTGGGGGCTTAGAATACTTATTGTCCAAACCAAATGTCATTGGACTCATTATTTGCAGTGTTTATATTTGCCATAACATTTGTTCCAGAACAAAGACAACTTTTTCAGTGGACTTTACCAACTAACTTATTTTGTAACACCACGGTCAGTTTCAGAACTCCTGGAAATGAGCTACAACAATGTAAATGGGCCATAAAACCAGGCATTTTGAGTCATCATTTTAGAGCATTTACCCCAATAGTATTCATGTTGTTTGTTCAGGGTTTGAAAAACTCAATTGAAATACTCAGGTTTTGTGTGAAAATTGGGAGGGGGTTTGGTTAAAAAATGTCTTAAAATAATAAAATGTTAGTATAAGATGGTTTCTTGGGATTTGTTAGTGGAGGTTTGCTGCCACCATTCTTCTTTCCTTGCCTGGCTTTAAAAGCCTGTTACAAACAGCTAAGAGGATGTACTGTTTGCCAGTTTTTGAGAGAAATTACCAATATATTTGATAATACACCAGCACTGAAATTCATAGACTACGTTATTCATTTGCGTGGTAGTCTTTAAAGCTTAATTGCAGTATCTAATCATGTTGCTATTACAAAGTTGTAATATATAACAGTTAGTTTGAATTGTTGCTCCAACATTTGAGATACCTTACTCTGTAGACAGAGCACTTTTCAAGAACAGAAGTAACAGCCAAAGGCTGTTGATGGGTTTGTGCAACATAAATGCGAAGCTTTGATAAACAATGCCTTTCTTCAGAAATACGCAGGTTCTACAAGACCAAATGGGCATTTGGAAACCTTCATGATTTTGAATGCCTCAATCAGAACAAATACAAAAATGCAGCTTTTGAGAAAAGAGACTGTTCCCTATGTCACTCTTAATCATTTGGCCCCTTTTCTTGTGAATGTATTTATTTGTTCTAGATCTCCCTAGCCAAGGGAATCAGTCTCACATTGTCTATTCTATTCAAGCCCACTCAAAATTGTTCATCTTTCAATATGATCAGATCATATTCTTCTAAACTCCAGAGATCAAACATTCAATTTCCTCAAATACTCACCATAGAACAAACCTCTTACCTAATGAAATAATCTAGTGAAACTCCATAGACCATTTTCAATGCAAATGTTTCATTCCTTATGTCGAGATCAAAACTTCACAGCGTACACCAGGTATGGCCTTGCAAAAACCCTGTCAATTGCAGCAAGACTTCCCTTTCACTTGTGCTCCAGTCCTCGTGCAATAAAAGCCAACATGAAATTTGCCAAGCTTGTTGTACTTGCATGCTAATATTCTCTGTTTCTTTATATGAGTACACCCAAGTCTCTCTGGACATCAAAGTGCTGAGATTTTGCACTTTTAAAAAAAAGTTGCTCCATTTTTCTAGTCATACAACTGAAGTTAATCATCCAAATTTCTCCTCATTGTTCTTCATCTTCCACCTTGTTGTTCATTCACTTAACCTGCCTTTTTTTCAGTTTGTAGCCTCTGTGTGTTCTCTTCACAGTTTACATTACTATCTAACATGTCAGTTCACCTGGAGCAATAATTGTCAAGCAGCCTTAATTTTGTTCAGGGACATTTCAGGGAAAGGGAGGTTGTACAGACTTCATGGGAAGGAAAGAGAGAGCTAGGGCAGCAGAGGTCCAACAGGAGTGCCCTGGGTCTCGCCATCTTTAGCTACATCATCAGTACCTGCCAGCCATCATAAATTCAGAAGTAGAGATGTTCACTGATGATTGCACATTATTTAGCCTACTTGTAAACCCTCTGGTACTGAAGCTGTTCATATCCTTATGTAGCAAGAACTGGATAAATTTGAGGACTGGACTCAGAAAAGACAAATAATAGTTGTGCCATACAAGTGAGGTAATAACCACCTTCACCAAAGAGAGAATTTATCCACCCACCTTGTGCAATTTGATTACAAAATAATATATGTATCAAAGAGTAAGAAAATTTTCAACAAATGCACTCACTATCCTAGAAATGTTTGATTATGGTGTCAAACATATGGGAAAAGTGCAATTGTGCAAAAAGAGTGGCAAGTCGGAAGGTTGGACAGAATCAAAAACAAGAACAAAAAATGGCTAAAAAGAAATTAATATGGAAGGGGAAAAAACAGCATACGAGAGAAAGCTAGCTAAAAATAATCAAACAGTCAAAGTTTTTCTGAATATTTTAAAAAAATAAATTACCAATGTTATCATTGGTCTTATATAAAGTGAATCCAGAAAATCAATAATGGAAACTACTGAAAAGGCAGATGAATTAAACAGGTGTGTTCCATCATTTTTCACTGTAGATGATAGAATAAACATCCCAGAAACAGCAGTAAATCAGGGAATGGAAGGGAGGGAAGAACTGAGGAAAATCACAATCACCAGAGACACAGGACTGAATAAATTGTTGGAGCTGAGGACTGGCAAGTGCTCAAGGCCTGATGGACTTCATCCTGTAGTCTTAAAGGGAATAGTCAGTGTAATAGTTGATGTATTGGCTTTAATTTTCCAAACCTCCTTTGAATTGAAGAAATTTCCATTAGATCAGAAGATAGTAAATGTAATTCATTTATTCAAAAGTGGGGTAAACAGAAAACATGAAAATGCAGGCCAGTTAGGTTAACATCAGTCAGATGGAAACTGTTAGAAGCTCTTATTAAAGAGGTTAAAGCCAAGCATTTCGATAAGTTCAAGACAAACAGAGGCTGTCAAGATAGCTTTGTAAAAGAGAAATCATATTTAACCAATCTTTTGAGATGTTTTGGGAGGTATCGTAAAATATTTATGCTATACTTTGTTTGCCAGATGAAATTTGATAAAATGAGGCGTCAAAGGTTACAGTGGAAAATAAAAGCTCATAATGAGTTTGGAGTATGGGGGAGATGAAGTTAGCATATTGGAATGGATAGAAGAAGCATTGAGTAGCCATAAAGATGGTATGTAGTACAAATCATCACTAAACACCACAGAGACCAGGAATTCATTTCTTTACAATTTTATAAATGACTTGGATGATGGGATGGAAGGTGTGGTTGCCATGTTTGTTGATGACACAAAGATAGGTTGGAAATTAAGGTGTGAAGAGAACATAAGGAGGCTGCAAACATACATAATATAGGCAGAGATAGGTAGATTTTTGATATGCAATGGAGGGAAACATCGACAGGGATAGACAACAGTATGAATTTGAGGTTACAGTTAGATTAGCCATGATATTGTTGAATGCAGGAGCATGGTTGAGGGTATGAATGGCCTAATCCTGCTCCTTCTCAAATGTTTGTATGCTTGTATTATCATCACTGAATCCTTCTCCAGCTATAAACCATGAGGTACCATGGATCAGAAATTTAACTAGATCAGCCTTCTCAACACCATGACTAAAGTGCAGGTCCCAGCCTGGGAATTCTGATTGGAATAATTCATTTCCTGATTCCCCCAAGACTGTTCACCTAGTACAAGGCATATGCCAGGAATATGATGGAAAACTTCTCATTTTCTCAATGAGTACAACTTCAACAGCAGTCAAGAAGCTTGACACTATCCACAATAATGTAGCTTGCTTGATTGGCAATCCATTCTACATCTTGAACATTCACTCCTGCCATCACCAATGCACAGTAGTGTGTACTATTTACAGAATATAATGCAAAAACTCACTAATGTGCTTTTGACAGTATCTTCCTGAACTGTGACCTCTACCATTTGGATGGACAAGGGCAGCAGATACTTGTGAACACCACTGCCTGCAAGTCACATTCCCTCCCAAGTCACAAGCAACCTGATTTGGATCTATCACCATCGCCAGGTGAGAATCCTGGAATTCCCTCCTTCATAGCACTGTGAGTGTTACTACTCAACATGGACTGTACCAATTCAAGAAGGCAGTTCACTAACACCTTCTCAAGTGCCATTAGGGATGGTCAGTAAATACTGGCTTTGCCAGTGATCCACAAATCCCATGAAAGTATGTAAAAAATGTACCCAGCTGACCCTGGCAAATGCATCAATCTAAGCACTTGAAAAACGGAGGCGCAAAAGTGACTACAGTTTTTAACATGCCGCTTCTTCTGTAAGGAATTGGTGAAACATCTTTAGTTTTATGAGATCACCAAATATAGCTTCATGGTTGACTCTTAACTGTCCTGTGAAATGGACGAGCAGGTTATTCAGTTCAAAGACAACTTGAGATGGGCAACAAATGCTGGCTTTGCCATTGACACCTACATGTCATGAAAGAATAAAAAAAAATGAATCCCTGTAACAAAGACACAGTACATTATAGCCCCCTATCTGCCTTGCTGCTGTTGTATGTATCTTCCCTTGTTGATAATTTATGTTATGTTGTGGGAAAGATAAAATAATTAATGATACTCCAAATGTTAAATCCAGGACGATGATACTAAATATCATTTAAACAAATAAATGTATTACAATTCACTATATATTTGCCACTTTTTATACGGATAATTGATATTTCCATGCAGAACTATAACTGGCAAAATTTGAACAACTGTCATCAAATGTACTTATTGTCTTTAATATATACAAGAATTCAATATATTCTAATAGGCAACCAAATATTTTGTCAATTTAAATTAAGCGGTTATTTTAATTTTAATATACAAAAACTGTTAAACGGCTCATCAGTACAACAGCAAATGATCATTTTGCAGTAAGAGAGGGATGGACCTTTTTGAGTTAAAGAGGGCATAATCATTCAGATCAGAGCAACAATTATATAAAGGTGTAGTGTGCTTTAAATCAACGCTCTGATAATCATGTTCTTCTTCATCAATTTTTTAATTAGTTATTCTTTGTACATTTGGGTGAGATTGGCCAACTACTGCAGAATTATTGATATGTATGGTCTTGTGTTGTGTTGAAATTGCAGCTTGTATATAGTGCTCATACCGTGTAAAACCAATAGATAGAGTCGAACGTAGAAGCAAAAGAAGCATGCATTTAACTGTGTTAGTAAAAGCAGCCATTGTCTTATTTGGAATTGTCTGTGGCTGTTTCTAAGTCCCAAGAAACTCTCACTCACCTAAGAACCTCATATCATGTGATTTAGGACTTGTTTTCAATCAGATGTTGTGCATCTGTGCCACTGAGTAAGACGGTGGTAACTTGCTACCCCAATCCAGGACTTGATCGCATGAAAGGAGCTGACAAGCTGGTGTAGCACTGAACATGTACTACATTGTCAGAAAGTTTGCCCTTCAGTTGAAATATCAAGCTGAAGCCCTATTTCCTTGTTCTGGCTGCTCAAGTCAGTATTGGAACAGGATTAAACTCACCCGATGCAATGAATAAAAACCTTCCTCCTTCTAACAGCACCAAACATAGCTTAATGAGCCATTTCTGTTTTGCTGTTTGTCTGTTGATTGTCAAAATCGTTTTTGTTTGCATTTCAAATGAATCCCTCTCATGTAAAGTGTTTTCAGTTATTTCTTCTGAGATTGTACAGCGTGCTACATTGTTTCCATTTGAATTGGTTATATAGAGGTATTAACCTCCAGCAATGAAATTCTCTTAATTTCCAACGCAGGATAGAAACAACAGTGAAACATGCTTGAGTGCATGGCTGTAATTGTAGGGTTGCTAAAAATAGCAATGTAGAAAAATGTTTGAGGAGCAACTGTATCAGTATTGAATTGGTTGTTTGAAAAGGAGAAAGTACCTGTCAGCCTGAAACTCCTTGCCATAGAGTGCTGTGGGTGCAGAGTCCTTGTGTATGTTTAAGACTGAGATAGATACATTCTTGATCAGTAGAGGAATCAAGGTTTACAGGAAAAGGGCATTAAAGTAGACATGAGGAATGCCAGATCAGCCATTCGCCTATTGAATGATGGAGCAGATTCGAGGGTCTGAATGGCCTACTCTTATTTCTTATGGTATTATGATCTTAAGGTATATTGACACAAGACTCTAGCTTTGGCAATCAGGCCCTCATCTGGATGGTGAACAAATGCAAGGTCTTGCACCTTGGAAAAAAGAATACAGGCCTGGACTATTTTCTGAACGGTGAGAAAATTCATAAAGCCGAAGTACAAAGGGATCTGGGAGTGCTAGTACAGGATTCTCTAAAGGTTGACTTGCAGGTTGAGTCTGTGATTAAGAAAGCAAATGGAATGTTGACATTTATCTCAAGAGGGTTGGAATATAAAAGCAGCGATGTGCTTCTGAGACTTTATAAAGCTCTAGTTAGGCCCCATTTAGAATACTGTGTTCAATTTTGGGCCCCACACCTCAGGAAGGACATACTGGCACTGGAGCGTGTCCAGCGGAGATTCACACGGATGATCCCTGGAATGGTAGGCCTAACACACGATGAACGGCTGAGGATCTTGGGATTGTATTCATTAGAGTTTAGAAGGTTGAGGGGAGATCTAATAGAAACTTACAAGATAATGCATGGCTTAGAAAGGGTGGACGCTGGGAAGTTGTTTCCGTTAGGTGGCGATACTAGGACGCGTGGGCACAGCCTTAGAATTAGAGGGGGTCAATTTAGAACGGAAATGAGGAGACATTTCTTCAGCCAGAGAGTGGTGGGCCTGTGGAGTTCATTGCCACGGAGCGCAGTGGAGGCCGGGACCTAGAATGTCTTCAAGGCAGAGATTGATAAATTCTTGATCTCGCAAGGAATCAAAGGCTATGGGGAGAGTGCGGGCAAGTGGAGTTGAAATGCCCATCAGCCATGATTAAATAGCGGAGTGGACTCAATGGGCCGAATGGCCTTACTTCCACTCCTATGTCTTATGGTCTTATGGTCTT
>JAHRHZ010000009.1:42219626-42244844 GCA_024137785.1 Ginglymostoma cirratum
ACCCTTCTTCAGAAAAAAAATTTCAGAAGAAGGGTCCCGACCCAAAACGTCAACTTCCCTGCTCCTCTGATATTGCCTGGCCTGCTGTGCTCCTTCAGGTCCAAACTTTGATTAAGACAGCATTGTATTTAAAATAGAGAGTCTGATTATAAGTGAACTAGCTAATATCCTAATTTTTCTTTGGATTTAATATGCATAGCTAAACAGAAGCTTTGGTTGTGGAGGTTCCAAGAGGAAAGGCCAAAACATTACACTGAATTCAGTACATTTAACTCCATCTATATCTTATGTTAGAGTTCTGTTATTACCTCTGTCCCTCAGGTCTTTGCATTTGGAATTGTAGGTGTGGAGACGCAGGGAAATTTACTGAAGACCTAAGTCCTGTTGCACTTGTCATAATTTACTGTCAATGAGTCAACAGGTATAACTAGAATGATAAAAATCTTGTTGGCCAATTTCAGAGGTCTGGATTTGGCAGAAAACCTATCATACCAACATCTTGGGGTTATAATTGACTAGAAACTGAACTGGAATACCCAGATAAATATTATAAGAACAGATCTGCGGCTATGAATATTGCAGAGAGAATCTCACTTCCTTTTTCCCCAAAGCCTGTCCACCATCTACAAAATGCAAGCCAAGAGTGTGACAGAATACTCCCCACTTAACTGAATTGGTGCAGTTCAAAAAACACGCAAGAAGCTTGATGTGATGTTGGTAAACCCAACTCACTTGATTAGGACAACATCCACAAACATCCACCCTCATCACCACTGATGCACTGTCGCAGTAGTGTGTACCATCTACAAGATGCTCTGCAGAAATTCACTAGACCTCCTTAACCAACGCCCTCCTAACCCATGACTGCTCTCATCTAGAACAACAAGGGTGGCAGACATATTGAATCATCACAATTTGCATTACCATCCAAACCACTCACCATCCTGACTTCAAAATATATCACTGTTCCCTTGGTATCACTGGATCAAAATCCTGGAATTCCCTGCCTAACAACATTGCTGGCCCACATACACCAAAAATACTAAAGTGGTTCAAGAAGGCAACTTACCACCACCTTCCCAAGGGGAACTATTGATGACCATTAAATGCTGGCCCAACCAGAGTCACCCTCATACCATGAATGAATAAAAATGAAATATAACTCTCAGCTTCATTCATGTAATTACGCATGACGTAGACAGAACCCCCCCAGGAAATCTATAGTTACAAGGGTGACAATGCCAGAGTGAATGAATGAATGAACGAACGAACATTTAGAGGAAGTGGTGGATGCGGGTAGAGTTAAAACATTTAAAAGGTATTTAGCTAAATACATGAATTAGAAATATTTGGAGTGATATGGGCGAAGTGGAGGCAGGTGGGACTAGTTTAGTTTCTAATTATGATCAGCATGGACTGGTTGGATAGAGGGGTCTGTTTTCATGCTATGTGACTCGATGACTCTAAGTCCAGAAATAATGATAAAAGCCCTTTATTCTCATCAGCCATATGCTCAACCCAGGAAGCATTGAATGAGAGGCAAGAATGCTACAAATGAGCAACAGTTGATTCCACGATTCACCATTAGTTTGTGGATAATAATCACATTTATTACAAAATGAAGACCTGTGGATGCTAGACATCTGAAACAAAAATTGGAATTGTTAGCAAAACTCAGTAGGTGTGGCAGCATCTGCGGGGAGAAAGTAAAGTTACTGTTTTGAGTCTGGTGACTCTTCACCGGAATATCTTTATTAGTTGCAATATATTTGGCACACTAAGTTCTGAATGCTGAAACTTCGTTAGCATGAACTGTGGTGTTAACTTCCTCAAGAATACCCAAGGAAGGGAAAATGTTTGTGAGCAGACAATAGCTGCCCATTAGCCTTAACCGACAGCTCTTCAACACTTCAGACATTTGATATTTCTGTACAGCTGGGGTCTCACCAACCAATGGATTAGATCACAGCTCTGCAGCCTTGCCACTTCCTGTAAAGAATCATAGTGGCAGGTAATCAACACATGAGTTCGCAGCCGTTCCTTGAACATGCTGTCTCTCACTAATGACAGAGTCTAGCAAATGGATGAGGAAAGACAAGGCTGTAGCATTTGGAATCACAGCGGAAACTGGAGGAACAACGTCTCACATTCAAATTAAGCACTTTACAACCTTCTGGGCTCAATATTGAGTTTAACGCCTTCAAATTGTGAACCCATTCCTTTCCTTTCTTTTAGCTTTGCTTTTATACTCTCTGTCACCATGCGTCCTGTCCCTTCCCCCAACTCCAGTGGTACTGGCTGTTCTTTCCAGTCTGGCAGTTAGAAACACCATTGTTATGCATTACCACATTCTGATCACTTAATCTGAACTGTCAGTATCCTTTGCCCCCTATCCTGGCAACCCCCCCACCATTACATAAATGCTTTACTTCAGCCCTGATGAAGCGTCATCTAGATTCGGACATTAGTTTGCTGTCTCTCCATGGATGCTGCCTGACCTGCTGTGGTCTTCAGCATTCCTTGTTTTCAGTACCGATTCCAGCATCTGCAGTAATTTGTTCCTGGAACATTCATGAACGTCTTCACCTCGAAGCAAAATGTGGATGACTCAACTGGTCTCCTCTTGAGGTTCCTACAGTCACAGATGTCAAACATCAGCCAATTCAATTCACTCCATGTGATAACAAGAAATGAGTGAAGGCCTTGGACACAAGTGCCCATGGTCTATCAGCACTATGAGTTCTTGTGCCTGGCTGGGAAGTTTAAAGTCTACCCTTAGGGTGCATTCACCTGATAGGAACAGAATTGAGATAACAAGATGTAGAGCCGGATGAACACAGCAGGCCGCGCAGCAACAGAGGAGTAGGAAGGTTGACGTTTCAAGCCTAGACCCTTCTTCAAAATTGAGATGTAATTACTCATTTACCATTTTAATTATGAAAAATATCTTTATTTTCTTTAAAATATGGTCTGGATATATCTGTGGTGAATGTTAATTATTATGGAAGCTACATTTACCAGCGGCATTCATATTTTATTAAAGTCACCTCAGTAGATACATAAATTTTGAGTATTTCAGGCATTACTGTTAAATGATTAAAGGGGTAATTTTCCAACTCTGATTTCTCAGTGGGATTATCTGACCTGCTGGCAGCCAAAGGTCTGAAAATTACCCTTTATAATTGATGACACAATTATACAATATCTACTGGTTTTACACCAGTACACATTTGAAAGCGCAGTAACACATATATCGGAATTAAGCCATCTTATTCAAGTTATTCACAGCAGGAAAGGCAACACTAAATTGGATATACAGAGATCTTCCCATTAGTTATTAAAGTTAACGTTTGGATAAAAGGTAACTTTTCTGCTGGCTCTTTTCTAACGCTGGAAATTTCAAGGTGGTTCAGTGGACCATTTTAGAAATTTGTTGGCTTAAAATTCAGTTTTTATAAGCTGATTTTATGCAACCTGTATGAACCTGAAATGGTTCATTGTACAAAACCTTACACCACTGAAAGAGGTCATTCAGCACAACAGGTCCATGACAGATTTATACTTCCCACCTGATTTCATGTGTATAGTATTGATCTCTTTACCTGAAGAGCAATGAAAATGATTTGGAAGCAGGTAAGTAAAGGACTACCAGACTACTACCTAGAATGGGTAGATTTTTTCGTAAGTAATACACCTTCTCTACTGCTTCCCTATATAATCCTATCACAATCTTAAATATCTGTGACTATTCAGTCTTATCGATTTTGGGGAAAAGAACCCAGCTTATTCAGGTCACACTGTTCACGGTAACTTTTTTTTATCTCATTTGGTTTTTATCATTTTTTGTGCACCTATACTGGCATCTCTGTATGCTTTTTGTGTAATATGAAGGCTAGAACCACACACAGTGATTTGATACAAAAACAGAAGTTGTTGGAAGTTCAACAGGTCTGAGGATAGGTCTCTGGACTCGAAACATTAATTCTGATATTTTCTTCACAGATGCTGCCAGACCTGCTGAGCTTCCAGTAACTTTTGTTTGACTCCTGATTCACAGCATTCACAGTTCTTTTGGTTTTTGTACAGTGATTTGAGACATGTTTAACGTAATGTGCAATTTTCAGGGTGTCTTTAATGCAACAATGCTTATGTTATCCTAAGTAGCATAAGATATTAGATGTAGATAACATGGTATTGAAGAGTCCACCAGAATATTTTGCAGCCAATGATTAGATGCAATTGTTCCCATTAACAGACACATATGTATATGGGCTAATACTAGGCTACTTAGTTACAGTGGAAGAGTATGTTTCTAATAATTTGTCATGCTTCAAATCATAACCACTAAGATGTGATGGTGTCTGCATCAAAACACAAGTGCTCTTTCAGTTGATGACAGTTCAGTTTTCATGTCTTGGGGCATCCCCAGTCTGTGCTTGCAATGAGCTCTTATCATTTCAAACAAATGACAATGAGGCTAGTATTACCTTGACTTTTTAAATCTCCTCTCCATCCTATGTGGACCTTCTGCTGTGGCTTTTTCATTTGTAAGGTATTCTACAACCATTGGAAGTTTCTGCTGCCCTTGTATATCTGTTGGAGGTTTGTGCCAATCAGGCACAGAATGCAACATGTTACGTGTCCTTCATCTTACATAATTACTCTTCCCTTTGATAATAGAGTTGTTCCCAGTCCTTACACAGCTGAGACCCCTTTAGAATATGTTTGTGAAGAATGCAATTCAAGGTCTCCAATGATCATTTCTGCTTTATAAAGCTTAGTTGAATTAACTTGTCATGGCAATGCCATGATTGCTTGTGGCAAAGTTTTATAATATTTATTCTTGGGAAATGCATGAGCTACACATGAAGAATAACACAATGCCAGATGTGCGTCATCATTAGATCTATGGATGCCTGATTACTGCAAACTGCCTTGAAAGGACTCAATTCACCCATAATTGAACTTTTCTGTTGTAGCTGAAACAAAACAAACATATTCCACCCATTGCGAGTGTGTTGACAGCCATTTTCCATGCTATGTGTACAGTTGAGATTTGGTGGAAGATGGAATGATTTGGGTTGACCTCCTGAGAGTGAGTCCAGAGTTGTGCCTGAAAGTCAACATTTGCCTTATTTCATCCTTCATCAGCCCTTGTGTGTAACTGCTTCCTATCAACCTCAAACTTCTTTGAATCTTCCACACTTGCATCCAAACTTTTTATTCAACTATCCCCTATATTTGTCAGTTTTCCCCTTAGCCCCTGACATACTACATATCCATGCCCACTATCACTATCTACTGTTCTCCTTTGAAGGGTGGTGGTGACTTGCAAACTCACTTCCCACAAGGTCCCATGCTCTGCCATGCTTTATATCAGATTCCACTCTTATGTCTGAAGTTCACTCCCCCCACCCCTTCATTGTCATGATCCCCTCTGTGCCCCAATGTAATGGCTTTAATTGCCGTACTTGAGTTTTTTACTTTCCTTGATATAGCGTCAAATGGCCTGTGATAATCCCTCGTAACATCTTCCAAGCAAAGCCACAGGACTGACCTCTTTGCAGACTGACTGTTGAGGACAGACCAGAATGACAACAGGCTGGCCTCCTCACTGATATCTCTACAGCTTCCTGGCTGACATGCCTATAATCCCCAGACTAATTGGAACTGACCTGCAAGACTGACCCTGACTTAAGGGACCACTGATCCTCCAAACTTGATCACACCAACAATCCAACTGATATGGCCTACCCCTTTCGACTGAGATTGGATAATGCTCTTGACAGAACCTAACCCTTTGACTGACTAAGGTTCCCTTCACTCCACTAAGAACAACTCCCCTTAGATTTTCAGATATAGCCATTTGTTTAAAGCGCATGTAATGTGTTTGTTACATAAACTGTTGGCACATGTTGTCTGTGTGACATTGAGATTGTACTTGCTGTGCAGGTACATGTCTGCCACTTTTCCCATTCAGTGCTGTCCACCATAACAAGCTGCCTGGCTTTCTGTCTGTTCTAAAAGACATGGCAAGAAAGAGATGCTGTCAATCTGTCAGTTTAAAATAAAGTGAAAATGGGCTGTATGGCAAAGAAGAGATTCTGTGAACATCCAAATAAGCTGAAAGTGAGTGAGCTGTGTAAAGGCCTGAAATCAATCCTGTGTAGATGATTCGCATGACTGTGTGTGTTCCTGCATTGCAGAGAATTGCAAAGTAAGGCGTCAATGAACTCTAACATCCAACAATGAAGTGCTGAAGAGTGAACTAAAATAGTTAAGATTGGTCATGATGATGTGGTGAAGCAGTTGTTTTTGCTGATGCTGACTTACATAGAAGGAGAAGGCAGGTAGTCACCACTCACTGAGTATGCAATGATGTGTTGGAGAATGATTGCCAACATGGAGAAGACATCAGCGAGCTGTAGCCACCAGGTAACTGCTCAGACTTCCAACTCGGGAATTGTCTCCGTATTGTTTCTCAATATCATTTGGGAGCATTTCATTCTTTAAATAAATGAGGCTAAATTAGCTGGTAATAAAATGTAAATGCATCCAAAAAGGCTCTGGCTGCTAACTAATGATGTTCTCAAGTAGCCATTGAAAACTCTCTTCTTGACATGGAGAACCTAATTTTCTCATTCTCATCTCTTTCTCCCAAATTTTTCACACTGCTCAAAGGCTGAAAAGATTCCAACCACTGTGTATCTTAAGGTTACATTGACTCTAAGACCTAGCATAACATAGACCATTTAATGTGAACTAATATGAATTTAATATGAGCTCAACAATTTTTTTGAAGCAGTGGCTGAAACAATATATACCAATCATATCCAATCAAGATAAAATTCAAAATGAGGTGTGTTTCAAAAGTGTTGCATGATTTTTAGAAGATAATTAGTATTGACAAGCATACTAATAGGAAATCGAGCTAATGTCATGTTGAGAATTACGTTTGGCTATATAACATTTGGCAATAACATAGTCACTGAATTACATAATGAGAATTGTTACAGAAATGCAAGTAATTTCACAGATATGTCAAATTGTTTTTAAAATGCGATTATTTATACAGATTAATTAGCTTCAACCATGCTGGGAAAACAGCTAGTAGAGCCCAAATTGAATTACAGATTCATGGTAGGTAATTAGACGTGGTCCACAAAGGGCTGTAAGCATCACTGTAACAAAGGGAGACAATTAATTATGTAACTTGAGGCCACTCTCTCCCCATCAAACACAAGCATGTTGTTCCACCAAACACTCCAGCCATCCAGCCAACTAAGCAAATCAATCCCAAAACTTAACAATGCAAATCCTGTTACCTTTTGAGTTTGCCATTAACAGTATCTTCAAAAACTGTGATCTATACCTCCTTGAACAACAAGCGCAGCAGATACATGTGAATGCCATCACCTGCAGATTCCCCATCACAGCACACAGTATCTATCTTGGAAATGCATCAATTTATTATTGTTGCGTCAAAATCTTCAAACTCTCTTCTGAAGAGCACTGTGGCTGTATGAATATGCAAATTAGCATCAAAGGGTTGTCATTTGATTATCTTGAACCTATTCCACAATTCAAGAAGATCATTGATACTTGTGTTTTGAATTCCAAATTCCCAGCTACCTTGATAATATTTGAGCCCCTTGTAAAGCAAGAGTCTTTCTACCTTCACTTCAAACAAGGAGGCAATTGTGTAGTGGGTATGTCATTGGGCTGGTAATCCAGGGCCCCAGGCTAACGTGCTGTGGCCATGGGTTTAAATCCAACTGTAGCAGATGGTGAAATTTGAATTCAATAAAAATCTACAACAGAATGAATGTCTAATGCTAGCAACCACTGTCATTTTTTTAAAAATCTGGGTCAAAAACATCCTTTAGGGAAGGAATTCTGCCTTCCTTACCTGATTCAGCCTTCATGTGACTCCAGACCTACAGCGATGTTGGTTCTGAACTGCCCTCTGGGAAATTAGACACGGTAATAAATGTGGGCCCAGACAGTGACATCTACATCCCATGAATAAATAAAAAAAAACCATAAATCTATTTCCACCATTTTCCAAGGCAGACAGTTCCAAAGTTATGCAACATGCTGAGAGAAAGAAAAATTCTCCCCTCCTCTAGTGCCTCCTAGTTCTGGACTGAGCCACAAGATAAAATATCCTTTCCACATCTACCTTGTCAAGGCCATTCAGCGTCTTAAACATTTCATTCAAGTCACTCCTCATTATTTCAAACTCCAAAGGAAACAAGCCCAGTCGGACTAAGCTTCCTTTCTAAGAAAACCTGCTCATTCCAGGTAACAGTCTAGGAAACCTCCTGTGAATTTAACTGAAGCACTTACATCCTTCCTTAAATGACTTGTACCTAGTATTTGAAATATGCAATCACCAATGTTCGATACTACTGAGGAATACTATACTTAGTTTTATGTTCAGTTGCTCTCATAATAAATTAAAACATTGCACGAAGCTTTCTTAATTACTAGCTGCACCTGAATAAAACTTTTTTTGTTACACCTCGAGTTGAACGCCCGGATCCCTTTGCATCTTGGAATCTGAAGTCGTTCTCCACCGAAGTAATATATTTTATTCTGCATGCCTACCAACTATACTACAATTTATCACATTTTATTTTATCTGCCATATTTTTGATCATTCAAATCAACCTATTTATATCTGCATCCTCCATGTGTTCTCCTTACAACATAGTTTCCTACCTACCTTCATATCATCTGCAAATTTTGTTACCAAGCTTTCACCCCTCTCATCAAAGTCATTGATATAGATACTAAAAGCTGATACCTCAGCATGACTCCACTCATCACATGCAGTAAATTGGAAAATGTCTGATTTATGCACACTCTGCTTTCTGTCAGCAATTTTCTATCCATGCCAATATGTTTGCCCCCTACCCCATGAGCTCCTACATCACATGATAACTTTCTGCACAGGTCATTGGTGAAATCATTTACTTGTTGAGGATTTGTCCTTTCAATTCCTCATTTTGGTGAATTTCTCCCTTTACTTTTCAACAGGGGATTTGCGGTGAGAGCAAATAATGTTGGAGGAGGGTAGCTGGCTCCTCAGGATTTCCCTTTGCTTCTTGACAACAAAAGGAGAGACAGTGATACGTGCTTTCTCTTCACAGGATGGCATTTGCTGCTGTATTGTCCACACACAAGTTTATAACTAACTGTCCAGGAATAAATCAAGTTGATGTTACTATGTTGAGCTCTCCTGACCTCACAGCAAATGGTGTTGATTGAAAACCGAATCAAATAATGGTCTCTGGGCCAGACACACATGGGTAATGCCATTTTGTCCAAAATTCTCCCTCTCATTGGTCCGATAAGGCAATATTGTATATAAAATACATAATGTGTTCCAGTAATTTTTTTATAAAACCACAAGCATCTTCATACACAGTGTCCTTGCGCATTCTCCCATTCTAATCTGAGTCCAAAAAATGCGGTCTTTACACCATTTGCTCTGGAAATTATTGTACATGCATAGATTTCTTTAGTCTACAGCTCACACTACTCCTTTAAAAAAACAGCAATAAGCTATTCAAACTTGAGTTCCCTTGCACAAAACCATTTTGTCCCCTGCTGATTACCTGGACTTTTTCTAAGTGCCTAGCTGTAACTACCTAAATGATTGATTCTAACAACTGCCCTTCGAGAAATTTCAAGCTAAATGGCCTAAAGTTGCTCAGTTTCTGTCCCATTCCCATTATATTTGCAAACTTCTGGTCTAATGAAAAGTACCTACATCACATGGACTGTGTCAGTTCAAAAAAGTAGTGGATCATTCCTATCTCAAAGGTTGAGTTGCAAGACAAATAAACGCTGATCTTGTTCACATTCCGTGAATGAGTACTGAAATAGAAGCTCTGTTCTGGTACTATCTAATTAAATCAGTGATATGGACTTTGGCTTTTATTTCTTTCTGTCTAAATTGTCATGCAGGAAATTGAAACTAGCAATGGATAGATTTACATATTTGTCCTCCTTGGGAACACTTTTTTTTTGAAAAAAATATGTTTTATTTACAAAAATCTATCAGTACATTATGAAACAGCTATTCCCACATATTAGAGAAAGTACAATAACAATATCATACTTCTTAATTGGGCATTGCACTCTTAGGTGCCTCAATTCAAATGCACAATCAGAACATTTACTAAGCATAACAAGAAACAGTTTATGTCCCAAAGCAAGCTATGGAGGGGTTCTAAACATTAACAGTCTGAAGAAGGGACAAGGCCCAAAAAGTCAGCTTTCATGCTCCTCTGATGCTGCCTGGCATGCTGTATTTCTCCAGCTCCACACTGTGTTATTTCTGACTCCAGCATTGGCAGCTCTTACTATCTCGGAGTGAGTTATCACTAGTCCCTTGCTACTTTATAGCAGAAACCCCTTAGATTGTGAGCATTCCTAATTCTGTTCCATTTCATAATAGCTGCCCTAAGCTTCAATGTATTTTTCAGTATGTAGTCATAGACGTTGGAATATGCCAATCTGGAACATTTCAGTCCAGATGAACTTTTTTCTCTGGTACAAAACCGGAAGCTTCTGGAAAATTTCAGCAGGTCTGGCAGCATCTGTGAAGAAAAAGCAGAGTTAACGTTTTGGGTCCAGTGACCCTTCCTCAGAACAATCTTTTACAACTTTCACAGTTCTTTCGCTTTCTTTTCTCTGGTAGATCAACAAGTTTCAGGCAGCCCAAAAAAAGCATCTTCCACCAAGTTGATGGTCCTCCAGTCACAGTTGATTTTGTCTTAGTCTGTATCTCAGGGAACAGCCCTTAAAGAACAGAGCCATGAGTCATGGAATACTTGGAATGAACCTCGACTCAAACCCTTGCACCTCTATCTATATCATCTTTGCAAAGGCACATTCTAGAAGGAGATGTGTGGCTACCTCTTTATCACTGAAGCCATCTTGAGGGCAGTATGGGTAATGCAGAGAGACTGGGCATCCCTGGACGATCTGATTGGTAGTGTCCTTCTTCCCATCAACTAAGATCCATCTTGGTGCTTGTTAGAAAGTTCTGTCTGGGAGGTATTTTTCAAATAATGCAAACATTCTATTCATGGAACCACTCAACAGAATTGAGTTTCCCCTTTACCAACAAGGCTTCCAGCCTTGTTGCTTTGTGTTGGTCACTGCCTGATAGACTTGTAGTCAAAGTGATTTTCTTGAAAGAATCTCTCCATGAGAGACAGCTAATATATGATTGAACTACTTGGAGTCAAAATGTCCTTCACCCCTTGATGAAAAAACTTGCCTCCTTTGCACCGTCCTAGGCCTCGCTCACCTTGTTTGAGGGAGGGAACCTTAATGTCTTTTGGGGAAACTTTCCTTGTTGTGCCACATTTGGTTTTGAGTATTCATAGAATCCCTACAGTGTGAAAGCAGGTCGTTCAGCCTATCAAGTCCACTCTGACCGCCTGAAGAACATCTCCCGCAGAACCATCCCTCCAGCCTATCCCTGTAACCATGCATTTCCCATGGCTAATTCACCTAGTCTGCATACTATGGGCTATTTAGCATGGCCAACCCACCTAACTTGCACGTGTTTGTACTGTGGGAGGAAACCAGAGCACCCAAAGGGAGCCAAAACAGACACAAGGAGAAAATGCAAACTCCACACAAACAATCGTCCATGAGAGGAATTGAACCTGTTCCCTGGCACTGGGAAGCAGCAAAGCTTCCCCAGCAGGTAGCCTTTAATTGCAGACCTTTATCAAGTTCCTGTCCTGCTTCCAGTTTCTGCAGAGAGCTATCTTGCAGTCAGATACATATGACCTGATTTCCCATAGGTTTGACACACTGCTTCACATCCACTGAAAAGCCCTGACTTCTTCCATTGGCAAAGCTGGAAGGTGGGTGGAAAATGGTACCATTGATATCTACCTTCAAGGTCACTTTGACCTGTCATTTACTGATGAATTGATCCAACACCTCAGTGTTACTGCAATCCAGCTGCACATCAGTCAGAGAGATGTGGAGATTCTATATATAAATCATCATGATCTAACTCCGTGCAATTGCAGAGTAAACAGAGGCTCAGCAATTAAAACCACGGGGGGCTGCTGCCATCCCTGCCCTTCAAAGGCTTTCAGCAGTTGATTGCATTGTTACCTTGATTCTCTTAAAGGTAGCATTGAAGTATCCCTACTGGGGAATCTTCCAGACAGAAGATATCTACAGCTTGCAATCTCCATTCAGTCGAACAACACAGTCTTTGCAAAGCAGCTCTGATTGAACGTCATGCCTTCATCCAACTTTTCCCCCCGACTAAATTGTTGACTTCTTTACATGAAGATTGGCTGCTTCTATCAGACAGGGCTGGAAGGCTGAATGATAACTGTATCACATTAGACCAAAGATCCACTAATGTACAGCTCAGCTCAAGTGCCTTCACCCAAATCTCAATCCAGCAGAGAATCTGATGACTTGCAATACAGAACTTACACCTGATCATAGCAAAAGGTTGATAGATTGTGCAAAATAATGCTAATGAAGGAAATCTAAAACAATTGTCCCAATACTGTCTCCAGATTAGTTCTCAACATTCCTGTCAGACATCAGTGAGCTTTCACCAGTTATGTAGAGTTCAAATTTCAGAGTACAAATTGAATGACAGAGAGGACGCCCTAAAGCTTAGCTTCAATCATCTAATCATCCATGTGTGAGGTAGCCTATCCAATGTAAGATCAGATATTAGGGTAGAAATACAGTTGTGACCCCACTTTTCATACTTTACATTTCTTCAGGTTGAGCTTTGTGCACCAAGCAATAAGAACAACTCAAGTACGGGAATAGAACAGTGAAAAAAACTATTCATACTTAATGAATGGACTGGTTGCATTAAGTCTCTATTTTAGAAAACACAAGATGAGTCAAATAAGAATGTATAATTTGCCAGGTTTAATGTTTATCCTCCTTATTTTTCAGACACTGTGGAGGAACATAAGAGGGTGGAAATATCTTAGCAGTGTGAATGAAGGATAGCTACGACAAAAATCACTTCAGGGAGTTGTCATATGCTAATTAAGTGTTAGATGGAGAAGCATTTATAAAGATTTAGGAGTAAATTTCCTTCATTAGCAGTACACGAAGTGCAATTTATTGCACAGGAAAATCAATAAGAAATGAAAGCTATTAAACACCTCTGAAAAGCAATTGCTGATTTTTGGTAGGGTGCTTTCGAATTCTATTACTCATACCTTCTTCTCCCCTGGAAATAAAACCAATTCGTAGTTGCATTTCTCTGCACTGCCCCTTGTTCACATGGGTAGAATTTGGAGTATTTTCCAAAACACATAGGAGTTCAGCTGTATTCTGAATGTCAAGTGAAATAAAGTGAACCACAATGCAAGACAGGATGAGGTTAGATCCATCTGGCTAATTGGGGAAACCTGCAGGCGTAAAATATGCTTAGAATTTAAATGCTGGGATTAACGTATTACACAAAAGTAGTAATATGATTGCCAGATAGATAATGAAATAAAGGTGCGGGGAAGAAATTAGACTGTAGGCTGTCTATGTAGTTCAAAATTGCAATGTAACTTCAAATGTGTTACACTATGGCTGTTAATTAAATCAACATTGGCATCAAACTAAAAATATTACAAGGTCTCAATTAGTTGTGATGCAGTTGGTTAAATCTTTCATGGAATGTAGGCATTGGTGACAAGGTCAGGATGTGTATCTCTTTCCTAACAGCCATTGAACTGAACATCTTGCTGGACATTTCAGGGGGCATTTAAGAGACAAACACATTGCTGGATCTTCAGAGGGGAAAAAAGAATGCAATCTTTCTTACTGGTCCTCCATTTTAATATATTAAGATGAATCAGACCTATGTGTCTCATTAACTAGTCTTAACCTTCTGATTCTGGAGTCACATGTAGGCCAGATTTCAGTTTTACTTTCCTTTAGTAAAGGATATTAATTAACCAGATAAAGTTTAACAATAATCAATGGTAGTTTCATTGTCACCATCACTGAGATGAGCTTTCAATTCCAGACTTACTTATTAAGTACAAATTCCACCTCTGTTCTCTCCATATCAACATAAATGTCTGGGTCAGTACTTCAATGACAAAACCATCTCTCTCACACAACTGTAAGTGTAATCATTGCTTTATATTGTGGAAGACAGTTTCCTGAACTCTACAATAAATTATAAAGTGAATGAAATCAGGGTTAACCTTTATAACATTTAGATTAGAAGACAGGGGGTGGAAATAAATAGTGCTGTCTCTCATAATGAAATATGTGCATGTGATTGATCTCCAAGTTAGAACCAAAAACCCTCAGACACTTATGATATCAGGAATTGGGTCTCAATGAATCCAGACTGAAGAGCTAGGGACTCGTCTGGAAGTAATGCAGAAAATGCTGGTGATATTCAAACAGTTCTGGCAACAACAGTGAAAAGAGAAACAATGTTCAGATTCGTGAGTATTGCTCAGAACACAGTCATGTTGGGATAGATTTTGAGTAAGTGAATTTGGTGGCAGTGGGAGAGGAGAGGTGTTAGAAGGACATAAAAAAGCACAATAAGAAAATTCTTTAATACAGTGCAGGTCAAGCAGAGATTAAGGGTGTGATTTTTTATCCCCCAGCCTGAGGCCATGTTTACGTAAGGGGGTAAAACAGAAAGAATATCTAAAGTGTGTTTTGAGGATTTTCCACGTTAGTATGTTTTGAGTCTAAAGACAATATTGTTAGATTTGCTTCTGAGGTATTAAATACACCAAGTGATTCAAAAGGTGAAGTACTTAGCAGAGAGTGATCACAATATAATAAATATTTTGGTTAATTGGGAAAATGAGAAATGACAATCTAGAGTGAAAGTAAATAGCTGTCTGCATGTGTTAATAACACCAGAATGAGATTAGATTTGAAACAGGTAACTTGGCACCAAAGGTTGGTATTAAAAATGAATGGAACAATGGGATATATTTAATTAGAGAACATTTGAGGGAATGTAAAGCTACATTCTCATGAAAGAGAAAGGTAATACAAACAAATCAGCTGTACGCTGGCGATAGAGATTAAGATGAAGCAGATAAGCTGGACATAACAGATTTCAAATATATAAATGTAAACAAGTTTATTTATAATAGCTTCTGATGAGGGTAAGAGAAAAAAGAACAAATAAGGAAATCCAAATGGAGAATATGAGGAGAGACTGGCAGCTAACATAAAGCAAACTCAAATGTATTTTATAAACACATAAATAGTAAAAAGGTGAGAAACTGAAAAGGGGGACCAATCAGGGATGTAAAAGAGAATTGACGTGTGAAGTCAAAAGGCTAACGTGGTGGGGCAATAAACATAGAAATAGCTAATGCATGTAAAAATTGTACAGCAATTATCATGGGGGATTTTAATCTACATATTGATTGGTCAAACCAGGTCGGTCACGGAAGCTTTGAGGAGGGGTTCATTGAATGCGTCCGCAATAATTTCCTTGATCAATATGTAATGGAATCTACAAGGGAACAAGCTATCCTCGACCTAGTCCTGTGTATTGAGGCAGGAATAATTAATGATCTCACAGTTAGGGATCCTCTCGGAAGGAGCGATCACAGTATGGTCGAATTTAAAATACAGATGGAGTGTGAGAAGGTTAAATCCAGTACCTATGTCCTGTGCATAAACAAAGAAGACTGTGAAGGAATGAGGGAGGAGTTAGCTAAGGTAGAATGGGAGCAAAAGCTTTATTTTGGGTCAACTGAAGAACAATGGAGGATTTTCAGTCGTATATTCCAGTGATAAGGAAGAACTGTAGGAAAAGAGAGAGCCAGCCATGGATGCCTAAGGAAATAAAGGAAAGTATCAGATTGAAAAAAAAAGACGCATACAAGAAAGCAAAGAGTAGTGGGAAACTAGTAGACTGGGAAATCTTTAAAGGCCAACAGAGAGCCACAATAAAAGTTATAAAGAAAAGTAAGATAGATTATGAGAGTAATCTAGCTCAGAATATAAAAACAGGCAGCAAAAGTTTCTATTAGTATGTAAATCATAAAATAATGGCAAAGGTAAACATTGGTCCTTTAGAGGATGAGAAGGCCAATTTAATAAGTGGGAATGAGGAAATAGCCAAGACATTAAACAGTTATTTCATGTCGGTCTTCACAGTGGAAGATACAAATAACATGCCGAAAACTAATAGCAAGAAGGTTATAGCAGGTGAAGGCCTAGAAACTATCATTATCACTGAGGAGGCAGTGCTGGGCAAGCTAATGGGGCTGAAGGTAGACAAGTCTCCTGGCCCTGATGAAATGCATCCCAGGGTACTAAAAGTGGTGATGGGAGAAATAGCAAATGCACTAGTAATTATTTACTAAAATTCATTGGATTCTGGGGTGGTTCCCGCAGATTGGAAAACAGCCAATGTGACGCCACTGTTTAAAAAAGGAAATAGACAAAAAGCAGGTAACTATAGGCCAGTTAGCTTAACTTTGGTAGTGGGGAAAATGCTTGAATCTATCATTAAGGAAGAAATAGCAAGACATATGGAAATAAATTGTCCCATTGGGAACACCCAGCATGGGTTCATGAAGGGCAGGTCATGTTTAACTAATCTGGTGAAATTCTTTGAGGACATTACTTGCATGGTGGACAATGGGGAACCTGTGGATGTGGTGTACCTGGATTTCCAGAAGGCATTTGACAAAGTGCCAGTCCAAAGGCTGCTACGTAAGATAAATTTGCATGGTATTACAGGTAATGTATTGACATGGACAGAGGATTGGTTGACCAGTAGAAAGCAAAGAGATGGGGTAAATGGGTGTTTTTCTGTTTGACGATCTGTGGCTAGTGGTGTGCCTCAGGGATCAGTGTTGGGACCACAACTGTTTACAATTTACATAGATGATTTGGAGTTGGGCACTAAGTGTGGTGTGTCAAAATTTGCAGATGACACTAAGGTGAGTGGTAGAGCAAAATGTGCAGAAGACACTGAAAGTCTGCAGAAGGATATAGATAGTCTAAGTGAGTGGGCAAAGGTCTGGCAGATGGAGTACAATGTTGATAAGTGTGAGGTCAGACATTTTGGTAGGAATAACAGCAAAATGGACTATGTTTTAAATGGTAAAAAATTGCAGCATGCGGCTGTGCAGAAGGACTTGGATGTCCTTGTGCATGAATCGCTAAAAGTATGATTGCAGGTGCAGCAGGTAAATAAAAAGGCAATTGGAATTTTGTCTGCCATTGCTAGAGGGATGGAGTTTAAAAACAGGGAGGCTATGCTGCAGCTGTATAGGGTCCTGGTGAGGCCACACCTGGAGTACTGTGTGCAGTTTTGGTCTCCTTACTTGACAAGAGATATACTAGCACTGGAGGGGGTGCAGAGGAGGTTCACTCGGTTGATTCCAGAGTTGAGAGGGTTGGATTATGAGGAGAGACTGAGTAGACCGGGATTATACTCATTGGAATTCAGAAGAATGAGGGGAGATCTTATAGAAACGTATAAGATTATGAAGGGAATAGATAAGGTGGAGGCAGGGAGGTTGTTGCCACTAGCAGGTGAAACTAGGACTAAAGGGCATCACCTCAAGATAAAGGGAAGCAGATGTAGGACTGAGGTCAGGAGGAACTTCTTCACCCAAAGGGTTGTGAATCTGTGGAATTCCCTGCCCAGTGAAGCGGTTGAAGCTACCTCGCTGAACGTTTTTAATGCAAGGCTAGATAAATTTTTGAACAGTAAAGGAATTAAGGGTTATGGTGAGTGGGCGGGTAAGTGGAGCTGAGTCTCAAAAAGGTCAGCCATGATCTTATTAAATGGCGGGGCAGGCTCGAGGGGCCGGATAGCCTATTCCTGCTCCTAGTTCTTATGTTCTTATGTTAAGCAGAAGTATTAAATGATTATTTTGCATCTGTTTTTACCATGGAAGGAAGAGGAATTATTTAATTTCCTGGATAGGCTAAAAGTTAAAAAGGAGAAGTTGTTAGGTAGGGAAAAAAGAAGTTAAGTAGCAAACAGTTAGAATCTGGAAAACACCACCTGAGAGAATGGTGGAGGCAGAATCAATCTTGGCTTTCAAAAGAGACTGGACAAGTATTTAAAACAAATAAATTTGTGGGGCTAAGGGGGAAACGTAGGGGAGTCGAGAATGGGAATGTAGGTGAGTTGCTTTTGTAGTGAACTAAAATAGAAATGAAAGGCCAAATCTGCTGTAACTATTCTATAATTCTACAATTCTACCATTTAATGAAAGGAAAGACCCTAGTTTATATCATTTTGTTATTCCCTGTATTCAAGAACGTTATGCAAGACAATGACTATTACAGAATTATTGTAGAAGCCTCGATTTTTCCTTGTACAATGTCGATTTTTCAATTGCTGTGTTGTCTGCTAAAATTCTGCCACTTAAACCTACACTCTTTACGAGGTTCACAATAACAAGAATCTAATGCTTGTTCAAAGTCCCCCGTGTGAGATTAGTTTGCATTGATACATGTGGCTTAACTGGCAATCCTTAAAAGTACCTCAATCAATAAGACTTAAATTGCATACACCTCAACACGGAGTAAGAGATCTCACCTAAGGCCCAAATTTAAAAAAAAACACAGGGCTACTGCCAACCATTTCTTCTTTCCTCACTGCTGCATCCTCACCATCACTATTTCCGACTTTCTCCTCTCCCATTCCCAAGCACTATTGCTTCCTAACCAGACCAACTCACTGTTCAACTTAAGACAGTTATTCATCCCTGCCTAATGATCTAGTCTCCTTTCCCAGTGATGCTCCATGCAGTATTACCAAGGATTCCAAAGGCCCCATTTACCTAGTCGCCTTTCACCACTTGTGCAAGGGATGCTGTTTGAAACACAGTGATACACTCTTACATTAACTTCATTGACACTTTTCCTTGGGACTTTACTGGCTCTCCCCAGCTTGAAAACATGATAAGAGAGAGAACTGTTGCAAAATGATATGTGAACTTCAGCAGCTTAGATCTGAGAAGTGACCTCTTAGCAAAAGTACTTAACTATGCTTATTAGCATGCTTAAAAAATCAGTATGATATATACTTGCTAGCAAATGATACTAAATGTAACGGTATGGTAAGATAACTGTTCAAACACTTCATAAACCGAAAGGGTAGAGTTTCCATTGGATTCTCCAACCTGCCATAAATAAAGGAGGATAGCATAAATTATTATTTACAGTGAATAATCAGGAAAATGCCAATGTTAAGAAATGGTGAATCTTCAAAAGTACAATCTGAATTTGAGGAATAACAATTAATCACAAATTTACTTTGCTACAGTCGAGTAAATGGGTGGGAGCAGATTCCACAATATAGCACTTAACTGACCTGTAGACAGTCAAACTATTTTTGATGGCAACCCAGTTTCGTACTCCTTAAGTTTGACTCCATCCAAAATTCTGTTAGCTTTCTCCTAAATTGCAACAAATTCCATGTGCACCTTTACATGATTCCAGATTTTGGCTCAAGATCCAGCAGTGCCTTGATTTTAAAATTCTTCTGGTTTCCAAATTTTTCCATGGTCTTGCCTCTTCCTTTTGCAATAACTCCTTTAGCTCCACGGACTGTAGAGAGCTCTGAGCTCCTTCTCTACTGGCCTTTAACATATACCTGATGTTACTTATTCAATTCTTGATGGCCGTGCCTTTAGTTGCCTATGTCCTCAAATGTGGAATTCCCTCCCTAAACCTCTCTTTGAATCCTTAGGACCTGTTCCTTCTCCAAGACACTCATTACAAACTACCCTTTCACCAGGATATTTGTCACTTATTCTAATATTTCCTCACATTGATCCATGTTAAATTTTGTTTTTTAACATTCTTGTAAAATGCAATGAGTTAATTTATTGCTTATGAAGCTGTTGACTTTTTCATTTTCGTACAAACTGGAAATCCATTCTATTACATTCAAATAAAACTACATCAAGTTGGCAGTTTAGATAGTCATCTTAGAATTAGTCTAAATTCATGGTATGAATCAATTTAGTATTTCAATATATTAAAAGAATATGTATACATTAAATAATACTTGAAAGGCTGGTGCTGGTGATAAAAACTTGCCAATGCTTCAAATCTCCATAAGGAAAATACAAAAATGTATTTTTCTGTGTTTTTTCATTCTCACTGTGGCGCTGTATCAATTCCCACAAATGTGAAGTGCAGATGACAAATCATTTAAACATCCCTGGTTTTAACTGAGGCTATCCTGGGAATTGAATGGAACATTAGAAACTGATGTCAATTCCAGCAATTCAATATATTGCACTAACAAAATAGTCCAAAAATATTAATATTTGTTTAGCGTCCACATCTCCAACTGAAGTACAAATTCTTTGTGGGATTTGCTGACAATACGTTGAATTTTGAGCTTGTAGGAAACAGACGTATTTGTAGCCATAATTCAGTTCCCACTGAATTTGCTCTGTAACAATTGGCCTGGAAAACCTGATTGATGATGCCTGTCTATCCAAAAATCAAACCTCCTAAATCACGAGTGAACCCAACAAATACAGGCAACAATGAGAGCGAAGAGATTATAAATGTGATTGCTTCTTCTCAATACTCAAATATTTTTTCTCAGTATATAAATGTAAATGAAATTCAAACATTAACAAAAGCAGTTCCAGCTTCAAGTGTTGTATAACAGTCTGTCTGACAGGTTTCATACGACTCTTTGTCAAGCCACGTCAAGGCACCAGTCTGAAATTTTTTTGCAAAAGGGAAAATCATTTCACTTCTATATGAACATAGAAGCTTATATCTTATCTGATTTTGTCATTAAGTTGCCCTTTATATCCCTTGTTCTTTGTGTTTAGTCCTGGACTAAATTTCAACAACAAACTAGATTCTTGTTCTCTTTGGAATTGGAGAGGATTGGTAAAGTTGAACCAAAGAAATTGTTCTATGTATAAAAGGATTAAAGAGACATCAGGTTGATTTCTAAAGAAGAAATATGATTTTAACTTACGTCATTTCCTTTCTTTGAAATCAGAAGGAAAGAAAAGATGGAGGAATAACTGAATGGAGCTACAGAAGGAGTCTTAGAGATAGAGAGCAGAAAGTCTTCTGAAAGACATTACTAAGGAGCATGTGGTGCACAAGTGATTGTGGAGCAATGTAACAAAATAAAAATCACAAATTAGACACAGTCACATGGGAGCTTTTCATGTAACGTATTTACTCAAAAATAACTGGAGGTTGACCTTAAGTTGTGTTGAAGTAGTCAAAAGACGGCCATGACATTTGTGTAAGTACTTAAGTGATCATCATATTTTTGGCAACATAGCTTGTGTATTCATCAAATGAAATGACATTTAAGTGATCCAATGTCCGATATATGAGGGGTTGGAGAGCTGTTGGCTATGGCCATTGAGCAATTTTGCTCGTACAAAAGATATTACCTGCAACAATCCATGTGTTAACAAGCTAAGTTTTTGTGTCATTCTTGGAGAAGTGCGGCTGTCAGTGTGGAATCCATGGCTTCAACTTCCTTAGTGAAGGGAAGTTGTGTGTTGGGTGCCTGCAGTGCAGTGTTTTAATTGAGCAATAGTGTCATTGTGCTGTTCAGGCAATTCCCACAGGGCATTCCTTTTTAACATCAATGTGGTTCTGAAAGTATCCCCCTAAGCCCAGAAAGGAATACAACAAGCTCATATCCCTGGGGAGGGGCAAATGGGTTGTGGTCTTGATGTGCTTCCTTTCTACTTTGTGAGTCCCCTGAGTTATCACTGTTCCCAAGTATGAAGCCTGGGATCTCATGATCTATGCTTCCTGGGTGTTGGATTTTAGCCCTCGGGTGGTGAGGAAAGTTAACAGTTCCTTTAACAGTGTCAAATGTTTGGTCCTCGTCTCTGTCTACAGGAGGAAATCATCCACATACTGTGCCAAGCAGTCTAGTCAGGAAGAAAAACTCTCTAGGCCATTAGCCAACCTCTGATAAAATATTGACAGAAAATTGTGAAAAGCCTGGGACAAGCAGGTCCTTGTGTGTTGCTAGTACTGAAATGTGAGGGTGAATTTATATCGGTAGTGTCAGAAGAGGGAGAATGCACCACCATCCATCACTGATGTCCAGTACCGCAAAATACTTTGCCCATGAGATCTGACTAGGCATCCGTTTGGGGGTACTATGGGTGCTTTGATTGTAGCGGTTTTGTGTAGTTCTCTGTGATTGATGATGAGCCACCAAGAACCATTTTTTTACTTGAGTTATCGGTAGGGGCTACAGACTGTTGGACTCATTTCTTTAACCGGCTAGTAATAACTTTTGCAATCTACCCCTCTGCCCACTTGGGGAAAGTGTATTGTCTTTGCGGCTTTGGATCTGGTCTGTCTATCATTGTTTTGCTGTGTATGGCCACAGTCGTGTTTGTGACTGGCGAAGGCACTTTTGTGATTCATAAGAATTGCCTGTGCTGCTGGGGCCTCAGTCATTGCAGAGGGTCTGATCTACACTTCCTCCATGGTACAAATTCGCCGTGTATGAGCCCGTCAAAATCTCTGCTGGGCCCCCACTGAGCTCAGGGATTTGCCAAATACGACAATTGGCCATGTTAAGAGTGAAGTTACACTTCGTCATAAGGTCCCAAAGTAAAATATGCTCGTCATTTGTGTGGAGATCAACCAAAACTGCTGGGTGATGGCAGACTATGTCTTCCAGTTTAACTTCCCTAGGTTCTGTCTCTGTCCCTTCCTGTTGGTGTCCAGTGAATGTGCTCGGAAGAATTTTCTTACAGGTGCACCACGTGTTATCAAAGTCTCAGGATATGTTAAGCATCGATCTGGATCCCCTGTATCCTATAAAAACTCAACCACGCAGCCCTTAGTAGATGGTGAGTTTCATCTCGCCATCTACTAGGGGCCATCCAACACTATCCCATCTGAGGATTGGCATGGCTCTGTCACACTTTGGGAACAGTGTCCATCCGGGGGTAAAGGAGTTACATGGATGGATTTTCTCTGCTTCATGTGGCTGTGTGATCTCGCCCACCAAATTATCTGCTGCATGTCTCTCCGGTCCTTTCAGCAGCATGGACTGGTGTCTTGAGCCTGGTTCCTATGATGGTGCTAACTGCCTGGGTAACCTACAATCCCTTGTGAAGTAGCCTGCACACCCACATTGTTGCATTTCTCTTGTGGCAACGCCTGTTGCCTCGGATTTCCCTGCAGCTGATCCCTATCTCTCACTGTGGGATGAAAGTATGGAGATAGATGGCTCCAATAATAACACCCCTTGTTTCAGTCGCCCCCTTCATTTTGCCACATGGGATTGTACTTTGGGGCTTTTACTGGGCAGATTTTTCCTTTGCCTGATTTGGGGTGCTCTAATTCATGAATCTCTTATTCCCAAGCCCAGGTCATCAATCTTACCCTTTTGTCTATGTAATTCCCTTTAGGGAAGGAAACTGGCATCCTTACCTCGTCTGGTCTACATGATTCCAGACCCACACAATGTGGTTGACACTTAACTACTCTCAAGGCGATTAGGGATGGGCAATAAATGCTGGCCTAGCCAACAGTGCCCTTATTCAATGAATGAATAAATTTTTTAAAAAAGTGATAATAATAATCATCACCCAATGTTATGTCTATGTGTTGACTGTGGGATCAAAATTTTTGCAGGTTTTCCTCACTGCCTCAGTGCCATGCGAGATGAGCATTCAAGTTCAATTTGCCCTGTTTTGCAGCGTCAGTGCTGTCTCGTTTAAGTCACTGAGGACTTCTGTGCACAGTATCTTTGAGCGTCTAGCAAATGCAGTTATGCGCTTTCCTTTTCGCTGCCCACACTTATTTAACTCCTTAACAGGGTCTCCCCTAATGTATCGTATAGTGGCTAGGACTGCTGTTTTCATGGCCTGCAGCTCCCCCCTCCCACATTCTGAGGATAAGGTAATGAATGAATTATCTTATGATAATGAATGGATCACGGGGCTCAGGAATATTAACATTAAATTTACCACATCGACATCATTGAGCCTGTGGAGAACTGGTTGGAGGTTGGTCATAGAAACAATTGTGGGCACCTTGTGGGCTCAAATACAGAGATCTTTTTTGCTTTCTCCACCAACTGCTCCACCGTAAACAGGGTTGTCTAAGTAATTGGATTATTGCTCTGACTGTCCTGAAGGTTTGTAGTCAGCAGGTTCATCGGGGCAGGGCAAGATCCTTGGGGTGCTGAAAGGTCTACTCGGAAATGGAGGTGGGGATCCCCAATCTTCACCATTCTCTATATATCAATGGATTTGTTCTTCCATTTCCTCCTAGTCTATCCTAGAATCTCTGTCTCCATCCGATTCTATGGCCATATCATTCCCTTTTGCACACAAAGTTATGACTTTAATTTTTCAATCTCATGTTGGCATTTCAAATGTTTTGGAGCGGGCTATTTTCTTTGCCAACTTGGTGCAGGACTCTGAGTACAACCTGTAGGTTTTTATATTTCTCAGTTAGCTTTTTGAGTGGTGTCCTGATCACTGACCATGCTCTGCACCTCACGTTATGATCTATCTCACTGGGTCTGAAACTGTCCCAAGTGTGCCACATTCACGCGGTTCCTCTACTCATTCTCTGCTGCTTTGACTCTTACTTCCTCCAGCTCCTTTCTTAGCTTAACTTTCTCCCATTCTTCTACCTCCCAGTTGCTGCATGCAGCGGGCTATCACCATGATGTGAAGATGCCAGTGTTGGGCTGGGGTGGACAAGGTCAAAAGTCATACGACACCAGACTAAAGTCCAACAGGTATACTTGAAATCATAAGCTGTTGAAGCACTGCCCCTTCATCAGGAGAAGTGAAGAGAGCACCCAGACACAGACTTTATAATCAGAGAGATCAAAAGGTCATTGAAACTGTGAGAGTGGAATGCTGACAGACCAAATAATCTCTGCAGGTAATCAAGAGTATCAAAAGGTGTGAGTAAAGTGTTAACAGCTGAATAATAAGTCGAGGGATGACCTATAATCCGATTAATAGAGGCCCAGAGATAATTACAAAAACATTAAAATGGAATGAAGCTGGAGACAAACCAAATTACTGAAATAAAATGATAGGTATAAGAGATAAAAGGTACTGCAGATGCTGGAGAATCCGAGATAACAAGCATGGGGCTGGATGAACACAGCAGGTCAAGCAGCATCATAGGAGCAGGAAAACTTGACGTTTCGGGCCTAAACCCTTCATCAGAAAGGGTTCTGATGAA
>JAHRHZ010000009.1:42254844-42317975 GCA_024137785.1 Ginglymostoma cirratum
CTGGATGAACACAGCAGGCCAAGCAGCATCAGAGGAGCAGGAAGGCTTACGTTTCGGGCCCAGATCCTTCTTCAGAAATTTCTGAAGAAGGGTCTGGGCACGAAACTTCAGCCTGTGTGCTCCTCTGATGCTGCTTGGCCTGCTGTGTTCATCCAGCGCTACACTTTGTTATCTCAGATTCTTCAGCATCTGCAGTTCCTACTATGACAGGAATAACATGCTATATATGAGTCGCACACCAAGGATCTTACTGAAGTAACAGGTAATCCAAAACTGTACAAACTAATTAAGGTAGAGAGATTGTAACAAGTTATCGAGGTGAAAGTGTCAAACCAGGACAGTAAGGGAGATTTTACAGAACAGTATGCTGGAGTTACATGTCGCGCAAAATGAACCCAAGATCACGGTTGAGGTCGTCTTCATGGGTATGGAATTAGACTATCAGTTTCTGCTCAGTGACTCTGCATTACTGTGAATCTCCAAGGCTGCCTTGGAGGATGTTTACCCAAAGACCAGAGGCTGAATATCTGTCTACCTCATAAGCAGCAGGCAAGGATTACTGACGCATTGTATATAGTTGAGACCATGCAGACGCTAAGAGAATGGATGAATGGACACCATGTAATAATCACATAATGACAGGAATGCTCCCTCACAGTCAGTGAACGCTTCAGCAGTCAAGGTGTGACTTTTGGCCTTGGCTATCATTATAGACTTGATGAGTTTGAAAGTGCACTTCCCCATAGCTTTCAGCACCACCTCCTAAGACCACTAGGAATCATGGTGGCCCACAAGCAACGGCCACTCTATGACAAACACTTTCAAGGAATAAAGACCCCATTCCCACAACATGCAGAACCAATGGGGTTTACAAAATATCATGCAACAACTGCCACAAACGATACATCGGACAGACAAGAAGGAAACTAGCCATGAGAATACACAAACATTGGCTAGCGCAAAACGGCACGATGAACTCTCCTTAACATCAGTACACTCGGACAATGAAGGCCATCTGTTTAACTGGGATAAGGTAACCATAGTAGCCGAAGCCAAACATAGACATGCACAGAAATTCCTAGAGTCCTGATTCTCTACCCGTAATGCAATCAACAAACATGTAGAATTAGACCTGATATACAAACCCATACATATCAAAACTGGAAATGACACTACTCACTGTAATGGACCAGACAGTATAAATTCCAAGCAGAGTAGAATAACATCACTAAATATAATCTAATGTTTTCTGTGTGTCCCTGACCCAAATATCTGGCTTCCTGACACCTCATGGGTCTTCTCAACCTGTATTCAGTTTCATTACCTCTGTTTTCTGTAGGCCCCATATCCTGTACTAGTCTATGCTAGATTTCATTTTTGGTGGCTTCCTGGCCTTGGACTAACTCTGGTTGTTTGACATCCTCATGTTACAATCACTTGGTTTATGGCCCAATCACTGGTTAGAAACCTTTAACCTCTTTTATCCACTTGAATCCAGGCAGATAGGTGGGACAGCTGCCCTCTTATTTCAGGTTCAGGCTAGATATCTGAGAGTTCAAGTTTGGCGGTGTTCAATTTTGGAACTTATGTAATACCTTACAACATTGGCCGTGTGTTTGATACTTTGACAATGTATGTTTGAAAAACACTTTACCCAAGCAGTCTTGGCAGCGAGGCAGACAAAGGGACACAGAATTTGGTTTGCAGTTCAACTCAGTTTTATTAATAAAATGCTCCTTATTAAAAATGTCATGGAAGCATTTCTAGAATTCCCACAATGTTCACTGCTTCCGTATAAGAAAGGACATTTTGTACAGTGATCCATGTGTTTGAACTGGGCCCTTGGAATCTCCTTCCTCTCTAATGTAAGGATGGTTCTCTTCCATGAAGTAAGTCCCAAAGGTCAGGACAGATCTTCTCCTGAAACTTCTTGGGTTGTTGAACTGTTTTCTGCCATGAGCGTTACTGCGAGTCTTTGCTGAGTGGGTGCCTTCCAGGTGTGTGTTTTTATCCCCTAGCCTTGGGTCTTCCTGAATGTTCTGTGGCCTTTGACCAATGGGGTCATGAGTAGATTTCAAAGCATCCAATGGGGCCACATCAACAGCTTTCACTGTTGCCAAGCCGGGGAAGGGTAATGTTCATGCCCTTAAGCACTAGCCAGAAGTCATGGTACCAGAAAGTCTGATTGATACTCTTCTCACGCACAACCCTTAAGCTGGTTGCAACTGAATCACCCTAAACTTTTGTGACCCCTTTGACATTGGTTTCTATTGTTCTTTGGAGCCAACTTTCGCTATCTGCTGTTTCAATTAATTTGGCCAATTTTCAGTCTGGCTTGATTTTTCTGGCTGTGGGCCAGTTTAGAATGTTCAATTTTGAGCCTGGTCTTGCTTGACCACAGCTCTCATTCAATACATACTGAGTTTGAGCATATGGCTAATGAGATTAAAGGACTTTTATATTCATTTCTGGAAGACAATGTCATTACCACCCTTCTAACAACAGATTTCCCGAGAACGTTCAGTCTGCACAGCAAACAGTTCCATGAATGAGTGTTGACAGTAATGTTTCTTTTTTATTTGTTCATAGGATGAAGGCAATGCTGTCTGCTCCAGCAATTATTTCCCATCTCTAGCTGCCTTTGAGAAGATGCTGGTGAGCTGCCTTCTTGAACAGTGTTCATCAATTTGCGTAGGTACATTCACAATGCCATTAAGAAAGGAGTTCCAGGATTTTGAACCTGCAGTACCAAATTAATGATGATATATTTCCAAGTCAATATGGCGAGTGACTAGCAGGAGATCTTTCTATATGTCCTTCTAGATGGTAGTGCTTGTGGGTTTGCAAGATGCTGCTTAAGGAGCTTTGGTGAATTCCTGCACTGTATCTTACAGATGATGCACACTGCTGCTCCTGAGTGTTGGTGGTGGGGGTTTTTAATGTTTGTGGATATGGTTCCAATCAAGTGAGCTGCTTTGCAAAGCAAAACTCTGTTGCACACCACACTCTTTTCACCAATCACTGCTATCGTTGCTGGTTGCTATTTGATCTCAATTAAGCAGGGCCTCTGTTTAGGATTTCTCGTACTTGTGTTCTTAATCTATCCAATGCCTTGTCCCACTTTATTCCTGCCTCTGGTCTTACAATCCTTTGAGATACCTGCCCTGCAACAAATCTCTTCTCTTGAGTATTCCCAATTGTAAACACTGCACTTGCAGTTATGCTGTGAGATACCAAAGCCTTTAGCAATAGAATTACTAGACTAAACTGCTGTAGAATAATGTGCTCTACCACTTCTATCTCATTTCCCTCACTCTTAAAACTTTCCTGATTAACAAGGCTTTTGACCATTTCCCCAAGTAGGTTCCTGAGTGTCTCTGAGTGTCAAATTTAGATTCTGAGATTCCTACAAAGTGCTTTGAAATGTTTATTACATTAAAGTTGATAAACGAGTGCAAGTTGTTACCTGCGTCTAGTCTGCAGCTGCTGGCAGTGCAGTGTTAATGATAACTGGTAATTCAGTGTTCAAAGAATAATAAGTGAAGACTTGCACACTGTGTGGTAGTGTATGAGCTCTTTCTTCTCAGCTTCTCCTGTCCACAATGTCTGTCATTAAGATTGCTTTCCCCCAAAAATTTTGTTCAAGAATTGCATTCTGATATTCACCTTTTCATGATTGAACAGTACCTTAGCAGCGAAGGACAGAAGAAAAGAATGCTCCGTATGAATGAGACAGTAGGAGATTGGAGGTTAGTGTGAAAGAAAGAAAAATGTATTGAATTCTTTTTCATACTTCACAACAATCCAAAACTCAAGAGAAGGGAAACAAAAATTGTCATTCGATTGAACTGTGCTCAAAGAATTAGTACCCTGTTTAACACCATGCTCAACAGTCCATTCCATTGACTTAAAAAGAACGGTGGCTGTTTTGTAAAACAGCTGTGATCACTAACTGATGAAATCCAATTTCACCCTCTGTGTACTTTATTCCTAGAGAAATCACAAACATATTATATTGATTGGAGAAAACTTTTCTGCATTTGTTCATGATTTTTCCTATAAGTAATGATCACCACATTTGTATAAATATCAGGCACTGATAAGTTGTTTAAATAAAAAACTATCCTAAATCGTGAGACAGTAAATACCACGTGAACATTTTTTACATTCAAGCAATATTCTTATTGAGATACCTTTTATTTTAGTTTAAATGAAGTACAGAGAAGCATCTGAAGTAATTCCTTGTACTATCATTATATGAAACAAAATGAGATAAATGAGCTATTTATTTGGAGATCACTAATGGGTTTATTTGCAGCTGTAAATAATACAACTAAATCTAAAACTCTAGACACATCCTTGACCTAGGGTACTACAATGCAGAGAGACTGTGATGTCAGATCACATAATGACATCCTGGTCCTTGCCCTAACCGCACATGGAACCCTGACAGTGATATGCTCTTAGAGCCATAATACAAAACCACCAAACAATAAGTTTAGTAACAACCCAAAAGGAATAACATGTTTGAAATGTTTTTGAGAAAGCTAATAAATAAAAGTGTATGTGTACATATATTGCAAGGAGAAATTGATTTTTTTCTGAATTGCAAAACCGCAGTTAAGCTGTGACCTCTGCTGTAAAACATATGGACAAAATCAGACAAAAATAGGACACAGTTCAGAGGAAGCCTCTATAAAGATCTGTTCAGTGAAATGAGTGGATTATCAAGTCAGTAAAGCTTCATCATGTAATTTATTATTATACTTGGTCTAAATTGTTTAATTTCTAAAAGGAAGAGATAAACCCTCTGCAACACAAATCATTTTAAAGAGTAAATAGAAAATTTTTTTGTAAAGAGAAAGACTTAATTAAGATCATTCTGATTCGTGGGCACTGTCATGCAGTTGAAAGGGCTGTGGCTGGAGGTTGGTTCTTCAGCACCAAGCTGCATACAGGAATGATCCCATTGAATGGCAACAAGATCTCCTTGCTTCTGTATACAAATTATTTTGCAATGAGGAACAATTTGTTTTTAACCTTCCTAACTAACTGCTACACTTACATGTTTGGTTTCACCCAGGTCCCTTTGAAGATCAGTTCTCTATCTAGCATTAATTAAGTAATAGTCAGCCTTTCAGAAATTCCTGCTGAAATGGACAACTTCACACATCTCCCTTGTACTGAAAGATGAGGGGTTGCCTTGTGCTCCCACGAGGAGCTCGAACAGTTCATCCACTCTACTAACACCTTCCACCCCAACCTTAAGTTCACCTGGACCATTTATGATACCTCTCTCTCCTTCCTGGAACTCTCTGTTTTCATCTCTGGCAACTACCTGGAAACTGATATCTATTTCAAGCCTACCGGCTCCCACACTACCTAGAATACCCACCTTCTTCCAAGAATGCCATCCCCTATTCCCAATTCCTTCAATTCCGCCGCATCTGCTCCCGAGATGAGGCATTCCACTCCTGGACATCCCAGATGTCCCCGTTTTTCAAGGACTGCAACTTTCCCTCCACAATGATCAAAAACGCCCTCGACTGCATCTCTCGCATTTCCCGCAACTCATCCCTCACACTCCCTCCCCGCAATAACAACAAAGACAGAATCCCTCTCGTTCTCACGTACCATCCCACCAACCTCCGTATTCAATGCATCATCCTCCGTCACTTCCGCCACCTGCAATCTGACCCCACTACCAAGAACATTTTTCCCTCCCCACTCTTATCTGCCTTCTGGAGGGAACACTCTCTCCTTGACTCCCTTGTCTGGTCTACATTCCCCACTAGCCCCACCACCCCTGGCACTGGCACTTTTCCTGCAACCGCAGGAAGTGCTACACCTGCATCTGCACCTTCCCCCTCACCCCCATCCCGGGTCCCAAGAAAACCTTCCAGATTAAACAGATGTTCACCTGCACATCTGCTAATGTGGTGTATTGTATCTGCTGTTTCCGATGTGGCCTCCCCTACATCGACGAAACCAAGCGGAGGCTTGGAGACCGCTTTGTGGAACACCTACGCTCGGTTCATGACAAATGACTGCACCTCCCAGTCGGGAATCATTTCAACTCCCCCTCCCACTCCTTGGACGACATGTCCATCCTGGGCCTCCTCCAGTGCCACATCGATGCCACCCGAAGGCTGGAGGAACAGCAGCTCATATTTCGCTTGGGAACTCTGCAGCCCAATGGTCTCAATGTGGACTTTACAAGCTTCAAAATCTCCCCACTCCCAACCTCATCCCAAAACTAGCCCAGATCATCCCCGCCTCCTTGATCTGTCCATCTTTTCTCCCACCTATCCACTGCTTCCACCTCACTGACCAACCTCACCCCCACCTCCTACCTACCAGCCTCATCCCCGCCTCCTTGACCTGATTGTCTTCCCTTGACTGACCAACCCCTATCCTAACTCCCCACCTACACTCATCTTTATGGCTCCAACCCCGCCTCCTTGACCTGTCCGTCCCCTCTCCACCTATCTGCTCCTTTATCCACCTACCATCCGCCTCACCTCCTCTCTTTTTACTTCAGAGTCCCCTTCCCATCCCCCATTTCTGAAGAAGGGTCCAGAGCTGAAATGTCAGCTTTCCTGCTCCTCTGATGCTGCCAGGCCTGCTGTGTTCATCCAGCTCTACACCTTGTTATCCCTTGTACTGAATCTGCCTTTCATTGTCAACTTACATTGTGCTGAAGCCTCTATGCATTTTTTGTACTACTTAATTCCAATTAGTTTGGTAAATATCTCATTAACTCCCCCATCGAAAACCACTAATATTGTGAATTAACAGTGTCCCAAGCACTGATCCCTACAGTATCCCACTTGTCACCACTTTCCACTCTGAAAAAGGCTATTTATTCCTACTATTTCCTGGCTAACCATTTCTGAACCCATGCTAGTGTGCTATCACCAATTCCTTACTTTTAATTTTGCACAATAACCTATCAAGCGAGACTTAACCAAAAGCTTTCTGAAATTTCAAGTACACCGCATCCAGTGTTTCACAGATCAATTCTAATACATCGTCAGAAACTCAATGGTTTTATCAAATACAATTTCTCTTTTACAAATCCATGTTAAACTTTTAATCCCATTTTTGTTTTAAAGTAACGCTGCTTGTAACAGCTTGCAACATTTTCCCTATCACTGATATTGGGCTAGCCCATCTGAAATTCACCGCCTCCTTTTGAAACAATGAGGCTACATTTACCATCCTTGAATCAGAGATGACCAGTCCACAAACTACAGAATTACACAAAATAACAACCAACGCATCCATTATTTCCTCCTTTAGTTGCTCGGATGTAAGTGATCACACCCTGGGATTTATCACTTTTCAATTCCATCAATTTATCTGGCACTTATTTTTTACTAATACTAGTTTTCCTCAATTATAGAGCCATAGAGTCATACAGCACAGGAACAGACCTTTTGGTCCAACCAGTCCATGTCGAACATAATCCCAAACTAAACTAATGCCACCTGCCTGCTCCTGGCCCATATCCTTCCAAACCTTTCCTATTCGTTTATCCATCCAAATGTCTTTTAATCGTTGTAATTGTATCAGCATCCACCCTTCATCAGGAAGTTCATTTTACATGCAAACCACCCTCTGTGCAAAAAATGTGCTTTTTAAGTCTTTTTTAAATCTCTCTCCTCTCACCTTAAAAACGTGTCCCCTAGTCTTGAAATCCTCCATCTAACCCACAACTCTATTTATACCTCTCATCGTTTTATAAACTTCTGTCAGGTCACTTCTCAACCTCCTATGCTCCAACAAAACAAGTCCCAGCCTGTTTAGCCTTTCCTTATAACTCAAAACTGTCATACTCAACAACATTCTGGTCAATCTTTTCCAAACCCCCTCCAGATTGATAACATCTTTCCTTCCTCCTAATAGAGCCTCTCTTTCAGTGTTTTTGGGAAGTTATTAGTGCCTTCTTCTGTGAATACAGAGCTAAAGTAGTTCTTTAATTGCTCTGTCATTTCCTGTATTTCTTTGACATTTCTTCCATTTCAAATTGCAAGGGGCCTACATTTGTCTTCATTAACCCATTTAGAAGTCTGTATAAAAGTTTTCACTGTCTACTTTTATGTTCCTTGCAAAATTCTCATACTCTACTTATCTTCTTTAATCATGATTCTCCTTTGCTAAATTCTAGACCATTTCCAGTCCTCAGGTTTGCCACGTTTTCTAATAATTTAGGGGTGGTAGTGGTAGGCGGTGGTTGTTCAGACTGCATGCCTGTGACCAGAGGTGTATCACAAGGATCAGGGCTGGGTCCACTGCTGTTCATAACTAATATAAACAATTTGGATGAGAATAGGACGCACAGTTAATAAGTTTGTAGATTAAACCAAAATTAGTTGTCTAGTAGACAGTGAGGAAAATTGTCTAAGATTAAAAAGGGATCTTGATCAATTGAGCCAATGGCTGAGGAGTGGCAGATGGAGTTTAATTCTGATGAATGCGAGGTATTGCATTTTGGTAAAGCAAACAAGGGCAGGACTAACACAGTTAATGGTAGGGCCCTGGATAGTGTTGTTGAACAGAGAGACCTAGGGGTTCAGTCCTTTGAAAGTTACATCATAAGTAGACAGGGTAGTTAAGAAGGTGTTTATTGAGTTCACCTTCATTGCTCAAACCATTTGGGACGTCATGTTGAGTTGTACAGGACATTAAGAGGCCACATTCGGAATACTGTGTACAGTACTGGTCACATTGATATAGGAAAGATATTATTAAATTGAAGAGGCTCAAAAAAAATTTACCAGCATGTTGCTGGGCCTGGAAGATTTGAGCTATAAGGATAGGCTGGATAGGTTGGGACATTTTATAGTGGAGTGTATGAGGTTAAGGCGTGACCTTTGAGCAGTTTATAAAATCATGAGGGGCGTAGACAAGGCGAATGGCGAAGGTTTTTTACCTGAGGGTGGGTGAGTTCAAAATTAGGTGGCATATTTTTAAGATGAGTGAAGAAAGATTTAAAAGGAATGTGAGAGGCAACTTTTTCACACAAATGGTGCTTAGTGTGTTGAATGGACTGCCAGAGGAAGTCTGATAAATGCAGGTACAGTTACAACTTTTAAAAGACATTTAGGTAGGCACATGAATAAAAAAGGTTTAGAGGGAAATGAGCCAAATGCAGGTGAGTAGGACTATTTTGGTTTGGGATTATGGCTGGCATGTACTGGTTGGATTGAAGGGTCTGTTTCCATGCTTTATGACTCTACAAATCTACGATTGTAAATCTGACGTTTTGCATTTTGGTAAGGCAAACCAGGGCAGGATTTAAATGGTTATGTGTTGTTGAACAGAGATACTTAGGGGTGCATGTGCATAGTTTCTTAAAAGTGGCATTACAAGTAGAAAGGGTGGCGAAGAAGGTGTTTGGCATGCTTGCCTTCTTTGGTCAAAGCATTGAGTGTGGAAGTTGGGACATCATGTCCCAGCTGTACAATATATTAATAAGTCCACATTTGGAAGACTGCGTACAATTCTGGTTGCCCAGCTACAGGAAGGATGTTATTAAACCGGAAAGGTTGTAACAAAGATTTATAAGGATTTCACCGAGATTGGAAGGTTTGAGTTTAGGGAGAGACTAGATAGGCAGGAACTTTTCTTCCCTGGAGTATTGGAGGCTGAGGGATGACGTTATAAATATTTATATAATTGTTAGGGGTGTAGACAAGGGGTATTGCCAAGGTCTTTTACCTAGGGTAGGGCAGTCCAATACAAGCAGGCATAGGTTTAAGGTAATTGGGGAAAAATTTAAAGGGGACTTGAGGGGCAACTTTTTCACAGGATGGTGTGTGTATGGAACGAGCTGCCAGAGGAAGCAGCAGATGTGAGTACAATTACAACATCACAATTAAGACATGAAACAAAGCATTAATTTTTACTTTAAAGTCTGGAAAGTAGAGTACCCACCTGGCCTTACTCATCAAGGCCATCACTCATCCCACCCCAGCTCCCGATCTCACTTGATGAGCTTATATTTTCTTTATGATGTTATTCTTGAATGTTTCAAAACTCACCCCTCTCATCTAAGTTCTCAAGTCCTGGTCTCGTTGAAGCTGCCAATAGAAAAAGAAAAAAGGAAATGATCTCTTTTCTGTCTTGTTCTCCTTTTGCTTCCTTCCCCTGTTCCTCTCAAAAAATGTTACAACATAGCTGATAGAAAGAACAATGGTTTCCTGGTGACTTGTCTTGTAAGTGTCCTTCATACTTCACAGAATGGTTTGACAGCCAAATAGCATCCTTTTATATGGAACTGCTTCTTCAACACTTGGTGCCTCCATGGTAAATGGTGATGCTTTTCCTGGATCCTGGGCCATGGTCAGTTAGGCACTTGGTTCTCCCTTTGTCTGGGCTGTCATGCTCTTGCAATCCAGGTATTGGTCCATGTTCATTCTTTGGTGTCAAATGCAAGCAGTCCAGGGATTATATGTAGGCCAGATAGGATGTTACTGAGAGATCAGTCTGGAGGCAGGACTGTGGTCAAACATGGAGGTTTGGTCACTAATATTCAGGGCCCTTATTTGGCAATAATCCATGTTTTCTTGAAGAAAGAGGTCTGGGGATGGATTACATTGCTGAGGGAAGGATAACAATTCAAAAACGTGCAGGTTAGGTGGATTAGCCATGCTAAATTGCCCATAGTGTGCAGTGATGTGCAGGCTAAGGGTTACAGGGATAGAGTGGGGATGTGGGTGTGGGTGGGATGCTCTTTGGAAGTTCAGAGTGATCTCGAGGGATTGAATAGCCTGCTTTCACTCCATAGGGATTCTGTGATCTATGAAAAGGGATAATTGTATTCTGTATTGTGGTACCTCATAGACATTGGGAGGCGAGTAGAAGTCCTAAAGTAGAGCTTCTATCAAACCACAATCACTTTGGCCCCTCATTGGGAGGGTGTAAAGCCAGAAAGGGTGTAGGAAGTCACAGGCTAGGGTGCAGAGCAGCCAAAGTGATAAAGCTTTAAGAGGGAAAGAATAAGATATCATTAGAGTCACATGGACAGCAAAATACAGGCAACAGAGGGTAATTTACGGATCCATTATCTCAGACTAACTCCCATAGTTCATCCATCATCTACAACATAATAACTCAGGTTAAACTCACAGCCAGATATATCCATCTAATGAGTCAGCAGCCAATGGTGAACTGGGATTATGGTGACTTCACCTTACCAGATTGTGCCCTCGAATCTAAGCTAGATATAACCCAGACAGAGGAAGACCCAAGTGCCTGACTGACCATGGCCCAGGATCAAAGAAACACTTGACCAATTACCTTGGAGGCACCAAGTGTTGAAGAAGCAGTTCCATATAAATAGATACAAGTTGGCTGTCAAAGCATTCTGTGAATTACAAAGGACACTGACAAGACAAGTTACTAGACCCACTGAGGTCAAGATCTCAGAGCTAGTGCAGGGTACAGGTGCAAGCCTTGCTGGGCATCCTCTGAGTATTCAGTGTCTTTGTCCTCAGAGATAGAGCTGTTGAATGTTTCAGGCTGCGGTCACTTCCTTGTGGAGCTAAAGGCTGCGTAAGAAAAGAGTGAGAATTAGTTGTAAAAGACATAAAAACTTGTGCATATTTGTGGGATACACTGTTGTTTGCACCATCGCAAGCTCTGAGTTTTGGAATTTCAATATCATCTGGCATTATTATGGAATAATCACAAAACTGAGATTTTGGATAATGTCATTATTGGCATAGTCACCCTGCAGTTTAAGTTTCCACAGGCAGATTGAAAATGGCAACCGTTAGATGAACAAGTTCAACCAGGCAGGTCAAGGCAAGTAGTGCATAAAACTTCTGAGTGCCTCTCATCGTCCAGCATGTAAGAAATATGGACTGACATTGGAGACAGTCCAGAGCAGGCTCATTATAGATTGATCCTGGGCAGGAAGGAATTGCCTTATGAGGAGAGTTTGATTAGGTCGTGCCTACACTTAGTTGAGTTTAGGAGCATGAGAGGTGACCCTATTGAAACATACAAAAGTTTTTGCGGACTTGACAGGATCAATTGGGGGAGATTGTTGCCCCTTGTTGAAGACTCTAAGACCAGAGGGCATAATGTCAGAGTAAGGCATGGACCGTTTACAACACAGATGATGAGAAATTTCTTCTCTTAGAGGGTGGAGTTCTTTCCTATGAAGGGTAGACAGATTTTAATTAATAAGAGAATCAAGGTTTATTTGGAAAATACTTTTTCATGTGAAAAAATACGAAAATGCAGAATTTAAAATTGGTGTGGGCATTTCAGTTTTCAAAACAAAAATTTACAACTTGCCATCTGACCACATTACTTACGCAAACAGGTAGGTTTGGCATGCACATATCATATTTAGTGTCGCAGCCAAACAGTCCAAGATTCCCAGACTTCAACTATTGTTCTAAATTAGAGGGATTATCTTCCAAGAAACAATTGTCTTTATTATACAATTCTGTCAGCCTCACATTAAAAATAGTCTTCGTAATATAAACTCAGCATGTAATTCCATTAGCTTGAATCATGCAGCTTAATTAATTTGGCTCATGATATTCTGCTCGAAAATGCTTAATAACGTGAAAAAGAAGTTAAAATCTCTGGCATTAAATGTGGATATTGGAGTTTTCTTGAAAAATGATAAGGAATTTCATCAGGATGTTAATCCTGAGATGGGTTAATCGAAAAAGGAACAAGTCAGAAGTATTTTTCACCCAATTAAAAGTGGTGTCTAAGCAAATCCCCAATGTGAATATAAAAGCAACTTAGCATGACCACCCATTCTTATTTATTTAAAGTGTTGAAAAAAGGAAATATATTGGATTAATTTACAAATCTTAAATGTTGGTGTAAAATGAAATTAGTGTAACGTTGAGAGGATTTTGGTGCAGAAATTTTAGATGCAGATAAAGTTTGCAGTGGAACTAAAATGTAACAAGGGGTGGAAAGCATTAGTGGGGCTGTTAATATTATTCTGAACAATGTAAGGTAGGTGATTATAATAAACAGAAAATTGGAGATGCAACAAGGGTACAACGTTAATCACAGATAATTTTACTGTGTATTTTGACTGGCCAAACCCCATTGGCAATAATAGTGTTGAATTAATTCTGGGAGTGTATACAAGATGGCTGTTTTGGGCCAATACTTTGAGAAATCAGCTAGGAACAGGTTATCTTACATTTGGTTCTCGGCATTGAGAAGGGCTAATTGATAATCTTGAAAAAGTAACTATAACATGATAAAATTCTTTATTGGAATAGAAAGTGAAGCCATTCAAACCTAGAGTCTTAGACTAAACAACCCTCTGAAGGTAAGAGAGATGAGATGTTAGACTAAGGAGCTTCAGTAAAAGCCATTAAAGTAGGAAGAGAGTGGTTAATATGTAAGGAGCACATGTACACATTGGAACAGATATAACTTCTTTTTGGACGTAAGAATAGAATAGAGGTTGCCAAATAACAGCAAACAAAAGAAATTCAAAGAAAGTATCGAATCCAAAGATATTCACAAAATTATGGAGTCATAGAGTTATAGAGTCAAACAGCACAAAAATATGCCCTTTGTCCCAATCTCATCCATGCTGACCTAGCTTGCTAAACTGAATGAATTGCATTTGCCTGCTTTTGGCCCATATCCCTATAAATCTTTCTTATCCATGTACCTGTCCAAATGTCTTTTAAATGTTGTAGTTGTAATCGCCTCTGCCACTTGGTCTGGCAATTCATTCCAAAAATGCACCACCAGCTGTGGGAAAAAAAAATTGCCCTTCATATCCTTTTCAAATCTTTTCCCTCTCCCCTTAAACCTATACCATATAGTTTTTGGACGCCCAAACCCTGGGAAAAGACATTGGCAATTCATCTTATCTATGCCTCCTTATCATTTGATAAACTTCTTTAAGGTCACCTCTGAGCCTCCTACGCCCAAGGGAAAAAATGTCCCAGCCTACCCAGTTCCTCCTTATAACTCAAGTCTTCTATCTCAGTAGCATCCTTGTAAACATCTTTCCTATATCAGGATGACCAGAATTATACACAGTACTCCACATGTTGTCTTACTATTGTCTTGTACAGCTGTAACATTACCTCCCAAATCGATGCTCTGACTGATGCTCTTCACCAACTTGTCTACCTGTGACGCCATTTCAAGGAACTCTGAACCTGCACTCCAAGGTCTCTTTGTTTAGCAAGACTTCCCAGGACCTTACCATTATGTGTATAAATCCTGCCCTGATTCGCCTTTCCAAAATGCAGCACCTCACATTTATCTAAATCAAACTCCATCTGCCATTCCTTGGCCCGTTGGCCCATCTGATCAAGTTTCTGTTGTACTCTGAGGTAATCTTCTTCATTGCGCCTTTAATTTTGGTGTCATCTGCAAACTTACTAATACCTCCTATGTTCATATCCAGAACACTGAATTCATCCTGAATTTATCATTGTTCCAATTTATTTTTAAGTAGATTTAGTTTTCATTTATTACATACCAAAGCACAGAAAACTGAGCCATATAAAATGAGCCACATATGAGGCTAATTGTCAGATATGGGATTGTGGTTCCATTCCATTGAAGTCAATTGGAAAGAAAAGGAATGGGCTGTTGAAAAAGCAGAAATGTCATTAACGTTAGTTTGGTAGGAACGTTGGCAGCCTTAATAAATGATTTGTATATTGACTCTAGGTGACTGTGAATCAGAGGAGAGAAAATATTCTATAAGAATATAATAATTCCTTTGTTGATCAATGAGGAAGTTCAAAATCAGCCAGGGCATTACTACCCACTTGTTTGACCTCTCTCTAACACTTTCATCATTCAGTCCCACCACCACCAATGCACAGTGGCAGCAGCATGAATTACTTATAAGGTGCACTGTAGGATTACACCAAAACTCCTTCAACAGTCATTTCCAAACACATGTCCCTACCATCCAGAAGGACAAGTGCATCAGACTCATGGGCACACGACCAAATGTAAATTCTTTCCCAAACCACAAACTTGGAACTAAATTGCTGTTCCTTCGGTTTCACTGGATCAAAATCCTGGAACTTTCCTCCTAACAGTACTGCCTAGATTTGGACAGAATTTAATTTTTTCTTGTTTTATACTTAAAAACTGTGATTGAATTCTGCTGTTGGACAGTGGGTGGCATGGACACATTATTAAGAGATATATATATAACAACAAACCTTGTTGTTGGATTTAGATACCGCAGGTGTACTTATCTTTATCCTGTCTCCCTGCATTGTGCGTTGTAACATTTTGAGAAACCAGCTGACAACAATATATTCAAGGACAATTAAGGGTGGCCAATAAATGCTGGCCTAGGCAGCAACTCCCACATCTGTAGGATATCCTCTGTGTGTTAATGTTGTCACCTTTTATAGGCCCCTCCTGGTGCCTGCTGGTCTGGTAATTTGCTGACTCTTTTCTCGCTGATTGTGATTATCTGTACTTAGGACCAGCTCATGCTGAGTACTCATTTTCAGATTCATGAGATAACTGTCTTTCTTTGTTTTTGTACTTTCACTGTACTTGTTAAGGCATCTCCTCCCACTCCTACATCGTTGCCTCTGCTGATTCTTCAAATGATCTATCCTTTAGCCCTTCCTATTTTTCATCTCCAGGTTGCCACTTGTCAGCATCTTCCAAAAGCACAGCTTTAGTTTCTACATAAAAGTGATGACACTCAGCTCTAACTCCCCACTATCTCCTTTCACTGTGGTTGTTATCAGAATATTTATCACCAATCACAGCCTTATCAGATGAATGACAAGAATCTTTCTTGTCATAAACATCTTATTTTCATGCCAAGATATGATGGAGTCATAACGCATTCCAGGCCTGTCTGAACTTCAAAGTAAATTTTTTTGACCTTCTCCTGTGAACTAAGATGGAGCCTTTATTATCAACTCCTTTGATCTATATGAATCTTTATTTTTAAATAACTTTAATGTCCATTTGTGTCCTACCTAATTAATTGTGCACAGAAGGGTTCTGAAGAAGTCTCATACTGGACTTATTATTTTAACTCTGCTTCTCCCTCTACAGATTTTGATGGATCTGCTAAGTTTCTCTAGCACTTTCTGTGTTTGTTTCAGATGTCCAGCATCTGGGGTATTTTGCTTTTATTTGACATTTCTTAATGTTGATCAAATATTCAGCAATAGTGAACCACAAGATAACTCTACCAAGCAAATAATTTTCAAAGAGTACTGTGTGAAAGATAAATATCACCTACAGAAGAGTTAACGTTGAGCAATTCTTTTACAATATCAATAACAGTCTGAGAATAAAACTGATCTATTTGGATGCCCTTGTGAGAATTGTGCCTAGCAATATGAATAGCTATTTGGTTATGTTAGCACTACTTTTCTCCATCGAAGTCAGCTGAGTGGGTGAGACCAAAAATTGTTGCCAAGATTTGGACAGGATTTAAATTTTTTCTTGTTTTAGACTTAAAAACAGAGCAATTGAATACTGCTGTTTGGCAGTGGGTGGCATGGACACATTATTAAGAGGGGTATAGATATCAACAAACCTTTACTTGTTGTCGGGTTTAAATATATCAAGTAGAGGCAAATTAATTTGAGAAAGCACTTTACTGGGGGCACCCTATTGCTCCAAATCATGAAAAATGGTGAGAAGATGTAATTTCTCTTTGTAATCCTGAATTGCTGACTGTTTTCTGGAAATGTGTCCATCTGTATTAAGAGAATGATGTTCTATTACCACTGTGCCTATTATTTAAAATGATGTGTCGTTAAGAATTAAGATCTAGATTTTCCAATGGCCAGATGGTCATTGTTCTAGCATAGATGGGTGTTGTGTATGGTGCAGTCAAGCGAGCACAGGGCCAAAATTATAGATTCTACCTTGGCCCATAGCCAGAGAACTCAGACTTGACAGAAAATTGGTAAAATTAAATTAAACAGCAGCCAGCAGCTATTGGTTACAGATAACAGTAGAAACCAAGATCAATAAGGTTACAAAGGTTCAAAGGGGCAGTTACAAACAGCCCAAGGGTTAAGTATTGGTGAAGTGTTCATCAGATGTTCTAGTACCTTGACTGCCTGAGTATGATTGCTTTACACCTTCTGGCATGGCAACAGTGAAGGGTATTGGTACAACCCCATTTAATGATTTGAACACTGCTCTTGTCTCCATTGACCAAAGGCCACAACACATTCTAGCAGGTCGAGGATGAGGGGGAATTAAAATGCACACCTTGGAGTCACCCTCTCAGTGATGACTCAGTGAAGAACTAGTGAAGGCTCAGTGAAGAATTGGTGAAGACTTACAGGGAAAATTTACACCAAGATTCATGGCAGGAGACTGTGCTATCTGGATGACTCAAGAAGACCCAGGAGAAGATCTCATGTGATCTGTGAGACTCATTTTTGTGCAAAAGAGCGGGCCCTACATCAGTGAGGAAAGACGTATCAGCAGCTCACTCAAACACTTGGATTATTGCAGTAATATCATTTCTCAGATGGATTGACGTAGATAGAGAATAAATTTGGGAAATGCTCATGATTTCTTTTTGTTCATAATATATTTTGGTAGGAATATTTTCTTAATAAAATTAAGTTGAACTGCAAACTTAATCCTGTGTCCCTTTGTTTATCTCACCAACAACAGCACTTGGGTAAAGTGTTTTTAATAGATAAATGCATCAAACTGTCCAAAGCACAGACAACACGATACTTGTTCTGCATGAGTGGACAGATTTAGGGAGGCAGGTTGTCAATTATCATTAGGGTTAGGGTAGACAGAAAGCAAACACTAATTTATTTCCATGTCATTCCTATTTCTATTCATGACATTACAGACACCATTGACATAGATTTGGTATTGGATTTAGTTTTCTCTCCTTTATAAGACGGCCTTGTCATAAAGCATTTCTTCATTAATCACATTCAAACTTTGGCTCGATCCATCTGAGAAAGGATATTACCCACAACATTCTGTATGTCTGAGCTGGGCCATTAGAATCTACTTTCTCTCTAATATAGGGCTGACTCTCTTTCACAAAAGTGAGTCTCACAGGTCAGGGCAGATCTTCCTCTGGTTTTTCTTGGGTTGCCACATGGTCTTCCACCATGGGCCTTGCTACATGTCTTCGCTGAAGGAGTGGCTTCCAGGTATGTATTCTCATGCCCCCTCACTCTGGACCTTCCTGACTGTTCAGCAGCCTTTTCCAATGGGACCATGAGCAGGTTTCAATGCATCCAATTGGGGCATGCCAACACACTTCACTGTTGCTGTGCTGGGCAGGTGTAAGGTGCACACCCTCAGGCACTGGCTGGAAGTCAAAGTGCCAGAAACTTTGTTTGATATTCGTCCAATACACAATCTTTGAGCTGGTTGTAACTGGTTACCTCTGAACCTTTGTGATCTATTTGACCTGGTGTTCTTTTGTTCTTTATAGCCCATAGCTGATGGCTGTTGTTTAATTTAGTCTGGCCAATTTTCTGTCAGACTTGATTTCTTTGACTGTGGGCCAACTTAGAATGTCTAAATTTGGGCCTGTGGTCACTTGAGCATAATGGGTTCAATATCAATGTAATCAGCACCATTGTCAAATAGTGAGGAAGGGTCACCGGACCCGAAACGTAACTCTGTTTTTTCCTTCACAGTTGTTGCCAACCTGCTGAACTTTTCCAGCAACTTTGTTTTTGTTCCTGATTTACAGCATCCGCAGTTCTTTCAGTTTTCAAATAGAGAGTGTACTGGGTTCAGGAGCAGGCAGGTTTGCCAGGGTGTAGGAGAATTCAAATGATCCTGGCTGGGCACAGAGCCAGAGGCTGCATCTTCCTGACTGTCAATACTGTAGTTGCTGACAGCTCTGATCTAGCTCCTTTTTATTTTAACTAAAGGTCACCTTTCTTTCTTCAAAGTTCTGTGTTTCCTTCTAACATTAGACTGTTTATTAGAGAGTCATGGCGATCAACCTTCAGAGGTTACAATGTGTACTGCCATGAATCCCTGTGATCTCTACCGTTGTCAGTTCTGGTTCCCATGGTGGCTCTCTTATAATCGGATACAATAATCTCCGTAGTGTTTTCTACATCTATGCGAGGAATAGTCCCATATCAATCCCATTGCGCTGGACAGGCAAAACACAGACTCTCTGACCAAGAGAGAACACAGGCCTGCCAGAGTGCTGTATGGGGTCCCAAAGACATATGTGTGTGGTCTATCAAGATGGGAAAAAAGGCTCCATAGCCTTGCCGATGTGTTTTAGGAGAAACATCATCTGCAATATGCTCAGTTTCGTGATGCTGCTGTGTAGCAGGTCTAGTCAGAGGAAAAGCCAGCAGGGAATGAGTTAGGCAAATGATTTTTTTCAACATTACCCCCTCACTCATAATCAGGATAAGCATTTAAAGCAAACTAATCCAAGGTCAAATTTATGACAGTGATTAATCAAGTAATAGTGGACAAACGTTGTCACATGTTAAGGCACTGCTTAAGCTATACTGGGTAGCATGGTGGCTCAGTGGTTAACACTGCTGCCTCACAGCACCAGAGACCCAGGTTTGATTCCACCCTCAGGCCACTGTCTGTGTGGAGTTTACACATTCTCTTCGTGTCGACATGGGTTTCTTCTGGGTGCTCCGCTTTCCTCCCACAGTCCAAAGATGTGCACGTTAGGTGGATTGGCCATACTAAAAAATTGCCTCTAGCGTTCAGGGATGCCCAGATTAGGTGGGTTATAGGGGTATGTGTCTGGGTGGGATGCTCCAAGGGTCAGTGTGGACTTGTTGGGCCAAAGGGCCTGTTCCCCTATGCTGTAGGGATTCTATGATCTATAAGCTGCAATTAAACTAGTTGAGTGGATTGTAGAGGAAAGGGTTTATTTGATAAAGGCTGTGCTGTGTCATAGCAAGGACATCAGCATAAAATTGAGTCCACTTATTGCTGTGATTATGTGAGGGAACTAAGCCCATTGGTAGTATCATGGTCAAGAGCTGCTGGAAGACCAAGTTTCCACACATATTAAAGTTTTGTAAAATCAAATGCATCATCATTGTCATCATTAGTTAGTGTGAGCTTTCCACACATGTCATCAACAGAATTGAGATTAACCTTACTGAGGGAATTAATTTGAGGTGGCAGACAAAGACTTACACTGGGTAGATCTACACAAAAGGTAACAACCTAACAACTGCCTGTAATGCTTCCTTTGGTTCCATACAGAAACCCCATCAACAGAGAGATGTCTCAGTCCGAACCCGTGATCACCCCACACTTACGTGTTATTTTGGCCAACAATTCAGCCATGTACATTGACCTGATGATAAGCCTAATTCATTAAAGCAACTAACTACGAATGTGTACATTATATCACTGAAGAGTTCTGTAGGTAAGCAGTATCATTCTAATTATCATATTCAAGAGTTCCCGTTCCCTATCTATCATCATTAACTTTAACTACATTATAAACTTGCACATCAGCTTGCATGTCAAAGCTCTATATTTTGTATAGAACTACCTGAGTAGAAGGGCCTGTTTCTATGTTGTATAATTCCGTGACTCTGACTCTGATTCTCTGCAGAATTTGGAATCACTAAATGCTGCCTATAAGAACAAACTAATAGATTCAGAAAGTGATCATTTAACCTTGTTTTGTAATCATGTCAGAACCTAGTCTCAATTACGGTTTTCATTTGAACTTTAAAGGAAATTTTCCAAACATAAAATTATATTCAAGGAAGCCTGATACCAAGTTCCACAAGTTGAGGCCAGTAGCTTGTCACGTCTGGAAACCCACCAGAGGATCTTATTTCCATGGGAAATAAAGCACACTTTCTATTATTACAAATATTAAGGCAAATAGTTCCAATTTTATATGTAAACATTTGAAACTTACACTAATTTAAACTGACAGGTTGGGTGCCACCTGAAGTGAGTTATCTTTGAAATTTTATTTTGAGCTAATTTTGATCAGGAATACCTCTCTGATAATCTCTCTCTCCTGAATTCAAAACAACCAATTTCACAAACATTTAATCTTAGGTTTACAGGATCCACATAACCTGCCCATGCGGTAGAGAACTGTCTGACATCATTCCTGTATTCTAATTAGCCTGCGTAAATTTTAATAAGTTTTAATTATGCTATAAACAAAATATAAACAAAAAAATCCTCGATATTTTAAGGGTCTGGAATTTCTCTTCTAAAAATACAAACCTTCCCTCTTAAAGGACTGTGTCAGCTGTTAAAAAAAGGCATAAATGAGACAATTTACTAATTTTAAAATTTTATTAATCAAAATTAATTAACAGTACTATTTAAGTGGATGGGTAAAGTACTATGCCAAAAACTATCAAATGGTATGTTATCAAATCTAATAGAGTTCAGACTGATGTGATGTCTAACCATTAGAGAATATCTAAGAACGTCTAGGAATATCAAAGATTAGACTATCCATCAATATTTAAAATAGGGTATTAGCTTTAAGCCCCAAATGATTAAGGTAGCTCCTCCTATTGGGAGAAAAAATCTTTTGAGAAGGATCATCTGAGAGTTCCTAATGCTTCTGAAATGACAATGAAAGTATCTTGTTTCTCATTTACTTTGACTCTTTCTGCTTTGCAAATGTGGGTGTTGAGTCAAATGGGTCCAGTATTCCTCCTGTAGTTAGAACCTTTTAAATGAATTGACCAGGCCTCTCAGCCTGGCTTGGTGGCCTTTTGGTGCTACATGGTGATGTCTCAGCCTGGCATGGCCTCAGCGTGGACTTCTGGTCTTGAGATGATTCCTTGAAGTGTAGTCTCATCATGGCTAGGCACTTAAGAAAGACTGTAATGTTTGCATTTTCAGCTTTTTTTTTTGCTTAAAACTAAGAAGGTGTCACTGCACTATAATTACCAATATGTTAACCTTTAACTTATTCTTTCTTTCTACTTTGCTCTTAAGATTACGTACCTACGTATTTGTATCTAAAATGGTGCCTTGTGTGGTGACATTATGCACTTTTCACTGTACTCTTGCACTTATGTACTTGAGTACACATAACAATAAAATCTAAATCAAGTCAATCAATGGTGTATTGATTCTTTCTGGGGCCGCCTGAATTTCAAAGTGAATCTTTACTAGCTGAGGAGGAGAGTTTAGTGATTAATATTTTGTTCAATATGAATTTTTATCTTTAAGTGTGTTTAATATCTATGTGTGCTCCATATGATTAGTTATGTTTATTTTTCAAACAAGCCTATATTTCCATGCATATGTCATCGCAAGTTGTCCATTTAATGATTGCCTACTAGATTGTGACTGATTTGTCACAACTACAGAATGAGGTAGATCTACCATTATCTGATATTGTTCGGAGTGATAGAAGAGATGCATCTGAAGCAGCTTTCACAGAATCTGTGGTACAAATCTACCATCTCCTTCAGAAAACCTCCAGATGACATTTAATATCCTTGCTAATTGCATCATCCTGACATCTTTGTTTTATGTATCAGGGTCCTTTCAGATTATCAGTGAAGATGCACAGTTTTAATCTGATAGCTGTCCACAAATATCTCAATGACTTTGCAGATGAATTATTCAGTCGAATCTCTTTTTTTGCCAACAAATAGGTGCAGCAATGTGAAAAGACACTAAAACACTTAGGGACTGCAGAGTTTTCCAGATTCCAGGAATAATTTTTAGTTTAATATTTGTGGCAATGCGCACATCACTGTGTTCTGTGTAAAAAGAAAATAAATCTTGTTCATTCAATGAAAACAATGCAATTAAACAATGAATAGTATTCAATTATCTGTACTGAAGCAGGTCCAAAAAAAGTGACTGTCCTTGACATCACGATCACATTCGATAGAATGTGGCGTTTAGAAACCCTAGAAAAGTGAAACTTGATGAGAGTAGGGAATGAACTCTTAGCTGGTTGTAGTCAGACCCGGCACATGGGAATACGATTGTGTTGTGGGAGATCAGTCATCTCAGCTCCAGGACATCTTTGACGGAGTTTCTCAGGTTAGTGTCCTTGGCCCAAACATCTTCAACTGTTTCCATAAATGACCCCCCCTCCATCATGAGATCAAAAGTGGAACTGGATGCCAATGACTGCACAATGATTAGCACCATTCCCAACTCCTCAGATAAGGAAGTAGTGCATGTCTAGATGCAACAAGACAAAATGTAGGTTTGAGTTGAGAAGGGGCAAGTATCATTTGAACCACACAAGTGCCAGACAATGACCATCTCCAATAAGAGAGAATTCAACCATCACTCTTTGACATTCAATGGCATTACTATTGCCAAATCCCCTACTATCAATAGCATGGAGGTTACTGCATTAGCCATAAAAATGCAGTGGCAACAAGAACAGATCAAAGACTAGGAATCTGGCATTAATGAATTCATCTCACAACACCTTGAAGCCTGTCCATCATCGATAGGTGTAAGTCAAGAGTGTGAAGGATACTCCCCACTTACTTGGATAAGTGCAACTCCAACAATTGAGAAACTTGATACCATTTGTTTGGCACCATATCCACAAACGTCTGCTCCTTCTTCTGTCGGCACTTAGTAATAACAGTGTGTACTGTCTACAGGATGCCTACGGAAATTCTCCATGTCTACTTATACAGTACATTTCAAATCATTGACTCCTCCCATCTAGAAGAAAAAGTGCTGGAGATGCATGGAAATGCCACTGCCTACAAATTATCCTCCAAGCCACTCCCCATCATGACTAGGAAATGTATAACCTTTCCTTCAGAGTCACTGTGTCAGGAATTTCCTTTCTGATTGTATTATGTTTCTACATGCAGTATATGGATAGCAGAGATTCAGGAAGGCAGCATACTACCACTTTCTCAAAGGTAACTAAGGATGGGCAATAAATACTGTCCCAGCCAGCAATACCTACATCCTATGAGGTATTTATAAAAAAATACTACTGTAAGTGTTACTTCATCAAATACATCTTTATCCCCATATTTTATGAGTAAGCAAACCAACTTCTGAAAGGCCAACTGTGCTTTATTTCCACAGGTCTTGACATGCTAATGTGAACATGAGATAAATCCCACTGCCCAGCCAGAAGGGTCAACTTGCCAGTAGACTGGTACACTGTTGAGCAGTCCCAGTATGTAAGATAGATAGCCACGATAGTGAAATCCTGACAGAAGAAGCAGATGAAGACAATATAGAAGTAAAATAGTTTAGAAAAAAATGTGGAAGAAATGATTGGCAGAGTCAGTAATGAGTCAAAAAATCCAACTTATTGTGAACCATTATCTCTAATCGCATTATCCACTTCAAATACTGTATCCCATGACTACCATATAATAGTTAGAAGCACAGAAATACATTGGTACAGAAGGTCATTTGGCACCTCACGACAGTTCAAAAACTATGCAATAAAATATTCACATCAAATGCAAACTGGACATCTGTGCTAGCGGTGACAGCAGGCAGCCTGAGGTCTCTCAGAAAGCGGGTTCTAGCTGAAGGAGATTGAGCCCTTATGGGAAGTATGAGCTCAGGTTGGCTAAGCACTTAAGAAATACTGTCGAACATTTTATTTCTTTATTTTTCTACTTCATACTAAGAAGGACTGTAATGCCTAACTTTTAACTTTGTTTCTTTATTTTTACTTTGTACCTAAGATTTTGTACCTAGGTACCAAAATGACACGTGAACGGTGACATTGTATACTTTTCACTGTAGTCATGTATTTCTGTACTTGAGTAGACTTGACAACAAAATCTAGTTCTAATTCTTTTGAAAATACATGAAATAATGAAACTTACTTCATCTGCTCTGTGTATCTGGAAGTTTACTTGATTTGACAAGTAGTTCCTCTGTTTTATTTTGGAGGGATGGTACAAAACTTTGGATTCCTACTGAGTGATTCCTTTGATCAATGGTGACCATGTTTGGTGGCTGTAAAGTTTTACTGACAGCTTTCTGAGGTGCTGACCTGGAGGAACATGTTGTCTGACTACTGTCACTTAGTTTTGTCCTACGTTTGCTTCCTTGCCAGAAAGTCAAACTACACAAATTGGAATATTTCTTATTTGGCAGAAATACATCGGTGAGGAGGAGCAAAGGTATTCTTGTCCACCAGAGAGATTCCTGGGATAGTGGAACTGCCTTATGAGAAGGAATTGAGGAAACTGGGCCTGTGTTCTCTTAAGTTTAGTCGGAAGAGAGAAAATCGCTCAGAAACTTGCAAAAATTTTAAGGGACAGACAAGGTAGATGTAGAAAGGGTATTTCCCTTGGATTTGAGTCTAGATCCAAGGGACACAGTCTCAGAGTAAGGAGCAAACCATTTAAGACTGAGATAAGGAAGATACTCTACACTCAGAGGATGAAGGATCTCTGTAATTCTTTGTAATTTGACTGAGCTTCCACAGTCCAATTCAATCCAAGACAGAGTTTGATAGATTTCTAATCATGAATGAAATTGAAGGATATGTGGTTGACACAGAAAAATGGCGTTGAATTAGATGATCAGCACAGATCTGGAGTAGCCAAACAGGCTCACGTTGAAATGGTTTCCTCCTCCTATGATCCTAAGTCATTAAATGCTAGTGTTTAGATTCAAATAGTAATTTAAAAAGCTTATGAAGTTCTGGATTTTTGCTTGAATGAAATGTACTCCAATGCACTATTTACTCTTGTATTTTATTAATCACTTTGAACCATACAACTGTTTTTTTTTCCATTCGAATTAATGAATCTAAATTGGTTGTGGTGGTATCCTGTGTCTCATAGTGATGGAACGGAACATTGAAGGAATAATGTTACCCAAACTGAACTATGCTGGCTGCAGCTTTGTGAACAGGAAGACATGATGGGAAATTTGGTCTGGACACAGATTTACGACAGTCTACAAATTGATTTTATTGGTGCTAGAACTGTGAAAGTAAAAGGAACATCCTCCTCAGGTGTATTAAAATGTCATCTCTGCTCCAGCACTGGAGATTGATAAGGGTAAAGTTGATAAGGATATTACACTCCAGATAACTGCTTATGATTAATTAAAGGCTAGTCTGAGAAAAGGGAACTAGAGATTACAGCTTTGAAAATGAGAGTGATGTATTTAAAAATACAACTAAATTGAATGGAAACAGGTATCAACTTAATGTACAAGCCAAAACAGGAAAGAGACATTAATGAAACTTTTGACGAAGTACTTGTTGCTGCAGTGGTTACAGCAGTTTGCTCAACCATTCTGAAAATGTGTTTGGAGATCTGTTGATGGATTGCCTGCCTTAGATAGACTCTATGGGGCTTCTAATCGAACATCTCTGAGAGCATGCATGATTACTTAGTAATTTAAATGACAGTACACCACATTTAGTTCCACAGTATTCAAGTTGTTGCGTACCATTGAGGTCTGGGCAAGAGCCTTAGAAAAAGTAAAGGTGTTTACGGAGATTGAAGTTCAAGAGTGAGGAAGTTATGCTTTCAACTAATAGCTAGGAAATTTATGGAGTGAAATAACAAAGTGCACTTACCTACTCAGGCTATAGAAAATATGAGATTTGTGAGCCACAATACACTGTAGTTGCTGAATCAATCAATATTTTCAAGACTCAGATTCACAATGTTTTACAATGCTCAGGGTATCGAAAGATAGAGTAAAGTAACAAAGTACACATGCCTATGCAGGTTGGTGGAAATATGTGACTTGTGAGCCATAACGGACTGTGGTTGCTGGATCAATCAATATTTTCAAGACTCAGATTGACAATGTTTTCATGTGCTCAAGATATGAAAGGATAGAGTGAAAAGGTGGTTAAATGTAATTGAGACGCAGAATGGTCACCTTAAATTCTAAAGTTTCTATACCTGCTGCAACAGTTGTGTGAACGTCAGTCCTGTGAATTGTGTCCCTCCTCTTCCTAACTCCTTATGATAAAGTTCCATGAATGTTATTGTAGTTTATCAAATGCCATTAAGAAAGAAAATGAAAGTCATTATTATGAACAAATAAATACATATTCAAAAAGTAATTCGCAAATGGAAACATGTCAGAGCATGAGTGTACATCTAATGAGATTCCTACAGTTAAAACTGATGATTGAACAAATGCAGGAAAATATGTGTCTGAGTTAGGAGAAATAGTGCATTTCTGAAACAATGATGTAATATGTAAACACAGGGTGCCAGAGAAGGATGAACCCTAGCACTCATCAAGGCCATGCCATGTGCTATGGGCAGCCCCAATAACAGTGGTGGTTGAAAGAAGTAATTAAGTGATAGTTAATGGGTGACTGAAGAGTCTGAATTGATTCAAGCTTCTACAGGCTGGCTGATATATATGTTACAATGAGTGAAAACAAACAAATACAGGTGGGTCGCAGGCATAGTAACCTGCACTCTGTCATGCCATCCAATTTTATGCCTGCAAGCTTGCTCCTGGGAAAGGGGCTCAAAATGCACTCCATGAGAAAACATTGTCAGAACAGAAAGAGGACACAAGAAATACAAGACAAGAATAAGTGAATAAGAACTCAAGAGAAAAATCTTTATGCAGAAAGTGGATGTAGTATGGAACTCAGTGCTATAAGGAGTATGTGGGACAATGCCATTAATGCACTTAAGAAGATGCTCAATTAGCACACACTGTGGCACAGTGGTGAAGTCGCTATCTCTGGGCCAGACATTCTAGGTTCTAATCCCATTCATGACTTGTTGGCCATGGAAGGTGCATGGTAAACAGAACAGTTTAATTGTCATCCTGTAAATCCTCTCCATACATCTAATTGCAACATTAAGGGTAGGAGTCGTTTCTAATCGGCCATCCTGCAGAATACAATGGAATAGTACTTTGCCCATCATTGGTAATCAATTCAACGGAAGTCTACGGCTCTACCCTCAGAAACAAGGACAGAAGAATGCACATATGGATATGAAGTAGAAAGATAAGGAAGGATACATTGATGGGGTCAGTTGAAGGAGGCTCATATGCAGCTCAAAAATACTATACCCCTCTTAGAATCAATAATCTATTGTGGAGCTATACATACCACATAGCTCTCTTTCTGTCACTCATTTTCATTCTCTTGTATGTTGTTGTAAATGTTTCCAGTAAAGTTAGCTTCCCAGTAACTTTGCAGCATATCAGTTTTGTTTTAATTGTAAGTCAACTGACTTTTTCAGTCTCAGAACATGGCATCAGAAGAAATATTGAAATAAACAATAACTATAAGGAAATCAGGAAGAAAAGATACACAGAAGAAATCTTTGAGAGACCAGTGAAAAAACAATGTTAAATAAATTTGCTAGAAGTACTTCAACCCTATCAAATCCGCATAGAACTTTGTTTTATAACAGAGAAATGGACTAATTATATGCCATGATAAGTGTTGACAAATTATACTTCTTTAGGTTTTCACTAATGTTTGCCTTAATTAAGCTTTTAAGTGCAGTTCATCTATTTTACAATATTTAACAACTTGACTTTATACCAATACCTTGAAGCATCAGTATCCCATGGCACAATTCCAAGGACTCTTGCTCTGTCTGGATTACTCCATGATTTGCTTCATTGCTGATTGTAATGCATCTATGCTATTGAATATTCCTATCTCTGAGAACTGAACCATAGTTTTCCAAGCCCTTCATCACAGTCCACGTTAGATAAATGCATCCAGCAAACTGACTTGACAGTCAAACTCACTGAACAGTCAATGATACTAACATTGGGAATGTCATGAAGGAAGGTAATAACATTCTCTGGTCTGTACCTACATAAAATCTTGTTGTGCACAACACCCTGGAGGCCCATAAATTGATCTTCAACATCACCTCCATCACTCATCGCATCTGAAAGCCTTTTCCTACCACTATAGAAGAAACAAATTAAACAGATCTGAAAATAACAAAATTGATAAAAAAAGTTACTGAATGTAAATTATTACTACTGTAAGATCCACTGAAGCATAAAGCACCATGCTACCCATTGTAATGGAATTTGAAGTTGATAAAATATTTGGTTGGTCAGCTGATTGTAGTTAAAAGATTCAGCTTCAGCAAGCTAAATTGCCTTGTTCACTATATGAATCTTTCAGTTATATAGAAGTCACTGCTACAATATTGTCAAAGGGATAGAAGATATATTGCTTCACTTTCAAAATTACATTTATATCTTAGTCATTCCAACATCCATCAGACACTCTTGATGGCCCATATTGGACTTTGTTCCTACTATTGCTGCATGGGCAGGGTCTGAAATTCAACTCTGCTGCAAAAGAAAGATGAGCAGTTTTCAACCAATCATGTCTCAACCCTATTCATTTCTTGTTGCAGTGATGCACATTTTGAAACAACAATCTGCAGATCATGTAACAAGCTATTGATGCCCACTTATTTTTTTGATTCACGCAGATCAAACATCTACACTCACAATTTTGATTGTTTGAAATGAATATTACATGAAAGTTTCAATGCTTTTCAGTTAAGTTGAGTCGGGGCATGGGCAAAACATTTTTGGTTTTGTATGAAAGCCCCAGTTACACTTGACCCCATTTCCTTCCAATTGAAGGCATGGTGAGGGGATGATGAGCCAGTTTGTCCTTTCTCCAGCCTCAGAATGGTATAATTAAAGGGACCAGGTGGGACGATGATCTCACCCATAAAATAAGCATTAACATTTCTAATTGAAGTCCAGTGATGAGTTCGTTTCACCCAAATAGATTAGCTTCTGATGGGTGCAAGGGAGAGTCGGTGGTGGTGGCAGTGGTAAACCCATCAGACAGGTCAAAAACACCTCTGTGGGTACAGGGACTACTCCAAGTGAGGAACCAAACAAGGAAAGTGAAAACAGACGTTGCTTGACCTGCTGCATTTTTCCATCAATGCTTATTTTTTCCTTTCTGATTTCTGGCATCTGCAGTATTTTCATCATCGATCATAGAATCCCTACCGTGTGGAAACAGGCCCTTCGGCCCAACAAGTCAACCGACCCTCAGAGCATCCCCCCAAACCCGTCCCCCTGTAACCCACCTAATTTACAAATCCCTGAACACTATGGGTAAATTTTGCATTACCAATCCACCTAACCTGTGAATCTTTGGGCTGCAGAAGGATACCAGAGCACCCTGAAGAAACCAACACAGATACGAGGAAAAATGTGCAAACGACACACAGACAGTCGCTTGATGGTGGAATTTGAATCCAGGTCTCTGGGGCTGTGAAGCAGCAGTGCTAACCACTGAGCTATGGTGTCACTGCTTTTCACGTCTCATCTTTCTATTCCAAGGTGAACTGTGCATCATCTTGCTATTGCTCAGCTACATGATTTTGCCTTAAGCAATCAGTATCTTTTCTGTGGAAACTCAAAGGGTCTGGCAGCATCTCTGGAGACAGGAAGAAAGTTAACATTTCAAGTCTGATATGTCTCTTCTTCTGTTCTGAATATTGGACTTGAAATGTTAACTCCTTTCCTCTTTCAACATATACAGCCAGACCTGCTAAGTTTCTCCAGCATTCTCTGTGTATGCTTCGCCATTCTAACATTAGTAGTAATTTGCTTTCATTAGGATGCTGTTTGGATGTTTTTATTTCCCTAACAATATTGACCTGAAACATAATTTGGTGAGGATACGGGCAGCCATATTTTATGAATTTCATTATTCTTCAAACCATGTATAGGAGGAGAACAATGTTGGTATCCTGATATAATATCTGTAGTGTTTGAAATTAGGTCAGCCAGGTGGATCTCAAAGAATATAAGTTCCCTGATTGTGTTTGTTAACCTGGTCCATTCAGGGAGTCCTGGTGGACAGATATAAACAGGCGTGATTGGGGTTCTGTTCACTCTAGGAGCCAGTTCTGATCTAGCTGGTTCAGTGTCATGTACTGTGCATGGGTAAATAAGTTGTGACTTGTGATGGGATACCAGCCTCTATGCAGTTATTTCAGTGGTGACGAGAGAAAATCATGCCCCTGAAGAGATTCACTGACAATAGTCATCTTTGATTTGAGGTAAGCATTTTGGGCATCATCAGCTATTTGGGAAGCTTGACTTATTTGATCCTGCTATAGAACACCGGATCCAGGATGTGGAAAGAACACATTTTTTTTTAACAGGCAAATGACATTGGGCCAGATGAAAAACAATGAGTAATTTTCCTGACTTTTGTGGATCTACAGCTTTTTTAGTTATTCGGACCCAAACTTTCCTTGAAATATCAGATACTAAAACCTTTTAAGGTTTGATAGATTTGGCAAAGGAATATTATGACCCCAAGCTTTCTGTAATTCTGAGATGCTATCAAGAACCAGGGGAATCTATATTGGGATTTTTGACCAGGTTAAGATGACTGGTGGAGACATGTTATTTTGGTTTAGCCCTAAGTAAGATGCTGAAAGACCATTAGGCATGTAGGATAAGTGATGTGACCATGCAAAAACACATTCTAGTTGAAACTCAACTGGATTTCAAACAAGCTATACTATTGGCTTTGTCATTAGAAAATGCTGCAAGTGAAACTGACGAGTTACAAGATGTTCCAACGCGAGTGAACATCCTCACTAGGCCAAAGGATCTTGGGGAACACATGAGTGAAGGCAATTGCATAGCCTCCCTCAGGACATATCCTGAACAGGGGGACTCAAGGTCAGCCCACAACAAAACCCCCAAAGAAATGTTTCGGCCAAACGGTTAAGATTTCTGCAAGAATCCGGGCCAATAGACCATTGTAGTTGCTGCTGGTACATGGGCTCAAGACAACAAAAGTCTTATTATGCCTGAATTGAGTAAGAGAACTCATAGGGCTGTATCCAGGAAAGTGCACACCCTAGCAGGTCTACCTACAGCTGGTTTGGACCAGTTAAATTTCTTAACAACATCCAAATCAGAACCGATCAAAATACAAGTCTGGTTAAATGGTCACCCAGCTCTCATGCAGGTTGATACCAAGGTGGCTGCGTCAATAATTGTGGAACCAGTCTTTGTCAAAATGCATTCTAGACTCCAACCCTTAATTTTGCATAAAACCTTAGCCAGGCTGAGAAACTATTTCATGAAATCCTACAGATTGAGGTACAACTTTGGTTCTAGTCTCTTATGAGAAGCAGCTGGTTCAGCTACCAATGATGTAGTAAAAGGCTCCTGCACAAGCTTACTGGGGTGAAATTGGTTGAGAAAGATTCAACTAGATTGGCTCAACATTTTCAATTATAAAATCGCTGCCTGAGTGCAGTCCTAATTAAATACTCAGAAGACTTCCAGGAAAATCTAGGAACTATCAAAGGTGCCAATGCCACATTACATGTTGACCAAGAAGCAATTCCATGATTCTACAAGCCACACCTGGTGCCATTTGCCTTACATGCAAAGTCGTGGTGGAAATCAGGAGGCTGGAAAGTGAAGGAATCCTCAAACCAATGCATTTTGTGGAATGGACAGCAGCAGTCCTACCGATTGTGAAACCTGATGGGTCTATTTGCCTTTGTGGGAATTTCAAATAAATGGTGACTGCTTTTCTCAGCTGGATATATACCCAATCCCTTGCATAAACAACTTTGGATTTTCTTCCAAAGGTAATGAATGTCAGCAGTTTGAATTGTCCATACAGAAGTAATTGCCTGAAGCTACTGGTTGATCTAATTTGGCAAAGAGTGTGCCTTTTGCTAGATGTACCAGGCTGTCATCCACAGACAACATTGGGTGGATGTCACTTTTCACTGTTCTGTTTAGTTGTATGAGATCAACATGGATTCACAGTGATTTGTTTTTGGTATGGTACTATGCCAGAACACAATTCCTTAGTTTTATGACAGGTGACATCAATCCCTGATGCAGCACTGACACAATTTCTTGCCTCACCTCTTTGAAAGTGGATGTAGAACTTTCCTTTGGATGAATAAGCATGCTGGTTTGACACTTGGTCTCAATGTGATGTGATAAGGTGTTTTGCTTATCCAAGCCTCTAAATAATTCTTGGACTTCTGACCTGAGTCTTTCAGTTTTCCTGAGCTATCCAATTCATCAATGTTATAAATGACTCACAGGCCAGCGTAAGCTTTCTGACTTACTAGTGAACACCCTTGGTTTTCCATTACATATGGGGTTTCAGTGATTTCTCTTCCTTTGTACTGAAGCGTCACAGTCAACTCTCCCTTGACTTTGAGTTGACAGCCTCCTGTTCAATGGAGTCAAGTGGTAGATGGTCAGGCGAAGCTGACTTTAGCTACATTTCTGTGTCTGAAATTGCTCCAGTGTCTAATACTGTGGTGTAATAGGTGTAATACTGTGTACAGTTCTGGTCGCCACATTACCAAAAGGATGTGGAAGCTTTGGAGAGGGTACAGAGAAGGTTTACGAGGATGTTGCCTGGTATGGAAGGTGCCAGCTATGAAGAGCGGTTGAGTAGGTTAGGATTGTTTTCATTAGAAAAAAGGAGATTGAGGGGGGACCTGATTGAGGTCTTCAAAATCATGAAGGGCATAGACAGGGTTGAAAGAGATAAGCTTTTTCCCAGGGTGAGGGATTCAATAACAAGGGGTCACGCGTTCAAGGTGAGAGGAGAAAAGTTTAAGGGGGATACACGCGGAAAGTACTTTACACAGAGGGTGGTAGGTGCCTGGAACGCGTTGCCAGCAGAGGTAGTAGAGGCAGGCACGGTAGATTCATTTAAGGTGCGTCTGGACAGATGCATGAGTAGGTGGGGAGCAGAGGGATACAGATCCTTAGGAATTGGGCGATAGGTTTAGACAGTGGATTTGGATCGGCACAGGCTTGGAGGGCCGAAGGGCCTGTTCCTGGGCTGTAAGTTTTCTTTGTTCTTTGTTCTTTGTTCTTTGTTCTAACCTGAATTTTATCTAATGCACATTTCCCATGATTTTAGCATTCCAATAATTTCCATTGGATCCTGTGATTTCTTCCAAAATATCACCTTATTACCTTTGGCATCTTCAAGTTCTAGAAAGTTGTTTATTTTTGGTAGGAGTTTCCTTTTGGTTTTGAGTTTGTTACAGCATGCAGTTTTAAAATGCTGCAACAATGGCACTCGGCATGATTTTTAGTAGTCTAGGCACTGTCGCAGCCTTTTCCCACCAGAGAGGGGACACTGTGTAATGGCATCTGCTGGATCCCAGGTGAAAATGCTGAACCTCCTTTCCTCCTAACAGTGCGGGTGTCCCTGTATTCCAAAGACTGCAACAGATCAAAATAAAAGAGCTGACCACCACCTTCTCCCGGCCAATTAGGAATCAGCAATAAATGTTGGCTCAGCCAGCATCCTCCATGTCCCACAAGCAAATAAACATAGAATACAATGCAATCCCATCAGAACATATGCAACTGACATGGACGAAGTGAGAGAATGGAATAGAGTTTTTACAGAAAGCAGGATGTGAGGATGTATCTTCCCTGTAGCTGTGAGAGTCGGTGTGCTTATTATGGATATTAGTGGCCAGTCTATCCTCAGCAATGGAAACAGAGATGTTGATGAAGGGAAGGGAGGAGTAAGACAGAGACCAGGTGAAGTAAGGGCAGGATGGAAATTGAAAGAGAAATTGATGAAGTTTTCCAATTCCGGACATGAGAGAGAAGCTGCACCAATGCAATATCATTGATGTATTGGACAATGAGTTGTGGGTGGGGGCCTGAATAGGACTGGAGAAAGGAATGTTTCTTATACCCATTGAAGAGACAGGCACAACTGGGACCCATGAAGGTAACCATGCTCACCACTCTGAACTGAAGAAAATGAGAGGAATTAAAAGAGAAGTTGTTGAGAGTGAGGACGAGCTCAGCCAAGTGGGGGAGGGTGTGGTGGATGGCAATGGTTCAGGCCTTTGCTCCAGGAAGAAGCGTAGAGCTCTGAGACCATCCTGGTAGGGGGTGGATGTGTAAAGGGATTGTATGTCCATGGTAAAGAGAAGGCGGCTGGAGCCTGCAAACTGGAAGTTCTGAAACTGGTGTAAAGTGTCAGAGGAATCATGGATGTAGGTGGGCAGGGACTGGACCGGGCAGAAAAGACCGAGACAAGGTGTGCATGTGACATTGCATGGTACTGAGTGTGGAACAGGCTGAAACAATGAGTCTGCCAGAGCAGTCCTGTTTGTGGATATTTGGAAGGAGGTGGAAGTGAGTTGTATGGTCCTGGGGGACTATTATCTTGGAGGCAGGCAGGGGGAGATCACCAAGTGAAATGAGGTCAGTCAATGTCATTGATACAACGGCCTGATGTGCCATGGTAGGGTCCAGGGAGAGATAGGACGAGGTATCTGAGAGCTGATGTTCATCCTCTGCAATGTAGAGGTCAGTACGCTAGACTACTACCCTTATCAGCAAGCTTAATCACAGTCAGAGTTGGATCTAAACGCATGGAGTGCAGTCAGTTCGGAGGGAGATAGGTTGGATTGGGTGAGGGGTTCAGAGGAATTGGGGCAACCAATATTACATCAACAGTTCTCAATGAACAGATTGAGTGTAGGTAAAAGGTCAGTGGGAGGGGTCCAGGTGGAGGGAGACAGTTTGATCTGGGTGAAGGTGGTCTGTGGGATGGGGAGTGAACTCTTGTCTAAAGAAAAGGGCATGGTTGCAAAGACGGCAGCAGAAGAGTATCATCATGATGTTCAATGTTGCACAGACAGATGCTCTCTAAGATCCACACCCTGTCCCATGCGGCGTTACATACATACTCTTGACCTTTGTCTTCAATAGCATCACATCACACTGGCTCAGGGCTACACCACTCCGCAGCTCCACTTCATCCTCCACCTCATTGCCCAGCTAACCGGCATCAAGATGCAACAACTCAGAGATAGCCATGGCCTTCTGGAACCTTCCTCCCCTCCCCTTCCCTCTGACTCCATTCCCTCCACTAACTCCATTTCCTGTCAGCTATTCATCATCCTACCTAACCTTCTGCTCTCCAATGCTGAATGTTCTGTACTCAGCAAAGGTCTCAGCATTATCACTCCGCACGCCACCTTAATGAATTTCAGTCATGGCATGACATCAAACTCTAAGCTCTGTACACTTAGATCTAACCCTGACTTTGTTATTAAGCCTGCCGATAAGGGTGATGCTGTTGTACTCTGGTGTACTGACCTCTATGTTGCAGAGGCTGAGCGCCGCTTTCAGATACCTCCTCCTATCTACTCCTGTACCATGATCCCCCAAAGCATATCAGGCCATTGTATCAACTACGGTAACTGACCTCATTTCACCTGGTAATCTCCCTCCAACTGCCTCTAATCTGATAGTCCCTCAGCCCCACACAGCTCACTTCTATCTCCTTCCAAAAACCCACAAACAGGACTGCACCAGCAGACCCATTGTTTAAGACTGCTCCATACTCAGTGCTATGCAGCATCACAGACACACCTACACTCAGTAATTTCTCCAAGGTCCAGACCCTGCCCACGTACATCCATGATTCTTCTGACACTATATGCCAGTTTCAAAATTTCCAGTTGCAGGGTCTAGTTGTCTGCACTTTACCGTGGACATGCAATCCCTTTACACGTCCATCCCTCACCTGGATGGTCTCAGAGCTGTCCACTTCTTCCTGAAGTAAAGGCCTGAGCTGTCCACCCCCACCACCACCTTCCTCCACTTGGCTGAGCTTGTCCTCATGCTCAACAACTTCTTTTAACTTCTTTCATTTTCTTCAGGTAAGAGGGGTAGCCATGGGTACCTGCATGGGCCCCAGTTATGCCTGCCTCTTCATGGGGTACATGAACATTCCTTATTCCAGTCTTTTCCAGCCCTCACCCACAACTCTTTCTCCGATATATTGATGTTATCATCATTCCAATTCCCTCTCTCATCAGGAATTGGAAAAGTTCATCCATTTTGCTTCCAATTTCCACCCTGCCCTCACTTTCACCTGGTCTACCTCTGACTCCCCTCTTCCCTTTCTTGACATTTCTGTTTCCATTTCTGGGGATAAACTGGCTACTAATATCCATTACAAACCCACTGACTCCCACAACTACCTTGACTATATATCATCGTATCCTCTGCCTGTAAAGACTCCATCCCATTTTCTCAGTTTCTCCAAGTCTGTCACATCTCTTCCAACGAGGCCAACTTCAACAAAGTAGCCTCCAAAATGTTTACCTTCTTCCTCAACCAAGGATTCCCTGGCACCATTGTTGAGAAGGCCTTAAACCCGGACCAACTTATCTCCTACACTTTCAACCTCATCCCCTCTTTTCCCTCCTGCAGCACTGATAGGATTCTCCTTGTCCTTACCTACCAGTATCCTCAACCAGAAGATCATCAGCCCTGATTTCCACCATCTTCAATGAGATGCCACCACCAGACATACACTCCCCTCCCCTCCCTTGTCTGCCTTCCACAGGGACTGTTCCCCTCTGGAAAATCCTGCTTCACACGTCCTTCACTTCCAATATTCCCTCACAGCCCTATGACACCTTCCTCTGCAACTGCCAAAGGTATAGTAACTGTCCATTTACCTCCTCCCTCCTCAGGATCTAAGGGCCTAAACCTGCACTTTACACAATCTCGTGTACTGCATTCACTGCTTACAATGTGGCCTCCTCTACATTGGGGAAACAAAGCATAGACTGGGTGACTCCATCACAGAACATCTACTTTCTGCCCACAAATAAGACCTTGAGCTTCTATTTGCCTGCCAGTTTAGAACACCAACCTGTTCCCTGGCCAACATCTCTCTCTCAGGCTTGCTCCAATGTTCCAGTGAAGCTCAGCGCAAGCTGGAAGACCAACGCCTCATTTTCCTCTTGGGATGCTGCAGTCATCTAAATTCAATTCAAGTTCAATAATATTAGGGCCTGAACTCTCCTATGTCCTAGTACCCTACAACATACACCAGGCCTTGTTATCACATAGCCTGCCATTACACACTACCTATTCTTAGCAACTAACAATCTCCATTAACAACTATTCATCCTCCTAGCCAGATCATTATCCACTCATTTGTCTATCCAACTGTTCTTCTCTCTCCTTGGGCTCTATCCCCACCCATTATTTACTCCTTCGCCCCTCCCCCCACCTTATCTTCTACATATAGACCAACATTTTCCTAGTTACCATCAGTTCTGACGAAGTTGAAATGTTAACTCTGATTTTTCTTCAGAGATGCTGCCAGACCTGCATAGATAGACTTTTGTTCAATGGGAGAATCAATGGTTATGCTCAAAATGCAGAAAATTGGATATGAAGTGTATCAGATCAGCCACGAACCTATTGAATAAGATGCAGATTTGACAGGCCAAATGATCTAGTCCTCTTCCTATTTTATGTAATCTTATGGTCCTATCAGAATCCTCAGAAAGTATTAATAACAGAAGACTCTTCACAGCCTATTGAAAGTTCACTCGTACTTCGGAGAAGATTTTATGTCCCTTGGCAGTTTCATAGCTCATTTTTTGAGCATTTGGAGCATTTTGCTGTGTAGGGTCATACATTATCTTTTCTTACCAATACTTTGAATAACTGGCACAATATCCAATTACAATATCAATATTTAGAGCAATGAGCAACTCTATCAATGCACAGCCACTGAAGATGTCTCATTCAACTTGAATGACTAAATCATATCCATTCTTTCCTAAAGGTGTTTGAAAATAAATAACGCCTTTAATTATGTTGGAAAGGAATTGCAAAGATTTTCACCCTGTAGCAATAAAGGAAACATAATACATTTCAAATCAGTTTGTTATGTGGCTTGGCCAGGAAGTTACAATTGGTGGTATTCCACTCCACCCGCAGCCTTTGTCATTCCAGGTGACACAGGTTGCTTTGTTTGGAAGTAACTGTCAAAGAAGCCTCAGTGAATTGCTGCGATACATCCTGTAGATGATGCACACTGCTTGTCGGTGGTGGAGGAACTCAATTTTTCAGGTGGTGGGATAAGGTGTTGGTTAAGCAGCTACTTTCTCCTGAATGGTGTAAAACCTTTTGAACATTATTGGACATAAATAATTCAGGGAAAGTGAAAAGTATTTCACCATCTTCTTGACTGATGCAGTGTAGATATTGTTTTGGACAATATCTGCTGCTTCTGACTTGTCCTAGTAGCCAGTGTAGGGCCATTCAGTTAAATATCATAAACAACAGGATATTGATGGTGATGGATTTGGCAATGGTATTGCAATTAAATGTCAATACATGATCTCTAGTCTCTGTGAAAGATGTCTTCCAATGGATATTGGCATTTGTTTAGTGTAAATGCCACTTTTCACTTATCAGTCCCAGTCTGAATATTGTCCAAACCCAGTGCATGTCAGCTTGAAGTTCTTTGATATATTCAGAGTTGTAAGTAAAACTCAGTACTGTGCAATGATCAAAAAACATGTCTGCTCTGACCTTGGTGGAGAGAATGTTATTGATGAAGCAGTTAAAGATGGCTGGGTTGCTGCCCTAAGAAACTCATCCAGCAATTCCAGGCAGGAGATTGTTGGCCTTAAACAACCACAGTCACCTTTCTTTGTGCTAGGTAGAAATCCAGCCGTTGGAGAGTTTATTCATCCAATTGTTATTTACCTCAATTTTGCTCAGGCTCCTTGAGATCACACTCAGTCAAATGTTGCTTTGATGTTGAGAGCAGTCACTTTCATCTTAGCTGTGGAGTTCAGTTCATTTGCATGCGTTTGGATCAAGATTGTAAGGAGCTTGATGAGCCTACTCTTCGGTTTAATTCTTTAATTGTCCACCACCTCTCACAATTGGAGGTACTAAGATTACAGATCTTTAGTCTGATATCCTCAGTTGTTTGGGATTACATATAACATATTGCATACACAGTTTAGAATGCTTCTAGTCATATGTTAATCAGTTTAACACCTAATTTTTTTGGAAAGGTGGGGGTTACTGTTTTAAAATTAGGTTTCAGTCTTTTAGCACAGAGGAGAAGGGATTTTTATTCTCTCATTGGGTTGTGTGACTTTGGAACTCTCTGCCTCAGCTAGGGATGGAAACAAGATAATTGAATGCTTTAGGACTGAGGTAACTGGATTCTGGCTTGGCAGGGGACACATTGGTTCTTGGGGTAGATGGCAATGTGAAATTGAAAATATAAACAGATCAGCCATGATTTTATTGAATGGGGAAGTAGGCTTGGGGGGTTTATTGGTCTCTTCTACTTCTATTTTGTAAGTTTGTAACATGACAAGGAGAGTTCTCAGTGTGAAGACAGGACTTCACCTCCATAAGGATTATGTGTTGATTATTTCTACCGATACTCTAATAAAAGGATGCAACTGCAGCAGTTAGCATAATGGGGATGAAATTGTGTAGGGTTGTCCCTTCACTTGATTCTTTCATTACCAGCCACAAGCTAAGGCAGTTGTTTCAACTCAAACAGCTCAGTCAGTATTTCTCCAACCAGAACTCCATTTGTTCAAATGCTGTTCAACATACAGAAGTGCTGACTTGCTGCTTGAAGGAGAGGAGTAGGTAGTAAACAACAGTTTACCAGGTTTGGCTCAATGCCATAAACTCCATAGGATTCCGGATCAATGCTAACGACTGCCAGGATCACTCCCTCCAGTCTGTGTACTACAGTGTCACTGTCTCTGCTCGGTCTGTCCCACAAGTGGAACAGAATGTACTCAGGATGTTGAATGGAAGATATAGTTCTTAGAGCATGATTATGTCAGGCTGTTGCTGGTCTGATCTGTGGAACATTGCTTGTAATTTTGGAACAGATTCCCAGGTGATAAGTGAAGGTGACTTTGCCTGGGCACTTGATGTCATCTTCCCTGCTGGAAACTGAAAAACAAAGAAAGTTTGGAGAAATTTTATTAAAGAACTGTATGCTTGTTCTTGAACTCTCTTTACAACTGAGGAGCCACATGATCATCAAGCCATTTCTGAAGCAGCAGAGCAGATGTTGCGACATTCAGTCATGCCCACAAAATCCGTGATGCATATCCGCATCGACTTTCGGTTCATTTTATTTCTCTCTCCTAGTCTTCAGCAAGTCTCAATATCTGAAATTACTTTTGAGGGCTAATCAAGCTGAAACATATACTTGGCCCCAAAAACTGCACTCATGTTTAGCTACTTGTAACCCTTTAATTGGAGTTTGACAGCCAAGGCATCCCATTGGACTGTTTCCCTGCGCAGTGGTAAAGTGCATTGACAACGATGTGTAATTATTCAAAGCACTCAGTGTCCTGCTGCAATGAGACAGATTGTGCTGGCAAACTCTCACTTTTGCAAGTTGTAGAATTTCAAGCACTATCTTGATTTTATGATGGATCTGGTTGCATTGCCATTATATTTCCCTTATTTTGTTTATGTATCTGTGACAATTAAGTTTTAACTATGAAGGTTTTGTAATGTATAAAGATACTTTATAGTGTCTTTGGTAAGTTGAAACTCGTTGGTATTCATGTTACTTATGTATTCATTTTTGTATTTCTACCTATGTAATTATGAAATTATGTTATGCAGGGATGTAAGCAGCTGGGACTCATAAAATGCACTGATGCAGACATTTCACCGTTCTATAAAAAGCATAATTGTCATAGTAAAAATGTCAATTATCTGATTACATAGTAACTCACATGTACTCAGTTTCTCTAGGCTAAGCACAAAACAGTGCCAAAAATGCAAGTGATGGTGAACAGAAGTCTATAGAAATCTGTAACTTGCCTAATGAGTTCAGATACAATTTCTACAGGCTCTCTGCAATTTTAGCAAATCGTAAGGTCATATTAATGTCACAACTGTTTTTCATTGTTATTGACCAAATTTTCCTACTATCATCAGGCCAGCTAATTTAAAAGAAAAAACATTGTCTGCAGTTTCCTTAGGCCGAAACAGGTAACAATCCTAACAGGGAGCTTCAGTGAGAGGAACTGAATCATAGAATCCCTACAGTGTGGAAGCAGGCCATTCGGCCCATCAAGTCCACACTGACCCTCCAAACAACATCCCACCCAGACCCACCCCATCCCCGTAACCCCATATTTCCCATAATTAACCCACCTAACTTACACATCCCTGAACATTATGGGCAATTACAACCCACCTAACCTACACATCTTTGGACTGTGGGAATAAGCTGGAGCCCCCTTGAGGAAACTCACACAGATGTGGGGAGAATGTGCAAACTCCACACAGTCACCCAAGGGTGGAATTGAGCTCTGGACCCAGTGCTGTGAAGTAGCAGTGCTAACCACAGAGCCACCATGTCATCATAATAAGGTAACCTATATTCGTTAATGCAGTCAACGATGTATTAGTTAACATCTTAAGGGATGGATTTAAAACAAATACTTTAACACGTCTTGCCTGACGTTAGGACTTCAGGTATGGTCATCTGAGCATGTAACGTTCTCTAGTGATCTCAAATATTGTACTTCGCAATCTTCACATCAGTCTTCATTATTCACATCAGTACTTGAAAATCCTGGATCGTCTTCAAGGCTACACAGGTAATAAATTCTTTGGTCTTGTTCTTTGCCACCACCCACCCTCCCAATCACAGTCTTTATTGAAATTTCTCTAAAATCAATGTTCCAACCAATACCTTGTGCTAGATGACATGACAACAGCAGGACAAGAAACATATTTGTATCAAAGGGAACAATTATTAGGACAGAAATGCAACATGATAACAACCAAAATGAATTTTGAATTATCCAAGTTACTCGCTAAGCAGACAACTATTCACGCGCCTTAACAGTTTGTTAATCTTGTTAGTCTTTGCACATGTCATCTTTAAATTCTCAGTTTCTTACCATATTCATATACACATTTTCATTTTGTTCATCTGAATGATGTTCCTTCCGTGGGTTATGTCATGCCCCTGGTATCTCCTATATCTGTTATGGAATTTGTTCCATTTCTATTGGTGGTGTGCTGCGGACCTCTGGACCTGTTGGCTAATCTGTAGTTTGCACAGATGGAGAATTCACATCTTCTTAATCAGCTGCCTACCTCCAGTTGGATGCATGCAAGTGCAGTTACAAAGGTACATCTATCTAGTCATTCACTTCTACTGCATACAATTTGGGTGACAGTTGGCCAGTACAGGATATCTCTTGCCTCCCTCAGACTTAACTTAGTTCCATGATGGCTTGCATGAACGGGCTTTAGCATTTTTAGTCTCAACATTGTAGGGATTGTGACTGCACTTCCTCATGTAGCTGCCATTTTGGGCGGTCAACCCACCTAGAAATGTGCATTACATTCCTGTGACTACAAGAATACTCAAGGCTTTCCGCCATCCTTTCATCGTTATCACTTATAACACTTAGCAAGTTGCATCTAAGATGTCTCCTGTCAGCCGTATTGTACTAAAAAAAATACAAGCTGCATGGATATAGTAGGAAAAAAATTGGGGAAATTGAATGGAAAGTCCATTGTCATCATTCAGTTACAGAGGCAGTGTTACAATTCAATAGGTGGCATCATTAATTTGACGGATGCAGATAGGGTCATCTATTCAGACCATTGAGAATGCTCCGCTAATTCAATTGCATCACACCTGATCTGACCTTAACTTCATTTCTCACCTTGCCCCATGTCGGACCTTATCTAACAAAAGCCCATCAAGTTCAATCCTGAAAGGTTCAATTGATCGATTATCCAATTGAATCTGGGTAATGTTTCTCTTGCCATACATGTGAAAAACTGCTTCCTGATTTCACTCTTATGTAATGGAGATCTAATTTTGAGATTGGCACTCATGTTCCAGAAGCAACTGCCAGAGGGAATAGTTTTTGTTTATTCAACACACTGAACCCTTTTCTCATTTTGATCAGATCACTCCTCAATCTTTTTCACTCAGGTGGGCACACCCTTATTTTAATCTGATCTCATAAACTCATCCTTTAAGCCCTGTTCCCATTCGGGTACATATGTGTTGCATCCTTCACAGGCCATTACTCATGTGGAGGTATATAAATACTCAGACCAACACTATACTCCATATAAAGTGTAACCAAGCCACCCATAGAACTAGCTCCCATAAGAGAAAGGCTAACTTTCCCCTCAGAAAGCTGCAATTATTTTTCACTCGAGATAACAAGCATGGGGCTGGATGAACACAGCAGGTCAAGCAGCATCATAGGAGCAGGAAAACTTGACGTTTCGGGCCTAAAATTTCACTCTGTCTTTCTGCCTTTCCACAACTTTCCCGGAGATAAGAAAAGTGCCCGTGAACTCCAAATGTCAGTTACATAAATTCTAGAAACAGGAAATCAAAATCTGTAAGTTGTCACAAGATGTGAAGTAAAATCCTGAGCCTTGAGAGGAAGAATGAAGAAGGTAGACTTGATTGCCACTCAGGATACCCATCTCACATTTGCAACATACCTGAAAGAAGCCAAATGAAGAGGTGCCTATGACGATGCTATGCCTCTGCATAGAATAGAATCCCTACATTGTGGAAACAGGGCCTTCAGCCCAACAAGTCCACACCAAACCTCAGAGCATCCCACCCAGACTCATCCTCCTATAACCCACCCAACCTACACATCCCTATGGGGAATTCAGCATAGCCAATTCACCTAACCTACACATCTTTGGACTGTGGGAGGAAACTGGAGTACCCGGAGGAAACCCACGCAGACACGGGGAGAATGTGCAAACACCACACAGATAATCGCCCGAGGCTGGAATTGAACCTGGGTCCCTGGCACGGTGAGGCAGCAGTGTTAGCCACTGTCTGCCCCTTGTTTAATGTAGTATTATTTTTCACGGCAGCTAATTGACTGTCTGCCGATTCAGGTCTTGTGCAATTAGTTCCTCATATCCATTGGCTTGAAGGGTGATGGAAGAGTATTTTAAGATTGTTACCTCTGCTAAAGCTTGACTTGATTGACCTTGTTCATTCTATAAGACCATGAGTTCAGAAGTAGAATATTTGGCCAAGTAGACAAGCTTCACCATTCAACAAGATCATGGCCGATCTGATATTTCTCAACTCCACTTTGCTGCCTTTTCTCCATAACCATTGATTCGCTTCACGATGATACATCTGTCTGCCTCAGCCTTGAATATACTTAATCGCAAAGCCTCAACAGCTTTCCTTGGTAAGGAATTCCACAGACTCACTACCCAATGAGAGAAGAGAAATTCTTCTCATCTTTCTCTTAACTGTGTGATGATTTACTCTGAGATGATATTCGCTCATCATGGACTTTCCCACAATGCAAAACAATCCATCTGGAAAGGCCACAAGAACCTTTTACATTTCATGAAGGTCTCCTCTCATTCTTTTGCATCCAAATGATTTTGTATCCCACCTTTGATACCATTTTACATCATAAGGTTTGATGGCCACTATCTCTGTTTGAATTCAAGACAGATTGGTCATGGACAAGACAGATCAAGGTCAGTCTGCAGGCACCATCATCAAAGTAACCCTATTTATTATAACTTTGTGCTTTATATGTTGTAAACACAGACCAGGATTTGATTCATAGTTACTTTAGGTAATTACTAATCTATTTTCTTTATGCGTTCATCTCCATGCGCGCTGAGTTTTTTTCAGAAAGTCACATATTCTAATCTTCGTCTTCTGCACCTACTCTGCATCTTCTGCAGAACTTTGTTGAAAGTGTTCTTACTCTGCCCATACTCTGGTATTCAGACTCAGTGATATGCAGTTCCATGAACATCATCACAAGATTGCTCCAGGGTCCTCATTCCTTATACATCATGGGGAGGCTAGATCCTAGCAATGAAGGCTATCAGAGACAACAAGGTGTAGAGTTGGATGAACACAGCAGACCAAGCAGCATCATAGGAGCAGGAAAGCTGATGTTTCGGGCCTAGACCCTTCTTCAGAATCTGCAGTTCTTACTATCAATGAAGGCTATCAGCCTGGCAACAACAAGTAATAAACTCTTGCATTTAAAAGTGTGATCAACTCAGTTGCAAAATTGAGTCTGCTGTCATTTTAGCAGCCTAAATATAGAGCAGAGGCAGTGTTATAGCTGAGGATCCCAGCCTAAAAACTCTTTGACTGAGTTGCCAGCACTAAAACACAACATACAAGAGCTTAATTTACTTTTCTAGGGCAGAAAAAGAGTCTCAGGCATTCCTTTTATGAATATTTGTAATTGCCTTGTTAACCTGCATTGGAGCTTCCAATGAATTGTTTAGCTGCATGCTGTGAACTAGAAGTTACGCAAATAGTACATTTTGAGCATATGTTGAATAAGCTCTCTCGGGATGTCAGAACCAATATTTGTTGATAGATGATATTCTAACATGTCCCCTTTATAAATAAGTTTTAAAACAACATAGTTTACAAACTTATACTGATTGCCTTACTGTTCAACGCAAACCAGCCTGATTTTTCATGAAAGTAATTAAGTAAAATGTTCAGGATGAAAGAGATAAAACGTACTGCAGATGCTGGAGAATCCGAGATAACAAGCGTGGGGCTGGATGAACACAGCAGGTCAAGCAGCATCATAGGAGCAGGAAAACTTGACGTTTCAGGCCTAAACCCTTCATCAGAAATGGGGGAGGGGAAGAGGGTTCTGAAATAAATAGGGAGAGAGGGGGAGGCGGATAGCGGATGGATAGAGGAGAGGATAGGTGGAGAGGAGGCAGACAAGTCGAAGAGGCGGGGATGGAGCCAGTAAAGGTGAGTGTAGGTAGGGGGGTAGGGAGGAGATAGGTCAGTCCAGGGAGGACGGACAGGTCAAGGGGGCGGGATGATGTTAGTAGATAGGAGATGGGGGTGTGGCTTGAGGTGAGAGGAAAAACAGGTTTTTCTGATGAAGGGTTTAGGCCCGAAACGTCAAGTTTTCCTGCTCCTATGATGCTGCTTGACCTGCTGTGTTCATCCAGCCCCATGCTTGTTCAGGATGAAACATTGTTTGCAATGTTCTCATTTATAACAACAGCCTTTTTTTTTTTGGTTAAGAGGTGTATCATCAGTGAAAAGAATATGTCAATGTCTAGTTCAATTTTCACACATTTATTCCGGAGTGACCTGTTGTCTTTTAGTGTCATGGGTCATCCCATGGTGCATTGCTGAACACATTCAAAAACTAAATGCTTCAAGAAGTCCATTGGTCATGAAACACACCATATCAAAACAAGAGGTTTTTTTTATACGTCTTTGTTTTATACGTACTGCCTAATATTTTCCTGAATGGTCCTGCACGAATGTTTAAAATGCCGCAGGTGGCCTTGAGCAATAATTCAGCCAGTTATTCGTTGCCTAGCTAATTCTGATTTAGTTCCCAGCTCACCTCAATTATATTGAATACTAATTTTGTCACAATTTGTAGCATTACTTTAAACATGCATTATTTTGTTATTTTGCTTTTGCTCTGCAGGCAGAAATAATGCAGCTATTCAAAGGATTGGCAACTCAGCAATAACTCGATTTTAAAATTATAATAATGCACTTCAGCTGGGTCCAAGTTCACATTGCATAATTCAGTTCAGAATACATGAGCGAAGTGTTAATTAGCTTGAAATTTACAGAGCGTGACATTAATATTTAATTTTGTGGATTGCATATGCACTTGGCCAAATCAGCAGTTTACAGTTTGCTTAGGAATTGAATAGATTATAAACATAACTCATGCACGTATCTGTAAACTTGGATGCTGACAGTACAAAGTCGTGCAGCTCCAAAGCGCCTCCTGCTTACTGCTTGGTTTGCTTTGCGCGAGATTTTGTGGATAGTGGAAGCAAATGAACAAGGATGCCCAACACAAATCTCTCAGCAATGCAAAACTGCATTGAAATGACCTCTTTCCTTCAATGCAGCAAGTTCAAAAGACCCAATGGTCAATACATCAATAACTTCAACTTCCCATATTTCTCCCTTATCAGTTATGAACACCCTTCTGTTGTGATTTTGCCTGATATTGTTACAAGACAAGTCAGATCCCAGACTTGACAGATCATATTTTTATTTGTTATGATTCTAACACTGCTTCGTCATTGACATGTAGGTTTTGCTTTGACATTAAACAGAAGTTTATTAACAAAAAGAATTAGCATGAAACAAAATAAACCGAGCCATCTACTTATAATTTCAATTCAAAGATTTTTAGGAAAAAAAAGTGCAGTCTCATTGATCACAAAACACTCCTATATAAATGGTAAAGAAACACAACTGTTTTTATATAGTATCCAAAACACCACTAATACACGTTCAATTCATAGAACATTACAGCACACCACATCTATGCCAACCATGGTGCCATTCTAAATTAATCCCATCTGTCTGTATCTTCTATTCCCTGCCTGTTCATCTGTCTGTCTAAATGCCTTCTAAACTTTGCTCACATATCTGCCTATATGCCTTCCTTCGCAATGCATTCCAGGTACATGCAACACATCGTGTAAAAAAAAATTCCTCATAAATCTCCTTTAATTTTTTTTCCCCTCACATCTTAAACCATTAGCCATTTCCACCCTGGGAAAAAAGATTCCGACTAGTGACACTCTCTGTGCCTTTCATAATTTAATGTACTTTGAACAGGTCATCCTTCAACCTCTGACTCTCTAGCAAAAACAATTCAAATTTGTCCAACCTCTCCTGATAGCTAATGCAATCCAATCTAGGCAACTCCTCATATAACTCGTTTGCAGTGTGTCCAAATCTCCACATTCCTCCTATAGTGTGGCAAACAGAACTGGACACAATGCTCCAAATGTGGCCTAACTAAAGTTTTATACAACTGCAACATGACTTGTCAACTTTTATACTTATGGTCTGACCAATGAAGGCAGTCATGCTGTACATATTCTTTACACCTTATTCACTTGTGTTGCCATTTTCAGGGAGCTATGGACTTGGTAAGCAAGATTCCTCTGTATATCAATGCACCTAAGGATCCTGCTATTCACTGTAAATGTTCCTCTTTCATTTAACCTCCCAAAATGCATCATTTCATGCTTATTGAGATGAAGCTCCATCTGCCATTTCACTACCCATATGTCCAATTGATCTCTATTGCGCTGTATCACTTCATAACCTTCCCCACAATTCAAACTCCACCAATTTTTGTGCCATCCACAAACCTATTAATCAGACCACCCAAATTTTCATCTCAGTCATTTATAACTATTACAAACAACACAGGGCCGAGCACTGATCCTTGTGAAACATCAGTGATTGCAGATCTCCAGTCAGAAAAATACCCCTCCATAACAACCTCTGTCTCCTATGACAAAGTTAACTTTCCAACTTACCATTGATTCCATGCAGCTTAATATTTTGGACCAGCCTATCATGAGGGACCTTGGCAAATTCTTTAGTAAAGTCCATGTAGACAACATTCACTGCCGGACCTTCATCAGCCATCTTTTTTCACTTACTCAATAAACAAGTTTATGAGACAAGACCTCCTTCACATAACACCATGCTGAATATCCTTAAGAAGTCCATTCTTTTCCAAGGGTGAGTAAATACTGTCCCTAAGAATCTTCTCCAATAATTTCCTGATGGAGTTCCAGTATCTAACACCTTTGAAAATTTACGTTACTTCTGACTTTAACTTTTGGACTGGAACTACAGGTACCTTCTTCCTGGAGATATCATATACTTGATCTTTGATGTACTGATCATAAACTAAGCACTTCAAGGTTTTATCCAAATACTTCACTACTTCCTTCCCTTTTCAGTATCACTGGCTTGTACAACTATTCTATTCCACAGTTCACAGGATTACTCAAAACTCAAAGTAAGACTGAAACCAAAAATGTCCCTCTCTAAGTGAGGGACTGTTTCCCCGAAGCTTAAAAAAAATCTTGAAGTTTTTAAGAAACTTTGAAGCTCCATTAATTATCTTGCTGATTCATAAAACAATCTAAGATAAACAAAAATAACAAACCAATAATGGTGCATACAAACCCATTCATTCTAAGGCCAGGCCTCAAAAAGTATTGAATTTTATCAAAAAATGATTGTCACTTTTAGAGAGTTTCATGAAGGCTCTCTTTTTGTGAACTCCAGTGAGTTATCTTGCGCTATTCTTCACAACTTGCCTCATTAGCTATGCACGACACCTCTATGGTACTCTGCTCCCAAAACTTTGTGTTCACTGGTGGCTAAAATCTTTGCCACTGCTGGGCCCACCTGACACTCTGAACATCAATGTCATTTTTAAAATGTGGCTGTGAGCCAGAGCAATCTCTGTCATTCAGGAACTGTCCTTCACAGTTGTTGTGTGTGAAGAATGGACCTAGAGATGGCTGAGTTTTGCCTGTGCTTTGGGCTGTTCAACCAGTTTATGTATTAACAACAACTCAATCAAATTTCTCTTGTTGCTAAGGAGGATAAAGGGACACAGAATTTGGTTTGCAGTTCAAACACAACATGAGTATTGCTCAAGCTCCCATAACATTTACTTGCTATGTAGCACTCTTCATCTGAGAAAGGATATTACTAGCAACACTCCATGTGTTTGAGCTGGGCTGTTGGAATCTTCTTCCCCTCCGATCTAGGACTGGCTTCCTAACACAAAGGCAGGTCCCACAGTTCAGGGTGGATCTTCTCCTGGATCTTCTTGGGTTGCCATATTGTCTTCCACCACAGGTCTTGCTGTGTGTTTTCACAGTCCAAGTGACTTCCAAATGTACATTTTTATCCCCTTTTGTCCTGGGCATTCTAGAATATTCAATGGCCTTTGGCCAAATTATCCAATGAGGTTAACTTGTCAACGTAGGAGGGTGTAAAGTGCACGTCTTCAGGCACTGGTTGGACGTCAAGACGCCAAAATGTCTGATTGGCACTTCTACACTCAGATTAGTTGTAACTAATTTCCTCTGAAGCTTTGTGATCTCTTTGATCTTGGTTTCCACAGTTCCGTATAGCCAATACTGCTGGCTTCTGCTTAATTCAGTTTGGCTACAGTTCCCAGGTTTCTCCCTACAAACATTCTTAAGTAAGGGCACAACATTAGCTACCCTCCATTCCTCTGGCGCTTCACTCATGCTAATAGATGATACAAATATCTCTGCCAGGGGCCCTACAATTTCCTCTCTAAGTTTCCACAACATCCTGAATACAGTTGAGCATGTCCCAGAGACTCATCCACCTTTATGTTTACAAAGGCTTCCAGCACTTCCTCTTCTGTAACGTGGACTGTTATCAAAACATCAATATTTGTTTCTCTGAGTTCTCTAGCCTCCATTTCTTTCTCCACAGTAAAACTGTTGTGAAATATTCATTTAGTTTCTCTCCCATCTCCTGAGGTTCCATACATCGACAACCTCATTGATTTTTAAGGGGCCCTATTCTCTCCCTGGTTGTTCTTTTGCTCTTAATGGACTTGTAGAATCTTTTTGGATAATCCTTAGACTTATCTGTCAAGACTTTTTCATATCTCCTTGTTGCCTTCCTGAGTTCCCTCTTAAGAAAGTCCCGATACCCTTTATATACTCCAAGAGATTCATTTGATCCCAGTTATCCATATCTAATTTGTGATTCTTTCTTATTCTTGACTAGAACCTCAAAATCTTGATTCATCCATTGTTCTCCAACCTTACCAGCCTTACCCTTCACTCTAACAGGAAGATAATGCCTTTGAACGCTCGTCATCACACTTTTGAAAACCTTTCTCTCGTCAGTCGTCCTTTGCCTGCAAACAGTCTACTCCAATCAACATTTGAATGTTCCTGTCTCATAGTATTAAGATTTGCCTTATTCCAATTAAGAACTTTAGTTTCATGGAAGGCCTTTCTTTTTCCGTAACTATTTTAAAACTAATAAATTTATGATCACTAGTCCCAAAGTGTTCCCCCACTAACAGTTCAGTCGCTTGCTCTGCCTATATCCCCAGGCTAATTTCTGTCAGGCCCAATTTCTCTCATTGTGTATCAATTTAGAATATCTAATTTTGGAATCATGGTTGCTTGAACATAACGCCTCCTGCTGATCCTTTAAAGTGATGAGTGAAAACGGGATCACAAGCTTAGACCACATCTCTTGTGCTGACGCGTATGAAATTTCCATTGAATTGCCTAACTCTCTGAGTACCTTCGTTCCATATTGTACATAGACAACAATACCCCATATACTACCTATCTTCCTCATGCACATTAATAAATTTGGCTCGCGCGATAGGAACAGAGTCCATAGTTAGTTTCTGGATGTGCTCCTTTTTCCAGCAAGTGAAATTAACCATGACGTTGATGAGGTAGATCAAAGTGAACAGGATGAGCAAAGTAGCCAGATGTGATAGGGGACATACCTATGGATGTATCTGCATGTTTGAGTCTCAGTCCCAGAAGTCATCCCACCAAATAATCACTTTAGATTTGCTTGGTATCCTTTTGAATTTGCTCTGTCTACTGAACAACGGTAGAAAAAAAAATGTGCATTTACCAATTATGTCTGCATCTGCTGTAACTTTTCGAGTAGGAATTCAATGCCAGCCTTTTCCCAGTACTCTGCTGAAGTTTCTCTGAGTTAGTCATTGACATTGACAAAGATCCCATTCCTTCTGTGGATGTCTGTGTACTCACTTAGGCCCACCATGGCTTGCATGTGTGCCCTAATGCAAAAGGTAGTGTCTCGGATGCTATGTGTGAAGATAATGGTATTGTTTTAGGAAGGTTGTGATGGCTTGATATCCCATCCCCCTATGCACTACACTGGTGATGTCTGTGTTCTGATTCCAGAACTCTACAGTACACTTTAGAATGGGGTTTCTCTGATACCCGCACGAGAAATGTTCATTTGAATAAATGTGGTAGGGACAGTAGGGGTACATAATTACTTCTTTTGCCTGCTGACATTTATCCAGAGTGGTACTTAGGAGCTTTCCCTCTTTCTGAACAGCATACAGAAGGGTGCTGTTTTATCCTAACCATACACCCCCTCAGATAATGCTGAAGATTTGACCCATTTTGATTTGCCACAATGAGTGAGATCCCCAGTACCATGTCAAAGACCTTTCCAGGAGTCACATCATAATCATCATTAAACTAGACCTTGGTCAGTTTCTGTAATTGTCAATTTGAAACATCGAGGTGTCTTTTTCTGTGGAACACATGCTCCATATACTTGTCACTGATCTAAGATGGGACTTGTCAATGCTTATCCTGCTCAAGGTTCTCCTTCAACTGTCAGATTATCCACTGGCCCTAAATGCTGTGCATGGTCCTATTCTACTGCCTACTGTCATCATCTATCTTTACCTGGATGATTTCATTTATGATCCTGACATACCCTTCTAGCACCAATATAAGGTGTTGATCTGGCTGATTTTGTTTTATTCTCTCCTCTGCATCTTGCCAACTATCCAGATTAATTTTATCCAAGGTCTGTTTAATTTTCATGACTTGGAAGTCTGAACTTATTATCCAGGTTAGCCAAATCAATCGGATTGACTGTAGACACTCATACGCTGTCAAGAGCTGCCAAATCATTCAATATATCTCTTTTACTGTATTTTCTGGCTTGGGTCTGGCTTGCCCCATATCAGTCTCTCTTTTTTGTTCTAATTACTGATGGATAAAATTTTAATTTCTGAAATTGGGAAGGGTACCAATCCTGGCAGCTACGTTAAAGATACTCTCTCCGGTCTTGGCCTGTGCTCGGCCAAACTCCTCCCAAAATCAGTCTTTATCAAATTCTCCCAATTTCCCTCTTGTGAATAAATTGTGGTATGTGTGTCAAGCCTCACTTCAGGCCTGACACTGGTTAATCCAAAATTAGGGATGGGTCTAAGTGGGATGCTCTGAGGTGAGGTGTTGACTTGTTGGGCTGAAGGGCCTGTTTCCACACTGTAGGGATTCTATGATACTGTGAAGTGGGTTGGTTTGTTGGCACCATCAGAGGTCCAGATGATTAAAATCTCAGCAAGAGGAAAAATTGTTGAGCGTGTGGAGAACCCTTTATTGGTGAATGCTGTCAAAAAAACATATAAGGGGGTCAGCTATTGGCTCAAACATGGGGATCTTTTTGTCACATTCACCAATTTCACCACCATAAACCCTATAAGTAATTGGATTATTGTTCTGGCTGTCCTGAAGGATTGTGGTCAGTGAGTTCATTAGGGCAGAGTAAGATCCTGGGGTGCCGAAAGATTTACTCTTTCTGGAAAGGGAGGTTGGGGTCCACAGACTTTGCCATGTTCATTGTATCTACGTGCTTGTTGTTCTTCCAACTCTTCCCAGTGTATCCCAGAATCACTGCCTCATCTCATTCTATTGTCTCAAATGCACACAGAGATGCCTTTTGCACAGAAAGTTGGGACTTGAGTTTTTCAATCTCATGTTGTATTTTGAATGGTTTGCAACACAGGCTCTCTTTTCTTTGTCTTCCTGGTGTAGGACTCTGAACACAACTATAAGTTTTTGCATTTCTCAGTCTGCCATGGGTCTGACCCTATATTAGTTGTTTTTTCACTACTTTACTACTCTGTGTCCCTGACACTTTCCACTATCTCTTTCCTCATGGGTCCCTGATCCCATTCTAGCTTCTCAGTATCCTCATGGGTCTTCTGACCCTATGTTCTTACTTGCCTCTAATTTTTGTGAATCCCTGAATCTGTACTAGCCTATTCTGGATTCCATTTTCCCTGGGTCCCTGAACCTATGCTAACTCTGGCTGTTTGCCCTCCTCATATTATCAGCACTTGGTTTATGGCCTAATCACTGGTCAGAAACCTTCACTCTCTTTCACCTACTTGAATCCTGGCCGTCATATGAGGCAGCAGCTCTCTTAACCAGGCTCAGGCTAGGTGTCCAAGAGTTCAGAATTGGTGAGGCTCTATTTTGGAGGTTATACTGTATTTCTAATTGATGCCAATGTTGTCTGTGTTTTGGATACTTTAACCAGTTTATTTCTTTAAAATACTTTGCCCATGTCACCAACAAGATTGCTTGGGTAAAGGGACAAAGAATTCAGTTTGTGGTTCAACTCAATTTTATTAACAAATTATTCCTTATTCAAAACACAATGCAAACATTTCTCAAGTATCCACAATATTTACCCTCTATTTACCTCTATCTGGCTGAGAAAGGATATTATCCACAAGGATCCACATGTTAGGGTGAGGCCATTGGAATCTCTTTCCTCTCTGAAGTAGGGCTGGCTCTCTTTCATGAAGGTGGGTATCATAGGTCAGGACGAATCTTTTCCTGGGTCTTCTTGGGTTGCTGCATGGCTTACTGCTATGAGTCTGGCTGCAAGTCTTTACTGAGTCGGTGGCTTCTAGGGCTGTGTTTTTATCACCCTCGCCCTGGACTTTCCCTGCCTGGAATCATGAGCTTCAAACAACGCAACCAATGGGGTCACACCAACACCCTTCACCATTGCCATGCTGGGAAGGTGTAAAGTGCACGTCCTCAGTCACTGGGTGGAGGTCAAGGTGACAAAAAGTCTGATTGATACTTCCACACCATACAGCCTTTAGGCTGTTTGTAGCTGGTTCCCTTTAACATTTGTGACCTCTGTGACCTTGATTTGTATTGCTTTTTATAGCCAAACCTGCTGGCTGCTAATTAAATTAGGTTGGTCAGTTTTCTGTCGAGCCTGATTTCTCTGGCTGTGGATCAATTTAAATGACCAATTTTGGGCCCACATAGCCACATGAGAAAGGGATGTTAGTTCCCCACTTCACCAACTGGCACCTCTGGAGAATGGGATGGTGCAGAGGATGAACATCCTCTTTCCTTAGAATTGCCAGAGGAGACCATGGCGCCAGACTCTGCCAGCCTGATATAAAGTTTACACCCAGGTCAATGCATTATCCACAGTTTGGAGAAACACTCAGCAATGACCCTAAGAATGTGAATCCACAAAGTCTGCGATCCACAAAGGTAGGTGCCACCATCTTCTCCATGCTACTTCACATTCACTCTAAGTAGACAAATGGAGTGTAATGTGGGAACATGTGAAGTTGTTTAGTTTGGAAGGGAGAACAAAAAGATAGAATATTATTTAAATGGAGGAAAACTTCTGAAAATTACACAAAGGGACTCTGGTGTGTTTGTACATAAAACACTGAAAACTAGCATACAGGGGCAGCAGGTAATCAGTCAGGCTAAAGGAATGCTGGCCCTCATTTCAAGGTGGTTGGAGTATGCAGGAGCGTTTTGTATTTCATTGTGTCAGCAAGATGCTTAATTTTACTTAATTTCTATCTGCCATCTTATAAGCAGGTATGGGCCACTTAGTGTGTTCAGATACAAGCCACCTTACATAGCTAGCTACTGGTCAACCCTCCAGAGTGTACGAGTAGGGAAGTCTTACTGCAACTGTACAGCTGGTGAGACCACATCTAGAGTTCTGTGAGCAGTTCTAGTCTCTTACTAAAAGAAAAATATTATTTTGTTACAAGCAGTTCAGAGAAGGTTTATTAGGATGATCCCTGGTATGGAGGGATTGCTTTATGGGTAAAGGCTAAACAGGGGTTGAAACTCTACTCATTGGAATTTAGAAGAATGAGAGGTGATCTCATTGAAACTCGTAAGGGACTTGACAAAGTAAATGCTTCCAAGCATGGAAGAGACCAGAGGACATAGTCTCAGAATAAAGGGATGCCAATTTAAGACTGGGATGAAATGGAATTTTTTCTCCGAAAGGATTGTGAGTCTTTAGAACTCTTTGCCATAGAGAACTGTAGGTGCAGAGTCCTTGTGTGCATTTAAGGTTGAAATGAAGAGATTCTTATTCATTGGAGCATTAAGGGTTTTAGGGAAAATGCAGGAAAGCGGACTTGAGGAGTGTCAGATCAGCTGTGATCCTGTTGAACCATGGAGCATGCTGAAGGACCTGAACAGCCTACTCCTACTTCTTACGGTCTTGTGGATGGAGGGACATATGGTCATGCCTGTGAGTGTGCTCAGAGACGTTGGTGACTGCTGTCCAAGATAGAAGCCTGGAGAAGCAAGCAGTGAGCTGGTGTTACTAGGCAACTGTTCTGTGTTTTGTGTCACGAATTGTTGACATCTCATGTGTGAGAATACAAAAACTTTATATCGATGAGGCAAGATTAGGTGCAAATGCCTGAAATTAGGCCTCTCCCAACTTACTAGGAAATTTTTTGTCTCGTTGTTCAAATTTGGTTGGAGAATGATGTTGAGAATCTCATTTTTGCCGACCTCACAATACTTTCCCAACTGATTTGCCAATGCTCACATTATTCAAGGACTCCAAAGATTACAAAAATAAAAATTCTAAAATCTTGGAAGCTGTAAGTTAGTTACACAGCAACCAAGAATACAAATTAAAGCTTCAGTTAAGAATTTAATGCAGTTATAGAGTTAAAAAGAAGGACTGGCAAATAAAGGGAATGCGACAGGTGCCTAGAAAGTTCTACAGTAATTCAGTTTAAAACAATATTCGTGAGTACAGAAATATAAGCAGGAAAAGCCCAGCAGATTCAAAGGAATACTTAAATGATACAGATTTAAAATACCATTCTAGTAATAAGATTAATCAGTACATTGAGGAAAGAAAATGGAAGGAGGGATAATACTTTCCAGCAGATATGAAGCCAGAGAAGGATCACACAGAACACAAGACTGGACTTCACGGAGGTGACAGTTCTTAAGATCCAGCAGTGCCTCTAAATTACACATGAAGCTGAACAAATCAATACATAATTGTTTTCAATGGGTCTAATTGTGAATGATGTTATTAACAGACAAAACATCAAAGAGAAAGCAGATGCTTCTGAAAAGGTTCTTTAAAGTTTTTGATAGTTCTCTCATTTTTAGACCAGCTAGACTTCTTGAATGAGCAAGACTTAACAGAAGAGTTTGCCTTCTAAACAAACATCAACAATTTTACTATGACATTTATAGATTAGTGGAAAATCTTGGAGCTTTGAAATTAGAATTTATAACATATAAAATTACAGCTGGAATTCTTGATGAAACTGTGGAAGGTTTATTAAAGCGCAAGGGAGGTTTAACTTCGGAGAAAGCTGTTAAAATCATGCTGGAAGCAGAAACTAGAAAGACCATGATCCTGAGGAGAAATAACCAGCTCTACCTAAGAGGACAACTGTACCCGTGATTCTTTTAAGGTATGGACACTCGAAAGAGCTTTATGTCAACTCTACACAGAGAACAATTCAAACACACGATGCTAAGAATTGGTTTGAGCACTGCAGGACAACAAGGTCTCACAGTCTTAGATAACAGGCAACCTTCATGAGGAATGCTATGTTTCCAAACTGCAGATGATTTCTGGAAGATGTGCAGAACTAAGAGACGGTCCAGAACATTGGAGATATTGGTGTTACATACACAAAGTGGTAAACATAGTAGGGAATCTTTGTCTATTCAAAAGATATCTGCATTTTCTAAAATACCTCAATTGGAGAAGATACCAAAGGCATTCCTAGAGGAACTAATAAATGCTAGTGGGAGATAAAACTTGTCTACATCTATGGACATCCTGTTGACTGTGAGCTGGATATAGCCAGATTTCTACTGGGTTGTTTGTTTAGTCAATGTGATGTTGAGTAATTTGTTTATTAGTCCTCCTGTAATGATTGTAATGAGGTCAACCAACTGGACCTCATAGAATACAAGTTTCCTCATTAGGGCTGTTAAACTGGTCCATCAGGGAGCCCTGGCTGACAGGTAAAATAAAAGGAGTATTAGGGATTCTGACACTCTGAGTGCTGACTCTGAAGAAGCCGTGCCAGAATCAAAGACTTTGACATGGAAATAAAGGATGACTTGGTGATGGGATTCCAGCCTCTGTGGATTTATTTCAGTGACGATGAAAATAAAGCACATTCCTGAATAAACTCACTCACAACAGTCATCTTTGAGTTGGAGTAAGCATTTCTTGCATGATACCATTATTTGGCAAGCATCACTCTTTTGAACCTGCCATTAAAGCCTAGGTCCTGTATTTGGAAAGAATTTGTTATTTTGTTCTGGGCAAACTACATCGGGACAGATGAAAAGCAATGAGTAATTTCCTTGACAGCCTGTGGACCCACAACATTTTCTGTTATGAGAAACCTAACTTTCCTTGAGACACCAGGTACTGAAATGTTTCAAGAGTTGACAAATTTAGTTATGGAATATTATGACCCCAAGCCGCCTTTAATTCTGAGATACTCTTGGTTTTACTCAGCAATTTGAGAACCAGTGGAATCCGTGTCAGGATTTTTGACTAGGTTAAGGTGACTGGCAAAATCATGTGACTTTAGTTTATCCCTTAATGAGATGCTTCAAAACCAGTTGATATGCAAGATTAATGATGTAACTTGCAAAAGTGCCTACTAGCTGAAGGCGAATTGGAATTCAGGCACTTCAACTGGCTTTATATTTGGAAAATCCAGCAAGTGGAGCATATGAGTTGCAGGATATTCCCATGGAATTGGACATCCTTGCCAGTGCAACTGAGCTTGGGGAACACGACTTGAGTGAAGGCAATTGCATAGCCTCACTCAGGGCATTTCCTGATTGGAGAAACTCTAGATCAGTGCATAGCAAAACCCCAAAATGAAGACAAACCTTGGCCAAACTGTTAAGCTTTTCTTCAGGATCCTGGCCAGCAAGGCATTGTAGCTGCTGCCAGTATGCAGATTCAAGCAAAAGATTCCTAATAGACCTAAACTGAGTAAGATAACTCATAGGCTGATATTCATGAGGGTATCCAGGACAGTCCATACCCTGGAAAGTCCGCTCAAGTCTGGATTGGAATAGTTAAGTTGTTTAGCAACATCCAAATCAGAACCAATCAAAATAAACATATGGTTAAATGGTCATCTGGTTCTAATGAAAGTCAATACTGATGCAGCTATATCAGTGATCACAGAACCAGTTTTTAATAACTTTTGCTCTGGACTCCAACCCTTCAGTTTGAACAAGACCTCAGCTTGGCTGAGAACCTATACCAGGGAAACTTCAGAAATGAAGGTTACAACTTCAAGTGTAGTCTCTTATTAAAAGCAGCTCGTTCAGTTACCAATGATAATAGTATAGACTTGTTCCCAGGCTTGATAGGGTGAAATTGGTTGAGAGGGATTCGCTTAGATTGGCTTATCAATTTTCACTTAGAAAATGGCTGCCTGAGTGAAGTCATAATGAAATACTCAGAAGTCTTCCAGGAAGGTCTAGAGACTATCAGAGGAGCCAAGACCACCTTGCATGTTGACATGAACCACGCTACTTGCAATTGCATTTAGACAAGGATTCCTAGAAGTGCACAAAAATTAATACCCATAAGGGTTTGTCCCACTGCCATTTGGAGTACCTTCAGCCTGTTCAATTTTACAGTGGACAACAGAGAATGTTTTGCAAGATCTACCGCAGGTAGTTATTTATTTACCTAACGTGCTCATAAAAGGAAAAACTAATAAGGAACACTTAAAGAACTTGGACATAGTCCTTAGATGTTTTTCCAATGCGGACATGTACCTAAGAAAAGAAAAATGTGTGTTCCAGGCTCCCCAAGTGAACAATTTGGGCTACATAGTTGAAAAGACAGAATTATACCCGGTGGAAGATAAAGCGAGAGTGATTAAAGGTGCCCTGGCTCCACATCTATCCAGAAGCTAAGGTCATTTCTTGAGCTGATAAATTATTATGGAAAGTTCGTACATAACCTGGCATCCATCCTGGCACTTTTGCATCAACTCTTAAAAAGGAGTCTGTCTTGAAAATAGTCACATAGCCAAGCTAAAGCTTTCTGCGAAGTAAATGACTGCGACGAGGGGGCACAATTTTAAGATGATTGGAGGATGAGATAAGGGAGATGTCAGAGGTAGGTTTTTCACACAGGGAGTGGGGCGTGTGGAATGCACTGCCGGTAGTGGTAGTGGACTCAGATACTTTAGAGACCTTTAAACGAATCTTGGATAGGCACATGCAGGACAGTAAAATGTAGGGTATGCAGGGTAGATTGACCTTAGTAGGATAATAGGTCTGCACAACATCGTGGTCCGAAGGGCCTGTACTGTGCTGTACTGTTCTATGTTCTATGTTCTATGAAGTGAAGAAGCAGCTATCATCCTCTAGCATTGTATGAACGCAGTTGTGAACCACTTCAACTCCCCATCCCACTCCTTGGACGACATGACCATCCTGGGCCTTCTCCAGTGCCACAACGATGCCACCCGAAGGTTGCAGGAATAGCACCTCTTATTTTGCTTGGGAACGCTGCAGCTCAATGGTATCAATGTAGACTTCACAAGCTTCAAAATCTCCCTGCCCACGACCGCATCCCAAAACTAGCCCAGCTCATCCCCGCCTCCCTAACTTGTCCACCCTTTCGCCCACCTATCCACTGATCCCACCTCAAGCCCCACCCCACCTCCTACCTACCAGCCTCATCCCCGCCCCCTTGACCTGTCCGTCTTCCCTGGACTGACCAACACCCACCCTAACTCCCCACCTACACGCACCTTTACTGGCTCCATCCCTGCCTCTTTGACCTGTCCGTCTCCTCTCCACCTATCTTCTCCTTTATCCATCTTCCATCCGCCTCCCCCTCTCCCTCTATTTATTTCAGAATCCCCTTCCCCGCTCCCATTTCTGAAGAAGGGTCCAGACCTGAAACATCAACTTTCCTGCTCCTCTGATGCTGGTTGGCCTGCTGTGTTCATCCAGCTCTACACCTTGTTATCCCATGATCCCAAGTGAGATTTGGCACTGACATGAAGTGCCTCTCTGCATGACATTGGGATTGTATTAGCCCAATGGAGAGGAGTGCCCAAAAAGCATATCCAACCAGGACTTTGGCTAATGTGGAGTGTAGATACGCCCAGATAGAGAAAGAAAGATTGATGGTCATATTTGGAGTCAGGAAATTCCAGCAATACCTTTTGTGATGTAAATTTTTGATAATAACAGACCACTCTACGAGGTTTGCTTAAAGAGGACAAAGCAGTGCCACCAGTAGCTTCAGGCTGAATTCAGAGGTGGGCTTGAATACTAAGTGCATATAATTACAAGTTAGAACACTGTCTGGTAGCCAAGTAGCGAATGTGGATGCATTGAGCCACCTCCCATTGGCAGATGCACCAATGGTGTACCACCAATGGAAAGTCTGACATGGTGTAAAATTTTTTGGACATATTTCCAGTCACAGCTGACAATATCAGACTTTACACGCAGAAAGATCCAGTCCTGTTGAAATTGAAACAGCTAGTGGTGATGGGGAAAACCAAAGGGCTGCCACAATCAGAACTTTTGGACCTGGAGAGATCAGTTCATGTAGAGGACAGCATATTATTATAGGGACCAAGATTGATTGTACCAAGGAAAGGTCGTTGCTAGATACTAGCTGAACTCCACCAGGGTCATCCAGAGATCTCCAAAATGAAGACATTGCTGAGAATTTATACCTGACAATCAGGCTTGGATGCAGACATAGTCACTTCGGTGGGGCAGAGTCCAGAGTGCAAACAAGGACAAAAATGGCCACCAGCAACTCCCCCACATCTGCAGAATGGCCAGGTAAACCTTGGACAATCAAAGGCAATCTCGTGTTTTTTTATGATATTATAGTTCAAAACTGCAGAAATGATAAAGTAAATTGAGAATCCTTGTCTCCCTCCAATTTTGTTGGAAAAGTAGCTTCAGTTGTGGCATGATATGTTCTTGAATGCTGATTAGATTTTCCTTTGAGCTGCCTCCAGAAAATTTTCAGTTTGTAACTTTGTTTTTAAAAAAAGTAACTTCAGTTCTGAGTGGTTGCATTTGTCCTTTATTGACCATAATTAAGAGGAACCTTCTACCCCAGTGTGGCTTCTAAACATATTGAAACCAGCATCAAGCTAATGAGACAATATGGAGAATAGTCATAAAATATATAACAGTTTATCACATTCATACTAAATGGATGCTAATATTCAACGGCTGTTAATGTCATAGTTTCAAATAGAAACATTCCTCATTGTTATGCAATTATGCCAATTATGTATGGGGACTTTTGCATGTTATACTTTAAGTTAACAAACCAAAAGGATAAATAATGAAAGTTCTACATGATATAATCAATGAATAATACAAGATGAGAAACAGTGCACCAGCTTTCACTTAAGTAGTAAGTCTCTTTTTAAAATTTGTTCTAAGGATGCAAAGTTACCAAAGCTACATTTATTGCTTCCCTTTCATTATTCTGAGAAGCTATTGTCAGAAGAGATAGTAGGAACTGCAGATGCTGGAGAATCTGAGATAACAAGGTGTAGAGCTGGATAAACACAGCAGGCCAAGCAGCATCAGAGGAGCAGGAAGGCTGATGTTTCGGGTCTAGACCCTTCTTCAGAAATTTCTGAAGAAGG
>JAHRHZ010000009.1:42318375-42349371 GCA_024137785.1 Ginglymostoma cirratum
AAACATCAGCCTTCCTGCTCCTCTGATGCTGCTTGGCCTGCTGTGTTTATCCAGCTCTACACCTTGTTATCTCTATTGTTAGAAGAGTCCTTGTTATAACGGCATTCCGATGGCTATCACACAAGAGATTCCTAGATTTTATTATGGCAGCAATAACACATTGATAGTTTGTATCCAATTCAGAAATGGCATACAATTCAGATGAACTCAATCATCTTCAGCGTCAATGATCTTCCTTTCACCATAAAGTCAGTTGTTTGCTGATTATTGCATAATATTCAGCACCACTTGTGACTCCTCTGGTCATGTAGCAGTCTGTGACCATATGCAGCAAGACCCTGGGCAAAGTCCAGGCTTGGAGTGAAAAGTTACAAACAATATTTATACCACATATGTGCCAACTAATGAACAACAAGAGAGAATCTAACCATCACCCCTTGACATTCAATGGGAGGTGTATTTCAGCTGTGCAGATTAAAGGGAAAGTTGTGCCTAACTCTGCAAAGCTTTTTCATCTCCAATAAGATCCAAGTCAGGAGTGCAATGGAAAACGCCCCACTTGCCTAGATGATTGCAGTTCGAACAACATTCAAGAAGCTTGATGCCATCTATGACAAAGCAGACTGCTTGAGCAGCAGTCACATCCACAAACTTCCTCCACCACAGACATTCAGCATTAGTAGACAATACCATCTACAAGATGTGCTGCAGAAATTCACCAAGGCTACTTTGACAGCACTTTCCAAACCCATGACCACCTCCACCTAGAAGACCAGGAGTAGTAGATACATGGGAACACGACCACCTGCAAGTTCTTCCACAAGCAACTCACCATCATGTCTTGGAAATATATCACGCTTTCTTCAGCGTCACTGAATTAAAATTCTCTACCCCAGTGGTATAATGAGATTACTACACTAAAGACAGCAGTACAAGAAGGCAGCTCACCACTGCAAGGGTAACTAGAGATGGCCAATTAATGCAGGCCCAGGCAATGATGCCCATATACCATGTATGAATGAATTAAGAAAAACATTTCATGTGGCACCTTATTAAATTCCTTTTGAAACTCCAATTAAACAACATTTTCTCCTTTACCAATGCTCCTAATCACAAGTGTAAAACTTCTAATATGTTTCTCAGATATAATTATCCTCCCATAAGGTCATGTCAACCTGGCCAGATCAAGGAATATTTTCAAACGGAGTTGTTCAGATTTCCAGAAAAATGTGAGTGTTTTATAATTCAATAACAGTCATCAAAAATTTGATCAAAAATAAAAGACAATGAATCTGAAATACCCAGTCCTCAAGATTACTACTATTCTTTGCAACATTATAAACCCTTTCTTTTCATCTAATGCTATCATTAATTTTCTTAATAAGCCAAAGATATATCTTTCTTACTGGGAATGATTTCTTTCATGAAATACATTTTTGTTGAACATTTTGACATTCTTTAAAAGTTTGCTGTTGTGTATCTCCTGCTGTAGCTTTTAGTCTATTTACCCATTCACATGTAACCAGGTAGCCAGCTGTCTCCACATACCTGTGTGTTTGGCTTTGTTTAAGCTGAAGATCTTTGTTTGAAGCTGGAATATGTCCCTTTTAATCATAATATGGAATTCAGTTGTATTGTGATCTCTATTTCCCTCGTGTATCTGTTACAGTTATGTCATTAATCAACCCTATCCATTGCGCAATATATGCCTAAGATGGCTTTATATTTATATAATCAGTGCCACAATTCTATAAGCTCATCTTTAGATAACCTTTGCAATTTGACGCAGTCTACTTGAAAATATATGATCCCTCACACCTCCAACCTGCATTATTACAGTTCCGCTGTTACAAGCTTCAATTATTTCTTGATGAATGTCTGTCAAAAAGCATAATTAAGGTCTAATATAACAAAGTCACGAATAAATGAACTCTGGACACCAAATAGAAGATTCCAGATGTGGGTGAGACTTTGTTCTGGGCATTCAATGTCCAACTGCGGGGACTGCTTTAGCAATGGCCAACTCCAAGACAACAGTGCCACCTGCTCACTAGGAACACCCTTGCCCTGCACTCCACCCCATCCCGACTCGATTGCTGGGGACTGACTTCCTAAATACAGCAACCTGAGGCCCGCTTGCCACTCTTCGAAGGTAAGAGCTATCATAACATCATCATCATGCAGCTACAGTGTCTGAGACTGCAGGGTTACTGGTCTGACCCTAATCAGTTTGTTGGCCACCAAATGAGACACACCTTTTGGACCCCAAAATTAATTAAGCAGTGTCACCCCCTGATATGGCGGAGCCAGTGTGGACTGGGGTGGACAAAGTCAGAAGTCGCACAACACCAGGCTAGAGTCCAACAGTTTTATTTGAAATCACAAGCTTTCGAAGCTCTGCTCTTTTGTCAGGTGAAGTGGAGGGAAGTACACAGGCACAGAATTTATAGGCGGAGAGATAATTGCGAGATAATTCTAGGTAACTAAGAGTGTCAAAAAGATAGTATAAGTTGTGCGAGTGGAGTGTCGACAGGCTGAGTAACGAGTCTTTGGAGGTAATCAAAAGTGTCAAATGGTGCAGAGAGATAATTACTAAAAAAAAAACAAAAATAAGAAGGTGCTAGAGACAAACCAAATGGCTGGAGTAACATGATAGATATAAATGTCGCATGACGAGGGTCTAACCAAAGTAACAAGTAACCCAAAACTGTACAAACTAATTAAGGTAGAGAGATCATAACATATTACCAAGGTGATGGCATCAAAACAGAAGAGCAAAGAAGATTTTACTAACACAGAACAGCATGGTGGAGTTACATTTGGCGTGACATGAACCTAAGATCACGGTTGAGGGTGACTTCATGGGTATGGAACTTGGCTATAGGTTTCTGCCAAGCGATTTTGTGTTGTTGTGTATCTCGACGGCCACCTTGGAGGACGCTTACCCGAAGATTGGAGGTCGAATGTCCTCAACAGCTAAAGTCTTCCCTGACTGGGAGGGAACCTTCCTGCCTGGTGACTGTTGCACGGTGTCCATTCATCCGTTGTCATAGCGACTGAATGGTCTTGCCGATATACCATACTTCAGGGCATTCTTTGTTGCAGCGTATCAGGTAGACAACATTGGTTGAGCCTCTTGAGTACATACCAAGTACGTGGTGGGTGGTATTCCCACATATGATGGTAGTATCCATGTGGATAAACTGGCATATCTGCAGAAGTTGCCATGGCAGGATTGTGTGATGTTGTGGTTGCTGTTCTCCTGAAGGCTGAGTAGTTTGCTGTGAACAATGGTCTGTTTGAAGCTCGGCAGTTGTTTGAAAGCAAGAAGTGGAAGCGTAGCGACGGCTTTGATGAGATGTTCATTGTCATAGATGACATGTTGAAAGCTGTGAGAAACACAGCATAGTTTCTCCTCTCTGGGGAAATACTGGACGATGAAGGGCATCTTTCAGCATCTGTATGTGACTGTCACTTTCCTCCTCATCTGAGCAGATCCTGTAATGCAGGCCTTGTCTGTAGGGGATGACTTCTTTAATATATTTTGGGTGGAAGCTAGAGAAATGAAGCATCTTGTGGTTATCTGTGGCTTGCAGTCGAGTGAAGTACTAAGATGTCCATCCTCGATGGAGATGCATGCATCCAAGAATGAGACTAATTCTGGAGAGTTGTCTATGGTAAGTCTAATGGTGGGATGAAACTTGTTGATATTGCCATGTAGTCATTTCAATGATTCTTACCATGAGTCCAAAGAAGAAAATGTTATCAATGTATCTGGTGTATGGCGTTGGTTGGAGGTCCCGTGTAGCAAAGAAATCTTGCTCGCACTTGTGCATGAAAATGTTGGCTTATTGTGGTGCAAGTTTGCTCCCCATGGCTGTTCCATGTATCTGAATGAAGAGCTGGCAGTCGAAGGTGAAAATGTTGTGGTCGAAGATGAAGTGGATGAGTTGGAGGATGACATCTGGAAATTGGCAGTTCTTAGTGTTGAATATTGAGGCTGTTGCAGCAATGCCATCATCATGGGGGATACTGGTGTAGAGTGCCAAAATGTCGATTGTGGCTAGAATGTTCCTGTTGACTGATCCGTGGGTGCTGAATTTTGGTGAGGAGCCTGCAGTGTCATGACAGAAGCTAGGGGTTCATTGTACAATGAGTTTCAAGATGCCCTTGGCACAGCCAGAGAGGCTTTCACACAGGGTCCTGTTGCCTGGTATGATGGCTTTCTGTATCTTTGGAAGGCAGTAGAAGTCTCGTATGCGAGAAGTACGTGGGATGAGAGGGCATAGGATACTCTGAAGATCTGGATCAAGGGTCTTGGTCAGACTGTTGAGTTGACCAGTGTGTTTTTTGGTCGGATTAGCAGGTAGAGGTCTGTAGTGCTCCTTATTGTTCAGTTTTCGGGTCACTTCTTTGCAGTAGTCCATTCTGTTCTGTGTGACAATGACTCCTCCTTTGTCTGCTGGTTTGATGACGATGTTATGGTTGGTGTTGAGAACATGGATGGCATTGCATTGTGCTTAGGTGACATTCTGTGCTATGTTGTGAGCACGGCTGATGAATCTGGCGTTGACACATCTCCTGCGCATACATGTTTAGTCAAGGGCAGCGGCTTTCTGGAGGGGTCCAATTTGACTATTTCTTCTTTGGTCGTTGCACTACAGATGTTGGCTCTGACAACCAGACCTCAGGTATGATGGTGAAACTCAGCTCATTGTGACAATTATGTTATCTCATAGGCTCAAACCTCACTTAAGAAAGATGAGCTTAACATCTCAGTTGACACTCCAGCATTGAGAGAATGCAATCGTTGATGCTGTTGTCTTTCAGATGTAATGTTAAACGAGGCCCCAGTCTACCCACCTAGGTAGATACATCATGACGTTATCTAAAGAACATTCAGGTCAATATTTATCTCTCAGCCAACAGCGCTAAATGGGAAATTTACCGGATATCTGATGTGATCAAGTTGAACGCTGTGTTTCCCTACATTATAGAAACATGCCATCTTAATGTTTGACAGCACAATACTGTTGGATGGCCTAAGGTGATGAAAGGTGCTATATAACTGGAAGTTCTTTATTTCTTCTTCATATTTTGTGAAATTTTGCATCAATATGAAACATATTTAAAACTATAAGCTTGTTTGAAAACCTCACTGAACTTCTATACCATGCATTCTCAGCAACGAATGATCCATAATTTGGGAGGTAATGGCTAATGAGTATTATCACTAGGCTTTCAATCCATGGTCCCAAAAATGATCTGGGAGCCTTGTTTTAAATCCCGCCATGGAAGATGGTGGAATTTGGATTCATTTAAAAGTCTGGAATTAAGAGTCTAATGATGGCCATGAAACTGATGTTAATTGTCAGAAAACCCATCTGGTTCACTAATGTCCTTGAGGGATGGAAGCCGCCATTCTTACCTGGTCTAGCCTACATGTGATTCCAGATCACAGCAATGTGCTTGACTCTTAGCTGCCCTCTGGGCATTTAGGGGTGGGTAATAAATGCTGGTCTAACCAGCAACGACCACACCCTGTGAATGAACTAGAAAAGAAATTGGTTTGCTCTACTTCTTGCACCATTTCTTCTTCTTTTCTTAAGCATTATTAGTTAAGGAGATAATATTAATTCACCCATCATTCACTAAAGTCTCAGATTCTGCATTAACCTACTGTCATCAAACTTACTTTTCCAGCAGGTTATGCTGCAGAAGATTATTAAACTTAAGTGTGTAGAAAAATAATGACAGCTCATGTGAAATGCCTTGTCCCTCCATATTTTGGCCATTGCAAAAGAGATTAAGTTGAGATGGTAACTCATATGATTTTATTTGTGTGCTCTATCACATGATGTTCTGTGTATTGAATGGTAACAGATCTTCTGTGACTCCAGAAACTGTAAGCAAAACCAAATTAACTTTGAATTGGTGTTCGCATGAAACTGCAAGCACATGATTGTAAAATCAACAAGGGATCCAATAAAGAGTTCAGCATCTGAACTCCTACCATCTGTTATTGTTTGAACTGAAAGTAATTGTTTTCTAAACTAGTTCTGTTGCATGTGAAAATGTTGATGAGCTGACTACAAAAAAGTAATAGAATTATTGGTAAGAAAGACGATTAGTTATATATATGAGAAACCACAATGGATATTTCATTTCTAGTTAATTTCTCTACAACATAGAACATTGAACATAGAACATTACAGCACAGTACAGGCACTTCAGCCCTCGATGTTGTGCCGACCTCTGAAACCAATCTGAAGCCCATCTAACCTACGCTATTCCCTTATCATCCATATGTTTATCCAATGACCATTTAAATGCCCTTAAAGTTGGTGAGTCTACTACTGTTGCAGGCAGGGCATTACACGCCTTTACTACTCTCTGTGTAAAGAACCTACCTCTGACATCTGTCCTACATCTATCACCCCTCAATTTAAAGCTATGTCCCATCGTGCTAGCCATCACCATCCGAGGAAAAAGGCTCTCACTGTCCATCCTATCTAATCCTCTGATCATCTTGTATGTCTCTATTAAGTCACCTCTTAACCTTCTTCTCTCTAATGAAAACAGCCTCAAGTCCCTCAGCTTTTCCTTATAAGACCTTCCCTCCATACCAGGCAACGTCCTGGTAAATCTCCTCTGCACCCTTTCCAATGCTTCCACATCCTTCCTATAATGCGGCGACCAGAACTGCATGCAATACTCCAAGTGCGGCCGCACCAGAGATTTGTACAGCTGCAACATGACCTCACAGCTCCGAAACTCAATCCCTCTACCAATAAAACCTAACACACCGTACGTCTTCCTAAAAACCCTATCAACCTGGGTGTCAACTTTCAGGGATCTACACACATGCACTCCGAGATCTCTCTGCTCATCCACACTACCAAGAATCTTACCATTAGCCCTGTACTCTGTATTCCTGTTACTCCTTCCAAAGTGAATCACCTCACACTTTTCCGCATTAAACTCCATTTACCACCTCTCAGCCCAGCTCTGCAGCTTATCTATGTCCCTCTGTACCTTGCAACATCCTTCCGCACTATCCACAACTCCACTGACTTTAGTATCATCCGCAAATTTACTAACCCATCCTTCTACGCCCTCATCCAGGTCATTTATAAAAATGACAAACAGCAGTGGCCCCAAAACAGATCCTTGCTGTACACCACTAGTAATTGAACTCCAGGATGAACATTTCCCATCAACCACCACCCTCTGTCTTCTTCCAGCTAGTCAATTTCTGATCTAAACCGCTAAATCACCCTCAATCCCATACCTCCGTATTTTCTGCAATAGCCTACCATGGGGAACCTTATCAAACGCTTTACTGAAATCCATATACACCACATCAACCGCTTTACCCTCATCCACCAGTTTGGTCACCTTCTCAAAGAACTCAATAAGGTTTGTGAGGCCCGACCTACTCTTCACAAAACTGTGTTAACTATCCCTAATCAAATTATTCCTTTCTAGATGATTATAAATCCTATCTCTTATAGTCCTTTCCAACACTTTACCCACAATCAAAGTAAGGCTTACTGGTCTATAATTACCAGGGTTGTCTCTACTCCCCTTCTTGAACAAGGGTCAACATTTGCTATCGTCCAGTCTTCTGGCACTATTCCTGTAGACAATAACGACATAAAGATCAAAGCCAAAGGCTCCGCGATCTCCTCCCTAGCTTCCCAGAGAATCCTAGGATAAATCCCATCTGGCCCAGGGGACTTATCTATTTTCACACTTCCCAGAATTGTTAACACCTCCTCCTTATGAACCTCAATCCTGTCTGGTCTAATAGCCTGTATCTCAGCATTCTCCTCGACAACATTGTCTTTTTCCTGTGTGAATACTGATGAAAAATATTCATTTAGCGCCTCTCCTATCTCTTCCAATTCCACACACAACTTCCCACTACTGTCTTTGACTGGCCCTCATCTTAGTCTAGTCAATCTTTTGTTCCTGACATACCTGTAGAATGCTTTAGGGTTTTCCTTGATCCTACCTGCCAAAGACTTCTCATTAGAACCTTTTATTTATAGATATGATGATTGTTCCAGTGTTAATGCTTGTATTAAATTAGAACAATGTTAAGAACTGCAACATTGGAACATTTGAGGGCAGGATAATATTTGTTGTGGCTGTGGTAAACTAAGAGAGCTACTTAGTGAACAATACTAAGTCAACATTGCTTGTATGAAGCTTCCCAATTTTCATGAATACAAACATTTAATACCATAAAATACAGTTTTCCATTTTGATGGCGATGGGAAACATATGAAAGATTTTATGGCAAAGAAGCTGAATGATATTGTAGAGCTATGCTCCCTTTTATTGTTGGGGTCATGTATAAATTTAGTTCAGTTATGGCTGCTTACTGGGATCCATTCGGCGGCACGGTGGCACAGTGGTTAGCACTGCTGCCTCACAGCACTAGGGACCTGGGTTCAATTCCAACCTCGGGCAACTGACTGTGTGGAGTTTGCACATTCTGCCTGTATCTGCGTGGGTTTCCTCCGGGTGCTCCGGTTTCCTCCCACAGTCCAAAGATGTGCAGGTTAGGTGGATTGGCCATGCTAAATTGCCCGTAGTGTTCAGGGAGGTGTAGATTAGGGGGATGGGTCTGGGCGGGATGCTCCGAGGTTTGGTGTGGACTTGTTGGGCCGAAGGGCCTGTTTCCACACTGTAGGGATTCTAAACTCAGAAAGGCACATCTCGTGCATGCTGGAGGAGCTTGGATGATTGGATTCATCTGGAGGTAGTTTTCATGGGGAAATAATGTTGGCCTCCATTCCAGACTTTGCTGAGATAAACTGTGTCACCATCAGAGAGATGTTTGATCATATCACCATACAAGGTGGAAACAGAAGTAGCCATTTGGCCCATCATGTTTGCTCTGCCAATCAATGACATCATGAGTGATATGATATCTTCACATCACTGTACATCAGTTTAAATCTCATAACCAAGACAATGTTTCTCCTTGATAACAAGGCGTGGAGCTGGATGAACACAGCAGGCCGAGCAGGAAAACTTGACGTTTTTATGCCTAGTATCTCTGATACAATGTTTCTCCTTAGTGCCTTCACAAGGTAAAAGTTTACTTTGTAGGAACAAGTGAGGGACTAGAAAAGTAATCAGCAGTACAGAAATAATTCAGTGGCCGGGAGTTAGCTCAAAGGAAGATTACCTTGGGATGGAAGATGGAGTCCAGTTGAGACATTTCCATGCTCTAGTTTTTTTTAGCCATGCGCCAAGTTCTGTTTGCGGTTAAAGACACAGAAATTGTGCCTAATTTTTCTATTACTGAATTTACATTCTAACAGCTATCAAGGAGGTTTTAAGATAAAAGCTACATGCTTCTACTAATGTCTTCAAAGTAGCTCCCGATGTTCATATTTTGGCTACATCCTTACAGGAATATGTGGATGATATGAACAAGGCTGTAATTAGCCAAAGCAGCTGCATCAAAAATTTTCGAGACCATCAATATGAATATAGATTCAGTTCCCATCCTGACAACTCCTGAGTTGACAATCTAGCCAATAGATGGGAGCACCAGTGAGTGGCATTGTCATGAAATGTAGGAAACAGTCCCTAGGAACCAGAGAGAGATTTCATAGAGTTAGCTAGAAAGACAATGAACAAGGAGGAGAAGGGAGGGTCTTGGCAGAATTGGAACAAGGGGGTTAGCCTAATAAAGGGACATTCTTGATTTCATTGTGAGGCCCGGAGGAACAATCTTGCTGTCAGAATTCCACAAGTCAAGGTGAGAAATAAATTTTGAAATGACCCACAGCCCAGAGGGACAATTAATTGAAACTGAAGGAAACATGCAACATTCAATAGAGGACGCTGAGAGACTTTGCTGAGCATTCTGGGAGAAATCAGTGCAGTCCCCATGACTGATCAGCAGAGTGAGGAAGAACTCAGTGCCAGGGAACGGTGAGACTCAAACATTACATCACCATAGTGTTTCCATCCTTCCTTCCTCCTCTAACCAAAAAATAGAGGAGAGACATTGAGAGAGATTGATAGGAAGTTTGTTGTAGCTTATAGAGTATTTGGTCTGCTTGTAAAGATTGCATCGTAATTTAAGGAACCAGTCAGTGCAGCTATATGGTATAAGTGGGGGCTCAGGTAAATACTGGGCTTCATTGAGTAAGGTAGGCAAGGTAAGATTCTTCTATCTTTCTTCGTGTAAGGGGGCAGAGATGGCAGTTCGGGCAGTGGTGTGCTTTTCCTGCCAGATGTGAGAGATCAGGGAGCAGTCTAGTGTCCCTGATGACTACATCTGCAGGAAATGTGACCAGCTGCAGCTCCTCACAGATGGCGTTGTTTGGCTGGAGCAGCAGATGGACATGCTGGGGAGAATACAGGGGACAGAGATTGTGATTGACACTACTTACAGGGAGGTTCAGTCAGGCAGATAGGTGACCGCCACGAGATGCAGGTAGGTAGTACAGGAGTCTTCTGTGGCTATTCCCCTCTCTGACAGGTATACTGTTTTGGATACTCTTGGGGGTGGCTATAGCCCCTCCGGGAAGTATAAAAGCAGCAGCCAGGCTTGTGGCACCACAACTGGCTCAGCTGTACAGCAGGGTCAGGCAAGATCCAAGTGAGCGATAGTGGTCACAGACTCATTAGTTAGGGGCACAGACAGGTGTTTCTGTGGCCACGTCCGAGGCATAGGATGGTGTGTTGCCTCCTTGATGCCAGGGTCAAGGATGCCTCTGAGGTCTTGCACAAAATTCTTAAGAGGAAGGGTGAGCAGCCAGAGGTCGTGGTGCCCATCGGTACCATCGATGTAGGTAGGGTGAGGGATGAGGCCCTGTGGAGTGACAACAGGGAGTTATGAAAGAGGCTAAAAAGCAGGACCTCAAGGGTAGTAATCCCTGGGTTACTACCAGTGCCACATGTTAGTGAGGCAAGGAATAGAAAGATACGGCAGATGACAGCATGGCTAAGGAGCTGGTTAAGGGGGTAAGGTTTCAGGTTCTTGAATCACTGCGGCCTCTTCTGGGGCAGGGGTGACCTATACAAGATGGACAGGTTGCACCTAAACTGGAGGGGAACCAATGTCCTCACATGGAGGTTCGTTAGTGCTACTTGGGAGGGTTTAAACTCGAGTGGCAGGGGTCTGGGAACCAGAGGAGCAGACCAGGAAGTGGAGAAATTGAGGAGAAGGTAGAAGTTAGGACCAGTAAATCAGAAAGAATAGACAGGCAAAGGCACATAAATAAATACAACGGTACAAATGGGCTGAAGTGTATTTATTTCAATGCAGGAAGTATTAAAGGTAAGGTAGATGAGCTTAGAAACTAGATCAGCACATGGGACTGTGATGATGTGGCCATTACAGAGACATGGTTCAGGGAGGAACAGGACTGGCAGCTCAACGTTCTAGGGTTTTGTTGTTTTAGACAAGATAGAGAGGAAAGTAAAAGACGTGGAGGAGTTGCATTACGTGAAGAAGGAGAATGTTACACATGGACTCAGAGAGGACATGCTGGAGGGTTCATTCACTGAGGCAATATGGGTAGAGCTCAAAAACAAGAAGGGTGCAATCACTCTGATTGGATTATACTATAGGCTTTCCAACAGCCACTGAGAGATTGAGTAACAAACATACAGGTAGATTATGGAAAGGTGCAATAAAAAGAGTTGTTATAGTGGATGACTTTATCTTCCCTGGCATTGACTGGGACTCCCGTAGAGCCACAAGCTTAGACGGGCAGAATTTGTTCAGTGCGTCCAAGAGAGTTTTCTGAAACAGTATTTAGACAGTTCAACGAGAGGAGGGGCCATACTGGACCTATTTTTGGCTAATGAGCCTGGCCAGGTGACTGACCTTTTAGTGCGAGAGCATTTTGGCAACAGTGATCACAACTCCTTAAATTTTATGATAGCTACGAATAAGGATAACAAGGTAGACAAACAGGAAGCTGGAAGAACACAGCAAGTCAGGCAGCCTCTAGAGGAAAGTAGAAGTCAATGTTTTGGGTATTACCCTTCTTCAGGACTGGATGTGGGGTAACAGGAACTGCAGATGAAGGGAAGGGGAGGGGTGTAGGGGGATGATGGTGATAGGTGGACACCATTAGTCGCTACGACCTGGTTGATTGATGGGATGTGTGAATCCAATTAGTAGCTGGGCGGGAGGGTCAGTAGGTGGAATGGAGGGGAGGAGGCGGGGCTGGAAAGGGAGCCAGGGGACGGGTGGGAAGTGTATTTGAAATTAGAGAACTCAATATTGAGTGTTCCAGGCTGTAGGGTGTCCAGGCAGAAGATAAGGTGTTGTTCTTCAAATTTGCATTCTGAGTCACTGCAAAACTAGAGGAGGCCAAGGATGGAAATGTCAGAGGGGGAGTGGTGGGGTGTGTGGTGGGCGGAGAGTGCATTGAAATGGGCGGCAACCCGGGACCTTAGGTTGGCCATTACAGGCCAGGCGTAGATGCTCAGCAAAACAGCTACCTAGTCTACTTTTGGTCTCACCGATGTAGAGAAGACCACATCAGGAGCACCTAATGCAGTAGACTAGGTTGGAGGAAATGCAGGTGAAGATCTGTCTCACCTGGAAATACTGTTTAGGAGGTGGATGGAGGTGAGGGAGGTGGTTTGTGGGCAGGTGTTGCATCTTTTACAGTTACAGGGGAAGGTACCAGAGGGGTTGGAGCGGTTGGTGAGGAGTGTGGTACAAACTAAGGAGTGGCAAAGGGAATGGTCCTTTGGGGAAGGCAGAGAGGGGTGGGGAGTGGAAGATGTTCAAGGTGGTGGGATCTAATTGGAGTTGGAGGAAATGTTTGAGAATGATGCATTGGATGAGGAGGCTGGGGGTTTGGAAGATGAGGACAAGGGGAACCCTATCTTTATTATGTTTGGGAGCATGGTTTAGAGCTGTGGAGCGGGGAATGGATGAAGCGCAGTGGAGGGCTGTCTGGAAGACAGAGTCGGGGGAAAATAGCATTTTTTTTGAAAAAGGGGGATATCCAGGATGCTTGGGAGTGGAACATCTCCTAGTCAGAGCAGATGCAATGGAGATGGAGGAATTGGGAAAACAGGGTGGAGTTTTTGTAGGATACAGGGTGGTAGGAGGTGTAGTCTAGGTAGCAATAGGAGTCTGTGTCTTTACAACAAATGTCAGTCTGTAAACTGTCGCCAGAAATGGAAATGTAGAGGTCAAGAAAGGGGAGGGAAGTGTCTGAGATAGAACAAGTGAATTTGAGGATAGGGTGGAAGTTGTTAGCAAAGCCGACGAACTGCTCCAGTTCAGCTGGGTGCAGGATGCAGCACCGATGATGTCATTGATGTAACTTCGGAAGAGGTGGGGAACAGTACTGGTGTACTTTCTCAAGAGGGACTGTTTGGCATAACCAACAACCAGGCAGGCTTAGCTAGAGGCTATGTGAGTTGCACATGGTAATGCCTTGGATTTGGAGAAAGTGTGAATAATTGAAGGAAAATTCATTGAAGATGAGGACTAATTTGGTAAGGTGGAGGAGTGTACTGATGGGTTGGAGTGGATGGGTCTGTTGGAGAGGAAAAAACTGAGGGCAATGTAGTTTGTCCTTGTGAGGTGTGGATGTATATAGGGATTGCACATCCATAGTAAAGATGAAGCACTGGGAGCCAAGGAACTGGAAGTTTCCGAAGAGGTTGACAGCATGGTTTATGTCCCGGATGTAGGTTGGGAGTGCCTGGGCCAAGGGGGAGAAAATGGAGTTGAGGTAGGAAGAGATGAGTTCAGCAGGGCAGGAACATGCAGAAATGATGGGTCAGCCAGGGTAGTTGAGGTTGTGAATCTTGGGGAGCAGGTAAACCTGCACAATTCAGGGCTAGGGGATTATAAGGCTGGAGCTGTGGAGGGGAGGTCGCTGGAAGTGATGAGATCATGGACAATGTGGGAGACGGCAGCTTGACGGGCCACAATGAGGTCGTGGACAAGGTGGGGGTAGGATGTGGTGTTGGAGACCTGGTATTCAGCCTCTGCAACATAGAAGTCCATTCTCCAGACTACCACTGCCCCACCTTTGTCAGCAGATTTGATCGTGAAACAGGCATTGGTGCGGAGAGAGTGGAGAGCTGCGCATTCGGAGGAGAGTTTAGAGTGGGTGAGGAGGGATGGGGCGATTAATGTGGTCAATGTCACGTTGGCAGTTAGCGATGAAGATATCCAGGGCTTATAAGAGGCCTTCGGGCATGTCCAACAGGAGGAGGAAGGTTGGAGGTGGGAGAAAGGGTTCCCAGAATAAGGATAAGTCAGGAGTTTGCAGGAAGGTACTAAATTGGGGGAGAGCAAAATATGTCAGTATTAGGCAGGAGCTAGAGAGTGTTAATTGGGAGGAACTGTTATCAGGCAAGTCCACATTTGATATGTGGAAACTGTTTAAAGACCTGCTGGGGAGATCACAAGACCAGCATGTTCCAGTAAAGACGAAGGCTAAGAATGGCAAGGTAAGGGATCCTTGGTAACAAGGAAAGTTGTGCAATTACAATCTTGTTTTCAGTGGCAGCAGCAAGAGCCAGAGTGCCGACGGGAAGTTAAGGCGGTTTTTGTTTCTCCCTGTACAAAAACTTACCTCGTGCAGCAAGCGGCCCTCTTGTTTTCAATGGCGGGTGTGCGGAGGGAATGAGAGCCAGGAAGAAACAGATAAATTTGGGCATTGGCTAAACCCGAAACACTACACGTGTAGTGTCTCCCACCCGTCCTCCTCCTCTAACCAAAAAAGACTGCGTGGAGGTTTGGTAAGGTAAGGCTCTTTTTTTTGATTCTTCTTCTGGAAATCTTGAGTAGAGGGAATGGAAGCTAGGGCAGTTGCCTGCTCCTCTTGCAGGATGTGGGAGGTAAGGGTCACTGCCGGTATCCCCTCTGACTTCACCTGCGAGGAGTGCACCCAACTCCAGCTCCTCAAAAACCATGGAAGGGGACTTGAGCTGGAGCTGGATGAACTCCGGATCATTCGGGAGGCTCGGGGGTGATAGGGAGGAGTTATGGGGGGGTGGTCACACCCAAGGTACAGGAAAAAGGTAGCTGGGTGACTGTCAGGAAGCGGAAAGGAAATAGGCAGACAGGGCAGGGATCCCCTGTGGCCATTCCCCTCAATAATAAGTTAACCGTTTTGGATACTGTTGGGGGGGGAACGCAACCTACCAGGGGAAGACCATAGCGGACAGGTCTCTGGCTCTGAGCCTGACCCTGTGGCAAAGAAGGGAAGGGGGGAGAATAGAAGAGCAATTGTAGTGAGGGATTCAATAGTAAGAGGCACAGACAGGCGGTTCTGTGGACACGAACGAGATGAAAGGATGGTATGTTGCCTCCCGGGTACCAGGGTATGTGTTGTCTCAGATCGTGACTTCAAGATCCTTAGGGGGGAGGGTGAGCAACCAGCAGTCATGGTAAACATCGGTACCAATGACATAGGTAGAAAAAGGACTGAGAATGTGAAAAACGAGTACAGGGAGTTAGGTTGGAAGCTGAAGTCCAGGACAAACAAGGTAGTTATCTCTGGATTACTACCAGTGCCACATGATAACGAGGTAAGAAATAGGGAGAGCGTGCAGCTAAACACGTGGCTACAGGGCTGGTGTAGGAGGGAGCGCTTCCATTATGTGGATAATTGGAGCACATTCTGGGGAAGGTGGGACCTGTACAGTAAGGATGGGTTGCACCTGAACCGGATGGGCACAAATATCCTGGGAGGGAGGTTTGTAAGAGCTGTATAGGATGGTTTAAACTAGTTTGGCAGGGGATGGGGAACCAGATTTATAATTCAGTGGATGAGGTATTCGGCATTCCAACAGACACAACACGGAGTGAGGTGGTTTATAACAAAATGCGGTCGATGGTGCAAAATTGCGGACACCAAGAGGGTTTGAGGTGTGTGTACTTCAATGCAAAAAGTATCAGAAATAAAACGGATGAACTTAGAGCATGGGTTGGTACTTGGAACTACGATGTTGTGGCCATTACAGAAACTTGGGTAACGCAGGGAGAGGAATGGTTGTTGGAAGTTCTGGGATTTAGATGATTTAAAAGAAAAAGGGAGGGTGGATAAAGAGGTGGGGGAGTGGCATTGCTAGTCAGGGTGAGTATAGCAGCTACTGAAGGGCAGTTCGAGAATGATACGTCTACAGAGTCAGTTTGGGTTGAGGTCAGGAACAAGAAAGGAGCAGTTACTTTGTTGGGGTTTTTTTACAGACCCCCTAATAGTTGCAGAGAAGTAGAGGAGCGGATTGGGAGGCAGATACTGTGAAGGTGCAGAAGTCACAGGGTTGTAGTCATGGGTGATTTCAACTTTCCAAATATTGATTGGAAACATTTTAGTTGTAATAGTTTAGATGGAGCGGATTTTGTCCAGTGCGCTCAGGAAGGATTCCTGACACAGTATGTAGATAGACCAACACGAGGAGAGGCCAGTTTGGATTTGGTGCTTAGTAATGAACCAGGCCAAGTGTTAGACCTGTTGGTAGGAGTGCATTTTGGCGGTAGCGATCATAACTCTGTTTCATTCACGATAGTCATGGATAAGTATAGGTACATACAGCAGGGTAAAGTTTATAATTGGGGGAAGGGTAATTACAATTCAGTTAGGCAAGAACTGGGTAACATAAATTGGGAACAGATGCTGTCATGGAAGAGCACCACAGAAATGTGGAGATTGTTTAAGGAATGCATACTGCATGTGCTCAATATGTTTGTCCCTAGCAGGCAGAGAAGATGCGGTCGAGTGACGGAACCATGGTTCTCGAGAGACGTCGAACAACTGGTTAAAAAGAAGATGGAGGCTTATGTAAGGTTTAAGAAAAGAGGAGCGGAAAAGGCTCTAGAGGGGTACAAGTTAGCCAGGAAGGAGCTGAAGAAAGGACTTAAGAGAGCTATAAGGGGGCATGACAAAACCTTGGCAGATAGGATCAAGGAAAACTCCGAGGTTTTTTACATGTATGTGCAGAACAAGAGAATGACCAGAGAAAGGGTAGGGCCAATCAAGGATTGTAAAGGGAATTTGTGCACAGAGCCTAAAGAGATAGGAGAGGTCCTTAATGAATACTTTTCTTCAGTATTCACAACTGAGAGGGACCTAGTTGTAGAGGAGGACGTTGTGAAACAGGCAGGTAGTCTAGAGGAAGTTGATGTTAGTAAAGAAGATATGCTAGGAATTCTGAGGAAGTTGAAAATAGATAAGTCCCCCTGGCCTGATGGGATTCATCCAAGGATTCTATGGTAAGTGAGGGACGAGAACGCAGGGCCTTTGGCGATGATCTTTTCGTTCTCACTGTCCACGGGTATACAGCCGGCAGACTGGAAAGAGGCAAAAGTCATTCCCTTGTTCAAAAAAGGGAACAAGGATAACCCCGGAAATTACAGACCAGTTAGTTTTATGTCAGTGGTGGGCAAATTATTGGAAAAGGCTCTGAAAGACAGGATTTATGATCACTTGGAAAGGCACAGTTTGATTAGTGATAGTCAGCATGGATTTGTGAGGGGTAGATCATGCCTCACAAACCTTATTGAATTCTTTGAAGAGGTGACCAAACACATGGATGAAGGTAGAGCAGTGGATGTGGTATATATGGATTTAAGTAAGGCATTTGATAAGGTTCCCCATGGTAGGCTCATGCAGAAGGTAAGGAGGCATGAGATAGGGGGAAATGTGGCAGATTGGATTCAGAATTGGCTGACCCTGAGACAAAGGGTGATAGTGGACAGAAAATATTCAACATGGTGCTCAGTTATGAGTGGTTTACCACAAGGATCTGTTCTGGGTCCTCTTCTATTTGTGATTTTTGTAAATTACTTGGATCACCGAGTGGAAGGGTGGATTAGCAAGTTCACGGATGACATGAAGGTGGGTCATGTTGTGGACAGTGCGGAGGGCTGTTCTAGGTTACAAAGGGACATTGATAGAATGTAGAGCTGAGTTGAGAAGTGGCAGATGGAGTTTAATCCTGAAAAGTGTGAGGTGATTCATTTTGGAAGGACAAACTTGAAAGCAGAAGATAGGGTTAACGGAAAGATTCTTGGTAGTGTGGAGGAGCAGAGGGATCTTGGAGTTCATGTTCACAGTTCCCTGAAAGCTGCCACCGGGGTTCATAGAGTTGATAAGAAGGCGTATGGTATGCTAGCTTTCATTAATCGAGGGATTGAGTTCAAGAGCTGTGAAGTTATGCTCCATCTATACAAAAGCCTGGTTCAGCCACATCTGGAGTATTGTGTCCAGTTCTGGTCACCTCATTGCAGGAAAGATGTGGAAGTGTTGGAAAAGGTGCAGAGGAGATTTACCAGGATGTTGCCTGGAATGGAGGGAAGATCTTACGAGGAAAGGTTGAGACAGCTAGGGCCTTTCTCTTTAGAATGACAAAGGATGAAAGGCAACTTGATAGAGGTGTACAAAATGATCAGAGGTATAGATAGACTAGACAGTCAGAGACTTTTTCCTAGGGTGGAGGTAGCTTTTACGAGGGGACATAGTTTTAAAGTGAAAGGAGGTAGATATTGGGGAGCTGTCAGATGTAGATTCTTTACTCAGAGAGTGGTAGGGGCATGGAATGCCTTGCCGGAGAAGGTAGTGGTGTAGGCCTCATTAGGGGCATTTAAGCGGCTATTAGATAGGCATATGGATGATAGTATAAGGTAGCGGTGGAGTTAGATAGACCTTAGGTTTCGGGTAAAAGTTTGGCACAACATCGTGGGTCGAAGGGCCTGTACTGTGCTGTACTGTTTTCTGTTCTATGCTCTAAATAAACAGAAAAGAAAAAAAAGAAGCATCTGTAAGGTTTAGGAAACTAAAATCAGACAGGGCCTGTGAGGTATATAAGGAAAGCAAGAAAGTACTCACGCAGGGAATTAGGAGAGCTAGAATGGGCCATGAAATGACTTTGACAAGTAGTGTAAAGAAGATCCCAGGGCGTTATATAGATTCATTAAAAACTGAGGAATAAGTAGGGAGAAGGTAGGTCCATTCAAAGACAAAGGAGGGAACTTATGCTTGGAGGTAGAGAATGTGGCTAAGATTCTGAATGACTCCTTTGGATCAGTATTTGCCCAGGAAAAGAGCATGGAGGATAGTGAGATTTGTGTGGAGCGTGCTCATATACTAGCGGATTTTGAGCTCAAGAAAGAAGTGGTATTGAATATCTTGAAGAGTATTAAGTTGGACAAGTCCTCAGGGCCCAGTAGTATCTATCTCTGTTTATTGCAAGAGGCAAGAGAGGAGATTGCTGCAGCCTTTACCAAGATCTTTGTATCCTTGTTAGCCACTGGATAGGTCCTGGAGGACTGGCGAGTAGCTAATGTTGTTCCCCTGTTCAAGAAGGGAAATAGTGATAATCCAGAAAACAGACCAGTGAGTCTAACATCGGTGGTCGGGAAGCTACTGGAGAGAATTAGTGACAGTTAACATGGCTTTGTGCAGGGCAAGTCATGTCTTACTAACTTGATTGAATTTTTCAAGGACGTGATGCAGGTGATTGATAAGGGTAGAGCAGTAGATGTTGTTTACATAGATTTTAGTCAGGCTTCTGACAAGGTCCCTCATGATAGCCTCATCCAGAAGATTAAGATGCATGGGATCCATGGTGACTTGCTCGCATGGATTCAGAATTGGCTTGCACATAGTAAACAGAGGGAATTGGTGAAAGGGTGTTTTTCAGGTTCAGGTCCATGGCTCGTGGTGTTCCGCAGGGATCTGTACTGGTAACTCTGCTATTTGTAATATATATACGAATGACTTAGACGAAAATGCAGATGGATAGGTTAGTAGGTTTGCAGACAATGCAAATATTGATGGAGTTGTGGATAATGTAGAAGGTAGTGAAAGGATACAGTGGGATATAGATCACTCGCAGATATGGGCGGAGAAATGGCAGATGGAGTTTAGTCTGGGTACGTATAAGGTGCTGCACTTTCGGAGATCCAATATTCAGGAAAAGTATACAATTAATGGCAGGTCTCCGAACAGCATTGATCTACAGAAGGATCTTGCGGTTCAAGACCATAGCTCCCTGAAAGTGGCCACACAAGCAGACAGGGTGGTAAAGAAAGCGTATGGCATGCTTGCCTTTTTTGGTCAGGGAATTGAGTTCAAGAGTCAGGATGTCATGTTGCAACTTTATAAGACTTTGGTCAGCCACATTTAGAGTATTGCATTCAATTCTGTCCCCACCATACAGGAAGGATGCTGAGGCTTTGGAGAGGGTGCAGAACAGGTTTACCAGGATGCTACCTGGATTAGAGGGTATGAACTATAAAGAGACGCTAGAAAACCTCAAAGTTGTTTTCTCTTGAGCAGTGCAGGCTGAGGGGAAACTAAGTCAATAAAATTATGAGATACATAGATAGGATTTACAGTCAGAATCTTTTTTCCAGAGTTGAAATGTCCAATACTAGGGGGCATGCATTTAAGGTTAGAGGGGGAAAGTTCAATGGAGAAGTGTGGGGCAAGTTTTTTACACAGACTGTGGAAGGAGTCTGGAATGCATTGCCGGGGGTGGTGGTGGATGCAGTTACAATAAGAGCATTCAAGAGACTTTTAGATAAGCACATAAATATGCAAAGAAGGGAGGGATATGAACCAATGGCAGGCAGAAGGAATCAGTTTCATTTTGCGTCATGTTCAGTACAACGTTGTGGACTGAAGGGCCCGTTCCTGTGCTGTACGGTTCTCTGTTCTATGTTCAATGTTCTAGCGTCTGGTTGCCCTCTAACAAGAGTAGAGTACAGGGAATAAACAGAAATAACCGGTGACAGGCAACCAAGAATACAGATCTGGCTATGTGTTTCAAATTTAACATGCCTGGTCAATCTACAGGATATATGTCATGTGCTGTCAGGCTGCTTCCTGGGTATTGTCCGTTTGAGCAGATGGAGGCCTACCTGATACCTACCAAGAACAGCCACCTTCTAACTCAAAGACACCCTCACTCAGTCACTTACATGCCCTTACACTCACATATTCACTCACTCAATCACACTCACTCAGTCGCACTCACTTACTCCCTTGTACTCACTCACTTAGCCACATTCACCTACTCAGTTGTCGTCAGCCACACTCACTTACTCAATCGTATCCACTCACACTCGTTCATCCACTCATACTCACTGGTCTCACAATATCACTCTCCTTGACTAGGGATGTTGTAGTGTCAGAACCAGGTGAATGCACTGATGCAGGGCCAGTAACCGAGGAGTAGATCCAAGTTGGCTGATGATGGGAGAGGGAGAATCTGATAACAGGACAATATGGAGGTGATGATAAGTAAACAAGAACCTATCTAACTCTGTCTCAAATACACTCAATGATTTGACCTCCACAGCTTTCTGTAGCAATGATTCCACAGATTTATCACACCCTGAATGAAAAAAAATCCTTCTCATCTCAGTTCTTAACAGTGGTCCCTTCATTCAGAGGTTGTATCCTCGGTCCTAGTCTCTCCTACTATTGGAAACATCTTCTTAACATCCACTCCATCCAGGCCTTTCTGTATTCTGTAAATTTCAACAAGACCTTCATCCCTGGGATGATTCTTGTAAATCTTCTCTAGACCCCCTCCAAAGCCAATGTATCCATCCTTAGGTACGGGGTTCAAAACAACACTCAATATTCCAAACACGGTCTGATCAAAGCCTTATTCAGTGTCAGCAGAACATCCCTGCTCTTGGATTTAAGACCTCCCTAAATGAGGGCAAAATTTTTATTTGTTTTCCTAACTGAACCTGAGAATCCTGAACTAAGACTCCTAAGTCCTTTTATACTTCAGATTTCAGAAGTCTTTCCTCATTTAGAAAATAGTCCACACTCTTTTTCTCCTACCAAAGTGCATAACTTCGTACTTTCCCACATTATATTCTACCTGCCACTTCTTTGCCCACTCCCCCAGCTTGTCCAAATCACCTGAAGTCTCACCGCTTCCTCAACACTACCTGTCACTCCACCTATCTTTGTGTCATCTGCGAACTTAGGAATAATGACCTCAGTTCCTTAGTCCTGTTAAGTACTGCATAAAATGAATAGTTATGGTTGCAGTATTGACCCTTGTGGAACTCTACTAATCACCAGCTGCCATCCTGAAAAAGACTCCTTGATCCCCGATCTCTGTCTGATGCCAGACAGCCAAACCTCTAACTATGCCAGTACCTTGCTCCTAACACTGTGAGTTCTTATTTTATTTAGCAGCTTCCTGTATGGCACCTTGTTAAATGCATTCTGGAAATTCAATTAGATCACGTCCACTGACTCACCTTTGTCTAACTTGCTCAATACTCCCTCAAAGAATTTTAACAGTTTTGTCAGGCATAACCTTCCCTTGACAAAGCTATGTTGACTCAGTCCTAGATAACAAGGTGCAGAGCTGGATGAACACAGCAGGCCAAGCAGCATCATAGGAGCAGGAGAGCTTGAAGTTTTGGGCCTAGACCTTTCATCAGAAACTCAGTCCTATTTTGCCATGCACTTTCTGCAATCTCATCCCTAATAACGGATTCTAAAATCTTAGCAATGACAGAGGGCATGCTAACTGGCTTATAATTTCCCACCTTCTTACTTCTTCTCTTAAACAGCTGCATTATATTCATCATTCTTCAATCCTCTGGAACTCTCCAGTGGTTCCTGAATGATTACATGCCTCCTTCATCTCCTCAGCTATCTCCTTCAGAACTCTGGGGTGTTTTCCATCTGGCTCGGATGATTTATCCACCTTCCCGAGCACCTTCTCATTAGTGAAGGCTCCTGCATTCATGTCTTCCCCGACTTTCTTGAAGTTCTGGTCTGCTACTGGTGTCTTCCACTGTGAAGACTGATGTGAAGTACCTGCATTTCTTTGCTCCCCATGATTACATACCAGTCAGTTGAAATATGAATATCCCAGGAGACAAGAGGAGAGATGGGTTTCAGTTTCCAATTAACAACATCTAGTTTTTTGCATAATAACAATATTATACAGGCATGAGGAAACCTCAACAGTAGGACTGATTTCCTAAGGATTCAGAAATGTCTTGCCTTTCCTCATCCAAATGCTTGTGACGCCATCAAATTGATTGAAGCTTAATGCTGTCTTCAGCATTAGGCCTTTCAGAATAATTAACTACATAACACCTGCCACCCTGCACCCCCACCCACTCACCTGGTATCTCACCCCTTAAATAACTGGCACCCTCCCCCACCAACCTGTTCTTCAGTACTGTCAGCCAGCTGTCACTATACCACCCCTACCCACCTGCCACCAGGTCCTCACCTCTCACCCACTATCACCCTATCCCATATGTACATTTACCTTCTGTCAGTAGTCATCAAAATAGCTTCAGGGCCTTTTAAAGATTTTAATGACTCAAATATGGTAGATAGCGCTCAGAAAAGGGGGTGAGCTTCTGCAACGATCCATCTGCATAGCTTGCTGCCCTGCATCTGGTGTAATGGATTTGCAAGGGACATTGGGCATGGTACACCCTGAGAAGGACAGTGGCGAATGTTTTGTTAGGTAGGGGTTGTTTAAGATAGGCATATGGATGATAGTATAAGGCAGGGGTGGAGGTTAGATAGACCTTAGGATTAGGGTAAAAGTTCAGCACAACATTGTGGACCAAAGGGCCTGTGCTGTGCTGTACAGTTCTGTGTTCTACGTTGACACCTTTACTGCCGGAAGAAGAGGGTGAAATTCCACTCAGGCACTCCTGGCACAAGAGGTGAGCTCCCATGCATGACACGCTGCACGTATTGGATGTCCTGCCAGAGTAACCTGATCTGGTGCTAAAAAGTCCCACACTTTATACTATCATCCATATGCCTATCTAATAGCCGCTTAAATGCCCCTAATGAGGCCGACTCCACTACCTTCTCCGGCAAGGCATTCCATGCCCCTACCACTCTCTGAGTAAAGAACCTACCTCTGACGTCTCCCCGATATCTACCTCCTTTCACTTTAAAACCATGTCCCCTCGTAAAAGCTACCTTCACCCTAGGAAAAAGTCTCTGGCTGTCCACTCTATCTATGCCTCTGATCATTTTGTACACCTCTATCAAGTTGCCTTTCATCCTTCGACGTTCTAAAAAGAAAAACCTTAGCTCTCTCAACCTTTCCTCGTAAGACCTTCCCTCCATTCCAGGCAACATCCTGGTAAATCTCCTCTGCACCTTTTCCAACGCTTCCACATCTTTCCTGTAATGAGACGACCAGAACTGGACACGATACTCCAGATGTGGCTGAACCAGGCTTTTGTATAGATGGAGCATAACTTCACTGCTCTTGAACTCAATCCCTCGATTAATGAAAGTTAACATACCATACGCCTTCTTAACAAACTCTATCCACCTGGGTGGCAGCTTTCAGGGAACTGCAGATATGAATCCCAAGATCCCTCTGCTCCTCCACACTGCCAAGATTCTTTTTGTTAACCCTGTATTCTGCTTTCAAGTTTGTCTTTCCAAAATGAATCACCTCACACTTTTCAGGGTTAAACTCCATCTGCCACTTCTCAGCCCAGCTCTGGATCCTATCAATGTCAAGGCAGCTACATTCTTCATGTCCATCTCTGATTCTGAGGACTTGTCAATGCTTGGCGCAGAGGGTGAACATACGGATTCTGACAGCTTTTCCAACCTTTCAGAGGGGCAGGGTGCATTTTTCCCTCACCATTTGCAAATTCACAGCTTTCGCATGGTCCACGTGCTCATTCAGGACCCTCACACCTACCTGAAATTTATACACCACTGGTCCTGGCATCCTGTGCTGTTACCCATGCAGGGCCATTTCCCTGGTTCTTGCACCAAATTTTGTCCCCTGTATCAAACTGTCTCTCTCACTTGCCGAAGTCTTGCGCCTGACATTGGCATTGCTGAGGCTGTTTCACCGCCACCAAAACCACCACACCCTATTCCTCAGGTCCTGGAAGATCAGACTTAACCTGGTGCCAAAACATTAGCAATTCTACCAAAACTATCCCTGCAGTTGAATGTGGAGTGGTCTGATAATCAATAAGAACCATGACAGTTTGATATCTAGCAAGGCTATAGGCTGTTTCTTCAAACCAGCCTTTGATGTTTGGACTGCTGTTCCTGCCAGTCCATTGAAGGATGGGTGCTATGGAGCTGTCCTTATATGTCAAACCAATTTGACTTTAGGAAATACCCAAACTCCCTGCTGGTAAACAATAACCCAGTGTCTGTGACCAACACTTGCAGAGCTCTGTGTCATGTAAAAGATGCATGCAGTTTTTCTATCGTTGTCTCATGTTTGACTAGTGGACTCTATGCATGTCCAACCTCTTTGAATGAACATCTACTCTCACTGAGAACATTGATTCCTGCATAGTCAACGTGCAACCAAGTCCGTGGTTTACCTGGCCATTCCCATGGATGTGGGGGAGCCGCAGGCGTTAATTTTTGTCCTTGTTGGCATTCTGAGCACTGCTCCACCAATATGACCATGTCTGCATTCAGGCTCAGCTACCTGGCTTAACTTCTCGCCAACACCTTCATTTTGGAGACCCCTGGATAACCCTGGTAGAATTCAGCCAATTTAAGTGAATCTCTCACAGCCAATTTCACCACATCAAGCTTGGGCCCAAGCCTTTTACTACAATGACTTGTAACTGAACTGTTTTTCATAAGAGGTTGGAACTGAAGTTGTACCCTCAATAAGTAAAGGTTCCCCAGGATAGGTTCTCAGCGTAGCTGAGGCCTTACACAAACTGAAAGGATGGAGCTCGGAGAAAATTTTGTTAAAAACTGGTTCTGTGATCATTGATACAGTTGCACTGGTATCAACCTCCACTAGCACTGAATGACCATTTAACCAGTTGCTTATTTTGACTGATTCTGATTTGGATGTTGCTAAAGCAATTTAACTATTCCAAATCAGATGTGCATCAATTTTCCAAGGTATGATCTCTCCTGGATTCCAGCCTAAGAATTATCTTACTCAATTTAAGTCTAGTCAGATTCTTAAGCTATCTTGAATTCACATAACAACAGCAGCTACAATGTCATGCTGGCCAGGATGGTGAAGAAAATTTTAACTGTTTGGCTGAGGATTGGCTTTGTTTTGGGCTTTATCAGTGGGCTGACCTAGAGTCCCTCTGATCAGGATATGTGCTGAGTGACACTATTCAGTTAGTGGCATTCCCCAAGCTCAGTTGTACTGGTGAGGGAGGCCACTTCCATCGGAATAACCTGCAACTCATATACTCCACTTGCTATATTTTCCTATGATAAAGCTAGATATAGTGCCTGTTTGAAATCCAGTTGGGCTTCAGCTCGTAGGCATTTTTGGATAGTTAAATCAATAATCCCACATACCAAATGGTTTCTGAGAATCTCATTAAGGATTAATCCATAAGTCATGTGCATCTGCTAGTCGTCTTAACCTAGTCAAAAATCTCCACACGGATTCCCCTGGTTCTCTAATTGCAGCATGAAAACGATAGCATCTCAGAATTATAGGAGGCTTGGGTTGTAATATCCCTAAACAATGTCTGTTAATTCTAGAAAAGTTTTAGTATCTGGTGTCTCATGGAAAGTTAAGCTCCTAATAACAGGAGGAGGCGATGGCGTAGTGCTATTATTGTTGGACTATTAATCCAGAGACCTAGATAATGTTCTGGGGACCCAGGTTCGAATCATACCATGGCAGATGGTGGAGTTTGAATTACATGAATATCTGGAATTAAGAGTCTAATGATGACCAAGAATCCATTGTCCACTGTCGATTGTCAGAAAAAACCATCTGGTTCACTAATGTGCTTTAGGGAAGGAAACTGCCATCCTTACCTGGTCTGGCCTACATGTGACTCCAGACCCACAGAAATCTAGTTGACTCTTAACTGCCCTCTGGGCAATTAGAGATGGGCAATAAATGCTGCCTAACCAGAGACACCCTCACCCTGTGAATGAATAAAGAATAAAAAAAAATCTGCAGCTCCATAGGCTGTAAGGAGAATTTTCATCTTTTCATCTGACATAATGTCATTTGCCTGAAAAAAAAATACATTCTTTCCACAGACTGGGCCCATGCCTCGACAGCAGAGTTGAACGAGTCAAGTTTCCCAAACAAAGGCATGACATAGGCAATGCCTACCCCAACTCAAAGCTGACTGTTGTGAGTGAGTTTCTTCAGGAATATGCTTTACTGTCATCACGACATAACTCCACAGAGGCAGGTATCCCATCACCAAGTCACTCATTATTTACAAATGAACAGTTCTTGACTTTAGTACTGTGTCTTCTGAGCCAGCTCTCAGAGTGCCAGAAACTCTGACGCTCATCTTTTTATCTGCCAATCAGTCCTGAGGAAAATCTTCAATTTTTAATCTACTGCTGTCTATGCAGTTCAGGTGTTCCCATATGATTTTCCATATTCTTTCATAGAATGGGCAACACTGGCTAGGTTAGCATTTGTTACCAATCCCTAATTTCCCTTAGGAAAATATTGGTGAACTACCTTCTTAAGCTGTTGCAATTCATGATATGTATCTCTACTTACAATGATGGAGTCATTGTAAGTGAAGGGAAGGGAAGGAAGGGAGTCCCAGAGATTTTACCTAGTGAAGGTGAAGGAACAATATTCTAATTCCAAATCTAAAGGGTGTGTGAATTGGAGAGGAACCTGCAGGCGGTGCTATTTCTATACTTCTGTTGCCCTTGTTCATTGGATGGGAAGGTTTACGGATTTGGAAGGTGCTGTTGGAGGAGATTTAGCAAGTTATTGCAATGGGTTTTGCAGATGGAACGCACTGCTGCACTGTGCCTTGATGATGAATGAAGTGAATGTTGAAAAGGGTAGACAAGGAGCAAAATAAATGGGTCACCTTGTCCTGGATGGTGTCAAGCTTCTTGAGTGTGGCTGGTGCTGAAATCGTTCAGTCAAGTGGGGACTATTCCATTACACTCCTGACTTGTGCCTTGTACTTGTTGGAGAAATTTTAGGGAATCACTAAGTGAGTTCTGCACTGTAGAATTCTTCATGCCTAACTTGCATCACTAGGTAGGCATTTTAAGGCCTTTTAGGGAATAGCTATATACATCTGGTTCAAGATAATGTGCAACTTCTTGGAAACTTTAAGGAGATATTCTTCCCTTGCAACTTTTTCCCTCATCCTTCTTGCTAGGAATGATTGCAGGCTTGAAAGTAGCCTTGCTTCATTGCTGTTCTGCATCCCGCAGGAGGAACACTCTATTACCACTCTATTACCACTTACACCCATGAGAAATGTGTGGATGTTCCAGTCACTGGATGATGTGCTGAACAAGTAGATTGCTTTATGGTGAATATTGTTAAGTTTCTCAAGTGTCGTGGAAGTTGTAGCCGTCAGGTAAATAGACAGTATTCCATCACAATCCTGATATGTTGCTTATTAGATAGACAAGTTTTAAGAAGTCAGGAGGGAATCCATTGCTGTGAAGAACTCAGCAACTGACCTGTGCTTGTATTACACTATTTGTATGGCTTGTGATGTTCAGCTTCTAGTCACTTGTGAGGTCTCTTCAATTCCAGGAAGTCAATTAAGAAGTCTACGAAAGTAATGTCATTGACTATCAAGAGGAGCTGATTATGCTCTCCACCTTTAGAGATGGCAATTTTCTGACACTTCTATGGTGAGAATGTTATTGCTTGCTCATTACCAAGCTGGACCCAGGACACTGTCCTGAGGAGCTACTTCAACGATGTAATAGAATCGAAAAGATTGGTCTCCACTGACAATGCCATATCCTCTGGGCTAGGTAAGACTCTAACCACTGGAGATTTTAACTCATAGTTTTTATTAACCAGATTCAGTTAACTTCAATGGAGTCACACTTAGTCAAGTGGTACCTTGATAACAGTCACCTGACATCCACTTCTTAGAGCTTTATTTGGATATAATGTTTGATATGGTCTTGAATTACATGATTTTTTTCAGATCCTAAACTGAACATCATTGAATAGGTTATTGCAGTGTAAGTGGCACTTGATAATACTGTTGAATGCTTCTATCACTTCACTGATGCATGAACATAGTTTGGGAGAGCAGAAATTGACTGCTGCTTTTGCTGCTAAATATGGCCTGTTGTGGAGAGACTGAAACATCTTGAGCTGCTCCATTATTTGTGGTATCCTTTAACTTTGACAATTGCATGTTCTAACATTTAGCATGCGTGTGGTTCTGCACGTAGCTTTACTGGGTTAGCACTTAATTATTAGATACCCGTAGTACTGACTTTGGTAAACATGCTGAGACCGTCATTGACTGGCCAACTGAATTGACGGGTTGGTAGAAGTGCGCTGTATGTTGGTGTATGATATTATGTATTGGGTTGGTGTTCCAATTCGCAGTGGCTCATGGATATTCAGTGTTGTACTGCTAAATCTGTTCCTCATCAATCCAACTTAGCACGACAGTTGTGCTGCACAATATTGTGTAATATATCTACATTGTGGTCTTGACAAGGTCTGCGCAGTACTCAATCCTAACAATGCTGACATGGACGGATGGGTCTGTGACAAATAGATTGGGGTAAAATGAAGACAAGTGGTGACCTCGTGCTGGTTCTCTCACCACCTGCTGCAAGACCAATCTGGCAACCGTGTCCTTCAGGGCTTGGTCACCTACATCTGCAGGCTGTACAAGTCGAGCACCCTTCAATGTATTTTTCAGCCAGATGAGTATTTATGATGAAGCAATCAAAGCCTTACTTCCAGATTTTTTGTTTGTTTCAAATTGAATTCTAATTCTTAGATTGCCAAGCCAGAAATTGTCTGAATTTTCTAAATCAAATCCGATGGATCACTTGTGGAAAAAAAAAGATTTAACCCAGCACAGCAATATCAAAGCCCTGGTCTTATTTTAGAAACATATTTCTATGCTTGCTGTTGTTAAATTTTTATAAGCTTAAATCCAATTATTGCATGTTTTGTTTTACAAAGTAGAATTGTGACCAATGATGAATACTGTACATAAATTTTCATAAATGCTCAAAAATTCTTGAAGAATATTACTTTCCTCTTGGGCCCAAACTAATCAGATATAAACACGTCAATGCAAGTACAATCTTTTATGCAGCAATTGACAGTTCACAAGTCAAAGTACATGCAGTTGTTTGTTCACTGTATTATACTTTGATACTCTTTTTGAATAGTTTAGTAGTATTTGCTAATCAGCTTTTTCAGAGATGCTATTACATGTTCTCTGGAGCAGGTGGAACTTGAACCTGGACCTTCTGAGACACTTCCACTGGACCATAGGAGTCCTTTTGAATGGTTTGATCAATTTTAATATTCACCTGTTGAGTGGAAAACTTGTTTGTTATGGAACCTGACCAATTCCCATTCAAATTAGATATTCTCCTGATCAATCTGTTCAGAAGTGTTATGACATACTTCTGGAGCAGATAGGAATTGAACTAGGCATCATAGCTCAGAGAAAGGGATACTACCATTCAATACTCCTTCCCAGCTTCATAGCTGGTCTGAAGATCTGCACATGGTGACCAGTGTCAGTATTCATATCGTGGCATTGTTTCCTGATTCCAGAATTTTCTGCTGCACATTGGCCTTGGACAGCCACACAGTCAGTAAGAAAATTAAATTGTACACTGCTACAACTATACCACAAGAGCCTTAAGGTCAGCCGGACCAGTGCTCTGTGGTTCAAGGTCAGAAATCACACAACAGCAGGTTATAATCCGAGATAACAAGCATGGGGCTGGATGAACACAACAGGTCAAGCAGCATCATAGGAGCAGGAAAACTTGACGTTTCGGGCCTGAACCCTTCATCAGAAATGGGGGAGGGGAAGAGGGTTCTGAAATAAATAGGGAGAGAGGGGGAGGTGGATAGAGGATGGATAGAGGAGAGGATAGGTGGAGAGGAGGCAGACAAGTCGAAGAGGCGGGGATGGAGCCAGTAAAGGTGAGTGTAGGTAGCGGGGTAGGGAGGAGATAGGTCAGTCCAGGGAGGACGGACAGGTCAAGGGGGCGGGATGATGTTAGTAGATAGGAGATGGGGGTGTGGCTTGAG
>JAHRHZ010000009.1:42349771-42436566 GCA_024137785.1 Ginglymostoma cirratum
TGCTGTGTTCATCCAGCCCCATGCTTGTTATCTCGGATTCTCCAGCATCTGCAGTACCTTTTATCTCTGAGCAGGTTATAATCCAACAGGTTTATTTGAAAACACAAGTTTTCAGAGCCTCGCTCCTTCTTCAAGTTTAGTGAGGTGGTATCAGACACAGAATTTCTAAATAAAAGACCAAAGGTTCACAACACTGATGAGGATGTATTAAACAAACTTAAGATGTTGTTCAATCTTCAATCAGTTAGAACGTTTTAATTGATTAATATTAGGTTTGTTTAATACATCATCATCACCGGTGTCACCCTTTGATCTTTTACTTGTAAATTCTGTGTCTGATACCACCTCAATAACACCTGAAGAAGGAGCAAGGCTCTGAAAGCTTGTGTTTTCAAATAATCCTGTTAGATTATAAACTGATGTGTGATTTCTGACTTTGTCCACCCCAGTCCAACACTGGCACCTCCACACTGTGGTTCAACAACACTTTATTTGTAAAGTACCTCTGTAGAAAATTAACCCTGTGTCCCCAACATAGATGTCCTTTTGCTGACATCAAAAGGAGAGGATTAATTACCAAGCATACGAACAACCATGAATAGCTTAATTCATGACATTGAAATGACGCAGCATTAAGCTTCATAACTCCACTATGCAAGTGTCAGTATCAACACTCCACCAAAAACTCACCACAAATTACAAAAAGATTTCTTATATTCATATATTTCAAATATTAGTTTTAATGCTAATTTTCAAGTCATTTTAATGTTAGAAATGTTGGTCATGAAATCATTGAAAAATTGGAAGGAATTTTCCTTTTTGCAGCTTGCTGATAAACACAAATATAACAGCAAATAGATATTGATGAATATTCTGGAAAGGAATCTTTGAACGTTGAGAAAGTCATAGACAACATACAGAAATGCACCTGGTGCTGAAAGATGCTGACAAGGGTTCATCATCATCTGAGGAGGAAAGTTATGATCTGTGGCATACCATGCCCATCTAGAGATCCTTCCAATGCTTGCACTATTTGACATGCAGCCCAAGGAAGCCTGGCTGCTGTCTGCGAGACAGGATCCACCTGAATGTGAACTTCCTCCAGCTCTTGCTGCCATCATCACTGCTCCCGCTTACAAATGATATGCTGCTCGATGTGGGTTTTACCTGATGCTACACTGCCTATGTTACTCCCCCAACTCAAGAAACTGGCCATGGATAATACTGTATTCAAAGATGCTACAGGTATTTATTACAGCTAGCTATTGTATACAATTATTACTTATCACATACAGAAGTGATTAGGCCAGCATTAGGTCAATCAGTCACTAGAAACATGCTCTTTTGCTGTAACATATCATATTTTAAGTAATGCAAAGTAAGATGTATGTTAGATAACATACTGTGATGATAGAATGATGATGTTATGAGTATATCTCTTAAATGCATATTGAAACACCGTGTCTCTTAACAGTACACAACACTCTTTCCTTATGCCACCAATGTTGTTCATAAATGAAACTGCCCTGTGATGTTTGTGTCTCTGCCCCAAAGAAAGGGCACGAAGAACAGAGAAGATATGTATAATTTATAGAACGATTAGTGCATCAAATATAGATCATCAGATAGTGAAGCAGCCCACGTCCATACAGAGCAAGACACATAATATTCAGGCTTGGACTGATAAATGATAAGGAGCAACTGTGTTACAAAACACAGTGAAAAGTGTTGTATAGTGTTGCCGTTCTCCAATGCTATCTTAAAACACGGAAAAATGAACCAAAACATAGAATATAAAGGCAGAAAAATAAAGAAATAAAGAAAATGTGTTAGACTTTACAGTCCTTCTTGCTAAGTGCTCCACTATGGCCAGACATGAGTCCTCTTCACTGTTCTATGGAACAGAAGTTGCCACTCTTCAGCACCTTCTTGTCTCCATTGACTCCCACATCACTATGAGTGCTCACTGGACCTCACCAATGCAGACACCACTGATGCCGCCAGGTACTGCACAGGCCCAAACTCGAGCCTGTCACTGCCATAAGTCTGTGGATCAAATCATTGTCAGGTAATGACTATTTCTAAAAATAGGTAATTTATTCATTCCCCTTTGACAGTTATTGACATTATTATCACTGAATTTGTCCACTATCAACATTCTGGGTGATTACCATTGACCAGACCTTGAACTGAACAACTCGGATAAATACTATGAGTGCAAGAACAGGTTAAAAGCTGGGTATTTAGTGCCAGATAACTCACTTCCTGACTTACCAATACCTGCCCACCATCTATGAGATACAACTCAAGAGTGTGATAGAAACACTCCCCACTTGCCTGGTTGAGTGCAGCTCCAACAATTCTCAAGAAGTTTGACACCATCCAATATCAGCTTAACCAGCATTCTATCCAGCAATTTATATGTGTGTGTGCAGCTGCTGAGTTGCATTTCCTACATTACTATTTTTGCTACACATAGAAAGGTTTCTCATTTTTGTGCACTGAGATGTCCTGGGGTTATAAAAGATGCCTTATACATGCAAATTATTTATTTCTTTCTTATTTGCTTTCTGAATTGCCAGTTTTACTACAGTAGAAGCAAAAAATATTAACTTGATACTTCCTGGACTATTGCACACTTTCCTCGCAAATTGATAGATGGAGAACATAAAAATGCCTGGACTGCAATTCCTTTGAATGGAAACAGCAAGAACTGCAGAGGCTGGAATCAGAGATAACACAGTGTGCAGCTGGAGGAACACAACAGGCGAGGCAGCATCAGAGGAGCAGGAAAGTTGTCATTTCGGGTCTGGACCCTTCTTCAGAATGCTTCCTTTGAATGCTTGTGAGTAAAATGGTCTGCATGCTATGATTGTTGTCAATAACAACTCTTGTGAAGTGAAAACTATGCAGAAGGTTCTTTAATAGTGTATAGATTACCTCACTCAATTGGAAATCCATTTAAAATGTGGCACAATTTCAAATAAAAAGAAGTTATTTTTAAAAAAAATGTTAAAACTATTTTAATCTGCATGTTTTCAGGTAGTCAATTTGAGTTGAATTATTCACTTAAGTACCAACCATTATCACTCAACCTGCATTTAGTGAAAAAATAAAACCCTCTTTCTTAATATCCTGAAGTCTGAAACTATGGGGAAATTGCCTTGATTTTGGTTGAAGGAAGTTGTAGTTCATCTTAAAAACTAACTTATCTTATTACTAAACAGCTACTGCATTATCAGTCCTTTTAGGTCTCTTGAATTATAATTGGCCCATTAACAATCCATCATTATGAAGCAAAACTCACTGAATGACAAAGATTGAGTACAGGTAAAGGTGACACATTATTATTATTAACGCATTCTCTGATTTCTAATCCTCAGATCCTGTGTGATTGGCCTTGTTTCTTGAATGAATTTGATTTGCTAAAATCGGAATAAGTGTCTTGTCAAACAGAGGACTCTCAGCAAACTGAAATGCTCCCCCTAGCTGAATTGCTGAGAAGTTGGTTCTCATAGTCATAGAGTCATCGAGCTGTACAGCACAGAAACATACTGTGTTGTCCAACTCATTCATACAGACCAGATATCCTAAATTAATCCAGTCCCATTTGCCAGCATTTGGCCTCTCTAAACTTTCCCTCTTCTTGTACTCATCAAGATTCCTTTTAAATGTTGTAATTGTACCAGCCTCCACACTTCCTCTGGCTGCTCATTCCAAAAATTTACACCTTCTGCATGAGAAAGTAGTCCCTTAGGTCCCTTATAAAACCTTTCCCTCTCAAATTAAACCTATGCCCTCTCGTTTTGGACCCCCCTATCCTAGGAAAGAGACCTTGGCTATTCAACATATCTATGCCCCTCGTGATTTTATAGACCTTTGTAAACATCACCCTTCAACCTCTGATGCTCCAGGGAACAAAAAGCCCCAGCCTATTCAGGCTCTCGCTTTCACTCAAATCCTCCAACCCTGGCAATATCTTTATAATCTTTTGAGAACCTTTTCAAGTTTAGCAACATCTTTCCTATAATAGGGAGGCCAGAACCGAATGTAGTATTCCAAAAGTAGCCTAACGAATGTCATATACAGCTGCAACATGACCTCCCAAAACCTATACTCAATGCATTGATCAATAAAAGCAAGCATACCAAATGCCTTCTTCATTACCCTGTCTACCTGCAACTCCACCTTCAAGGAATGAAGAACCTGCACCTCAAGGTCTCTTTGTTCAGCAACACTTCCAGTCCTGGTTTGCCTTACCAAAATGCAACACCTCACATTTATCTAAATTAAACTCCATCTACCAATCCTTGGCCCATTGGCCCATCTGATCCTGTTATAACAGGATCCAAGGTCCTGTTATACCCTGAGATAACCTTCTTCACTGTCTACTACACCACCAATTTTAGTGTCATCGGCAAACTTACTAACAATTCCTCCTATATTCTCAGGTGAATGTTAATTGAAATAAGCTGAGTAAGTCCCTCTGTTGTGATCTCCTGCTTCTGAGATTTTGTGGTTAACTTTATTGGCAGCTGGAGGTTTATACAATCATGAAGGGCATGGATCGGGTGAACAGACAAGGTCTTTCTCCCAGGGAAGGGGAGTCCAAAACTAGAGAGCATAGGTTTAATGTAAGAGAGGAAGGAGTTAAAAGGGACCCGAGGGTCTTTTTTTTTCACATAGAGGGTGTACTTGTCATTGGTGGAATTTTCTTCAAACAGTTTCTATCTGATTTTGAATACTGACAACCATTGATTCCCCATCATATGACTTTTTACAAGATTGAGAGAGGACAGCAGAAGCTTCTGTTTGTAGTAGGCTAATTCTGTTTCCAAACACAAAGCAAGTTGTAAAGCTCTCCCGGCCAATGCAACAGTAAAAGTATGAAATGCAAGAACAATTTCTTCAAAGGTACCATATCAGAGTCCTTGTGGTGGCAGCAAAAATTAATTCCTAATGACATTAATTTCCATGAAAGCTCTTTTTAAATTATTTCTTGAAAATTCTGTTTGTTGAACTTATTTTCAGGAAAAATCTGTTGTTTTACTATCAATATCAAAATATCTTGTTTTGTTTTGATATTCAAGCTGGGACAAAATATTTACAAAAAAGTGCAGGTCTCTCCTCCCAATGCTAAATTTAAACTCCACAGAAGCTGACTCTAATGTGAGTTAACCTAAGTTCATCCACTGGTTTATATTACTTTTCCATCTCTTGAGTTCATCTGTTTCTCACTTACATGCAATTATGTTGGTTGCCACAATTACTGGGTAAGTTTCATGTTTCATTTTCTAAACACCTTGAGGATAAAAGAGTGTTTCCTAGACTACCCTTTGAAAGTTTTTGTAACTGCCTTATATTTATGCACTTCAATGTGACTCTCACATGCAAGTGCAAGCATTTTTTTTTGCGTTTTCCATATTAAATTTACTTTAATCTTAAATACATGTAACATCAGACTGATCTTTTCCAGAGAAAAAACCCCATCTTGTTACCCTTTCATGATAGATATAACTCCTCAGTTTTAGCATCTTTCTGGTAAATCTTCTTTGCAGCTTTTAGTCATGCTCCCGCATATCTCCACTAATTCCTTTATACATATGGAAAGCAGAATTGCTCCTAATAATCTGTGTGGTCTATCAAACATTCTTTAGAATTTAACAATACTTCTGCGCTTTCTATTTGTTTTTATGATTTGTTGGATGTGAGTGTTACTGGCAAGACCAACATTTTCTGGCTATCTCTAGTTGCCCTTAAACGATGCTGATGAGCTTCATTCTTGAACTGCCGCTGTCCCTGTAGTGAAGTACTATTAGATGTTGAGTTCCAGGATTCTCAACATGCTGTGTACTAAGTGGATGGTTATGGAAAGAGCCATGTGTTGCCATATATTTTCATGGAAATTTTATGTCTGGGGTATGTGTGTGGACCATTAGTTGGCATAGGTTGGCATGAAACATAGATGAGGAGTGAAAAGGTATGTTGTTTAAGGGCTAACTGGCCTAACATCTTTTATAACAACATGGGGAAAAATTGACATAGATCCAAGTTGGGCCTTCTGAATGTCATGGCTTGGCTCACAACATAGCTGCCTATGGTCACCTTCAAGGGCCAATGGGCCTGAGTCTATCAAGCTCTCATCACCTCACCCCCAGCACAAAAATTACAACATGCAGGAACTTCTCAACCCACTGGACATTCGGCAGCTCAGGTAATTTCCAGACTCAAGCTGTTCACCTTGGTTAGGAGAATCCATACCTAGAGATAGTTAGAACTGCAATGCTGGAATCAGAGATAACAGAGTGTGAAGATGGAGGAACACAGCAGGTCAGGCAACATCAGAGGAGCAGGAAAGTTGATGTTTCAGGTCGGGACGCTTTTTCAGAATAACTTATCTGTTTTAAAGACTAAAAATTAGGATTATGCCTTCATATTTATCTTTCGAAGCAGCAATCAGTGATCTGTGACTATTCAGTTGATTTTTTTCGCAAGGATGTGTACCACTATTGCTAAAGTGGCACAAAGTAATAACAATAAATGGTAAGTCAATATAATCTACTTCTTTTTCCATTCATTATCTTTTAAATCATTTTTACAATAAGAGAATCTAGGGATATGTGTATGGTTAAAGTCAAAAAGAAGTATACAGGGAAAGGCTCTGCATCTGAAAACGTGCAGCAATCATCATAAAGTCGATAAATTGATAGCTCAATTTGGAATGAATAAATATGATCCAATGGCTACTTTGCCATTCAAGAAAAGTTAGAAGCTAAGTAAAATTTGGACATAACACTTATTTCAAGATGATATTGATGCAATACTTCAAAATCATCTTAGCTCATGAGATCAAGATGTAAAATCGGATTGGGTAGAGAGGAGGAATATTATGGGAAATAAGTCATTTAGAGGTGGTCTACAAGTTCCATAATAGTAATTGTAATATAAGGTAAATATACAGGAAGAATTATTGGAAGCTTGTAATCAAGAGATGGCAAGCAGATTGGAAAACATAACCTGGATTCGGAGTTCATTGGATGCTTTTGAGATAATTAATTTGTTAGAGCAGCACACTCTGAAACAAACTAAAGAGCAGGTTATGTTCAGATATTTTCAAATTGCCATATCAATGCGACTTTTCTATTTGAGAAAGGAAGACAGTCAGAAAGCAAGAAACTCCAAGCCAGTTAACATGGCATCTGTTCTAGGGAAAATGCTAGCCTCTATTAATAAGGAAGTTATAGCAGAGCATTTAGAAAATCATAATGCAATTAAACAGAAACAAAATAATTCGGCAAAAGGAAAATCATGTTTGACTAATTTATGAGAGTTGTTGAGTAAGCAACATGAACAAAGAGGAGCTGATGGATGTACTGCAGTTAGATTTCCATAAGATATCTGATAAGGTGCCACATGAAAATTTACTACGCAAAGTAAGGCCTGTGGGATGGTCAAATAGTAGCAAGGATCAAAGATTAGTTTTAAAAACCAAAATCAGATATCCAGGCTGTGATCATCACCAATAAGAAACAATCTAACAATCTCCCCTTGATATTCAATGATGTTAAATGACTGAATCCCCCACTATCAACATTTTGTGGTTAACCATTGACTGGAAATTCAAGTGGACTCACCACATAAACACAGTGGCTACAGGAACAGGCCATACTCTAGGAATATAGCAGCGAGTAACTCACTTGCTGACTCCCAAAGCCTGCGCAATATCTAAAAGGCACAAGTCAGGGGTGTGACGGAATACTCCCCATTTGCCCAGATGTGTGCTGCACCAACAACATTTAAGGGTTAACAAAGGTTAAAGCACCCTGCTTGATTCACATCACATCCACAAGCATCCACTCCCTGCTCTCAGGAGCAGCACTGTGTACGATCTGCAAGATGCATTGCAGAAATTCACCAAAGCTCCTCAGACAGCACCTTCCAAACCCATGACCATTTCTATCTCGAAGGACAAGGGCAGCAGATACATAGGAGCACCACCACCTGCAAGTTCCCATCCAAGACACTCACCATTCTGATTTGGAAATATATCAACATTCCTCCACTGTCACTGGGTTAAAAATCTGGAATTCCCTCCTAAATAGTATTGAGAGTCAACCTACAGACGTGAACTGCAGCAGTTCAAGAAGACAGTTCACCACCACTTCTCAAGGACAACTAGGGATGGGCAATTCATACTGGTTCAGCCAGTAACACCCACATCCCATGTATGAATAGAAAATAGTTTGGATTTTGAACTAATGGCACGTAGGTTTGGTCTGTGTCTATGAGGGAGTTTAATAATTCACTTGTCAGTATTCTGGAGCTATGATTACTTTTTAAACCAGTGTGAGAGAGACTACCTGGGGTGATAATTGGAATTTGGTTATTGATAATTGGAAGTATTTCGCTAGAAGACAGGATAAACATTGAAGAACATTAGCTTACTTTCAGACTTGATGTCAAGGGCTGTCCCTCAATTCTGCAATTCAGTTGTTTTGTCCATATTTGGACTAAAACTGTAATGTGGCTGGGAGTTGAGTGCCCCTTGTGGCACTCAAACTGAGTATTAGGCAGCAGTTTTTTGCTGCGCAAATGCTGCTTGATAGCTTTGTTTTTAACATCTTGCATCACTTTACTGATGATCCAGTATTGACTAATAGGGCAGTAACTGGCTGGATTTGATATGTTCTCCTTTTTGTGTACAGGACATATCCAGGTAATTTTCCACATTATTGGGTAAATACCAGTATTGTAGCTGGACTGGAACAGCTTGGCTGGGAGTGCAGCAATAAATCAATGCCAGCTCTCCATCAGGCTTCATTCTTTTTTTCCCTTTTTCACAATTAAGGGCAGTTAAGAGTCAACCACATGTAGGTCTGGAGTCACGTCGGCCAGACCAGGGAGGGATGGCAGCTCCTTCCTGAAAGGACATTAGTGAACCAGATGAGTGTTGATGATGATAGTTTCAATCATAGAATTTGCAACCGTGTACTATTATTTGCAGTCATGGACTCTTTCGCCTGCTTAATTGTGGCTGACGAATGTAGTTTTAAGTTACTCTTAGCTTTCCTCCAATTGACAATTTAACCTATCAGAAAGTATGAAAGTATGAAGATCATGATGTGAAAATCTGATAGTCCAAAGGGTGATAGAAGTAGACCCAAGGACTTGTGAAACCTGTGAGACCTGTAAATGGTTTTACAAGTTGTAGAATGCAGGTGAAAGTTTACAGCTCACCTGACATTACCTTTGCTTCACTGAGATTACTAGGACGCCGTAACTACGTGAACTAGATTGCTTGTAGCCTCAATTGGTAGTTCACATAGTATCAGAAAGTACAGCTTCTGCTTTGTTAGCTGAATTCATTTTCCGTTAGTGACATGAACCTTTTCGGGTAGCTCATTTTAAAAGCTGCACTCTGCTGCGTTGTTATGATGTCTGGCAAAGACAGCTTGTTAATTCTGTTCATAGAATTTTTCAAGCTCACAGCTTTTAATGCTTCCCATATTAGATGAAGTTTGCACGAGCCATTAGCTGCATGTGGCCAGCATGCAAAAGGTACAGCCAACCAGGTGGCTTTCTAGTCTCTCTAATGCTGTCGAGTTTCTCCAGCCCAACCACTGTTACCAACCCATTGCCCAATTTAGGGCCTGCTTGACCACATTCTAAAATGACCCACTTCTGGAGAAATCAGGCCTGATAGAAAATTGGACAGAATGAAATTACACAGCAGCTATTGGTTATGGAAAAATAGCAGAAACCAAAGTCTAAGCTATCACAAGTTTCGGGGGAACCAGTTACAACCAGCCCAAGGATTATGAATTGGAGAAGTATCAAGCAGGCTTTCTGGCACCTTGATTTCCAGGCAGTGCCTGAGGGCATGCTCTTTACACCTCCCTGGAATGTCAACAATGAAGAGTGTTGATGTGACCCTGTTAGATGCTTTAACCCCTGCTTGTGACGTCATTGGCCATAGAATATTCTGGAGGGTCTGGAGTGAGGGAGGATAAAAACACACACCCAGAAGCCACTTCCTCAGTGAAATTTCACAGAAGACTGTGTGGCAACACCAGATAACATAACAGAAGATCCGCCCTGACCTGCGAGACGTATTTTTGTGGAAGAGAGACACGTTTAAGTTAGAGAGAAAGGAGATTTCAAGAGTCAAGGTCAAACATGTGGATCTCAGATGGATATAGCTCGATAGAGAATAAATTTGTGCGAATTTGGGAAATGCTCACGTGGTATTTTTAATAAGGAATATTTTGTTAATGAAATCGAGTTGAATGGCAAACCGAATTCTGTGTTCCTTCATGTGTCTGACTGATAGGAGCACATGGATAAAGCATTTTTAATACATAAACTGATCAAAGTGTCCAAAGCATGGACAACATCATCTCCAGGAACAAAAGCACTATATGAATTCTTGCAGATTGGGTCCTGAAGAGATATTGGATAGGAAAGCAGATCATATGGACTCCAGCATGTGGCCTGCTGCTGTGATGTTTACTTTGACCAAGAATACTTTAAAGCAAAGGTTAAGTGTTTAATTGTGAATCTTTTCACACAAACACAAAAAATGATGCAGAAACTCAGCAAGTCTGGTAGCATCTGTAAAGAGATATTTCAAGTCTAGCAAAACTCTTCAGAAGAAATGCTTACCCTTACCACAGTTCTGAAGACAAATCACACTGGTATTAATAGCAGAAGCCAGCCTATGCAAATAAAACACTGTGGGGTGAGAGAAAGTGGTTGTAGTCAAATTGGAGGACAGTGTTCATTGGCTGGAGTTGTTGAATTTCACACTGGCGCAGGTCTTATACAGACCTGGCATTCCTTGATAGATGGTCATCAGGACCCCTTGGAAGCTCTCAATTTATAGGAATTGCCTAGAACTGATCAGTAATTACCTGGCATCTGGGGCTGTCTGAGAAAGTATCCAATGCTGATTTAGAGTCAGTAATTTTAGGGGGCTTTGGATTGCAGCTGCCACAGGGACAAGAGCAGCTTCTGTGCCTGGATCCAGGGGAGACAGCTCTAAACAGCCGACACAGGGAATATCAAAAACTTATCAGTGCTTCAGTAATGTGATCAATCAGCACAACAGTTTTACATTTAACCATCATCCTCTATACATTGGAACATCGAGGGCCTTACAAGGAGGCCAATTGGATGATTCTTCATGGATCTTTTACACAGTGGATTCAGATAAATGCTGCACATTCTATTTGGCACACATTAACTAGGAGATTTTATGCATAATAGGTACATTTATGTCTTCACCCCATACCTGCACCCTCATTGATCCAAGAAAGGCAGTGTTGTACATAAGATTATGATGTGAAAATCTGGCAGTCCAAAGTGTGACGGAAACAGACCCAAGGCCTGTGCAATCTGTGAGGCCTGTAAATGTTTTTACAAGTTGTAGAATGCAGGTGAAAGTTTACAGGTCACTTTTGCTTCACTGAGATTACTAGGATGCATTCGTAATGATAAATTACATGAAGTAGATTGCTTGTAGCCTTAATTGATAGTTCACATAGTTGGTCGCTTCAAGAGGTATGTGTAGAGAATCCTGTGATACAGCTGTCTTTAACCTGTAATGTGTGAAAAAATGATAAATGCAATTGCCCGTTCAAATTGTCACAACGTTTACATGCAGAGTCTGTTCTCTCATATAGACAGCTTACTCTGCCCACATTGGTTGTAGTAGAAACTATTTTATATTCCTATTGTGATTTGGGTGAGTATAGAATGTAACACAACACTTCACAGAGTGAGTTACAGACTCAGCCTGTCAATCTTGGTGAATCGCTCTCCCTCACCTTCTCACCACATATCTTGATGTTTGTTTCTGTTTTCCACTCCATGTTAACCCCATCAGCTTTGGGCCACCCTGTGTTGCCACTCAACTCTTTTAAATCTTCACTTCCCCGCTTTACTTCTAAGCCCCAAACGTACAGCCTAGTTATGCTAAACACAATGATCCATTGTCTCCATCAAAGTCAGGATGGCAATGGCGATCAATGATCCACCCCTACTGCAAAACCCTGTATGCTCTCATGTTGTATAGTGTCCCAGCCATATATATTGAGCTGGTTCTCTTCACGGTTATTGTTTCCCATCACGCTTGCTTCCAATCCAATTGCATTCCCCCCCAACTTACCTACCACAGTAATGGCCCCTGATAAACCCCAGGAGTGACCACAGCCCAGCTCATGAACTCGCTCGAAATGACGGCCCCAATTGATGGGTGACCAGACTCTGATTGATATCTGTGCAGCTCCCCAGTGGCTAACTGCTGATGTCCAATCTGGTCTATGATGGAGGCCCAGAGAAGATGCCTGCAAGCTGCAGCCTCCAAGTATCTCTCAAGTACCAAGGAATTGTTACCTTCTAGTTTCTCTTCACCGCCATTCAAAATTTAAAGGCAAAATTCGGATCAATTTTTTTCTTGATCTTAGAAGTGTTTTTTTTTCACCTCAGCATATTTACCCAACCGGTTTGCCGTTGTTAATATTGTCCGGTGTCTGGGAAAATTCTGTCCAATATTTTGAGGGAATTTTTACTGTCCTTCTGATCTCATTGAATAGTGGAGCAGTTTCAATGAGAGAAATGATTTACATTTGATCCTATGTCTTATGGTACTTAACTGGTTTGTGGTGTTTCATTATTGGTTGTTCTCCAATTACATATTCAGCAGAGGAAGTCAAATTTTTTCACAAACAAAATAAAAAAACAAAAACAAATAGCTGGAAAACCTCAGCTGATCTGTCACCATCTGTGGAGAGAAATCAGAGTTAACGTTTCAGGTGCAATGACCTTTATTCAAAACCTGCTGAAATTCTTTGTTTTGTTGTTTCTGAGCGATACAAGTAAGAATCAGGCTAATAAGAATGCGTGTATTAAAATAGTATTAAAGCCTCTAGATTTACCATCAATGCTTAAAGTTCTGTCTGTTTGCAATGTATGAAGATGGTATGATTGAGACATGGACTATCTGAATGGAAATTAACCTCTATAATAATATTCATAATTTAACACTTTAATACTTATTCCTTGCTTAACACATTATGATAAAACTGAAAGGCACTGACCTGAAGATTTTCTATCAATGCCAACAGAGGTACTTGGAAATTTGAAGACAGAATTTCATCATGGAGATAGAAATCAGCAGTCAGAGATTTTCTTGATATCATTACCCTGCTTTTAACCCTGTGGAGCAACCAGACAAAACTTTTATCCGTGGTGAGTGAGATGGTCTAGAGCCAGACTTACTGCTGATAGCAATTGAGGTAGACCAACATCAAAGTTAAACCAATTTAAAAGGCCCACCTCTGTTTAGATCAGCATTAAGCCAACCTCACCCTCACTGACCTCAACATTTACCTCCATACGCTTTGTAACTCTTCAACCCATGCCAATTCACCTTCTGTCCCCATTATCTTCCACTCCCACATCACCTCTTCATCTCCCCTCACTCCCTTGCCTCACCCAATTCATGCTCACTAACCCTTTTGACAACTTCTCACTCCCTTCCTTCAAACACTCCAAACCCATTAACCCCCTCAATTTGGCACCACCCCGACTATCCCTGGCCTAACCTTTATACACTTGAAAAGAAAACAAGATTGTATTCGAAAAGCTTTATCAAAGCTACCAAGCCCACATTCCACTCGACAGCTCTGTAAATAAACATTATTGTGTAGAGTATATTAGCACTCCCTGATGACTGCCAAACTACCATACCTCTGTGAGACCCTTTCAACAGCTGCACAACATCCTTTGTAAAGGATGAATCACAGTTGTGGCAAACCTTGTTTGACTATCAACTGTTTAACTGGCATTTCATGTTGACAGCAGTGCAGTTATGACCAGTTGAATGGATTAAATATGGAATTTATCTTGTGTTGAAAATTAATAGCAACTATATTATCTTACAATATCAGGTCACCTGCTCCGAAAATGCCCTTTGTATCCCATTAGTAATTGGATTTAGATTTTAGAATTAGTTTTATTGCCACATGTAATCACATGAGTATTGTGAAAACTTTACAAGTCACCACTTACAGGTTCTTAAGTACAAATTCTTAGGAAAAAGAACAGAAAATATGAAATAAAAAGTCTAGCAATAAATTAGAAAAATAGAGGAAAAAGTGTTTGGAACAACAGTCTTTCCAACCCAGAGCTCACCAGGCTTCACCTTAAGTCCAGGGGTCTCAGGGAGTTAATTTCACGCTGAGGCTGGGACTTAAGACCATGTTGAGACTTAGTGCTCGTGTTCATGCTGAGTCCGCAAGCCCACACTACCTTTCACGTCAGACATTGCAGATGATGCCCGAGGATGGGAGGTAAAAGATAAAGCATAAAAAGCACAAAAAGAGAAAGTAAAAAAAGAAAAGAAATGGACAGAGCAGACAAGAAGTGAAGGCACGCAACAAATTGCTATTGTGTTTTAAAAAGACATTTTTGTAGATACTTAATTGGCAAAATTTGCAATAAAGCTCTGGTTCAATAGAATTGGCTATATATTTTCTTCTGTTTAATTTCAAATTTCTGGATTGTCAAAGTAAATGGGACACAAGCTTAGCCTCAAATGAAATGCAGAGTTCTGATTCACCATTTATAATGATACTAATCACTTTTGTTTAGCCCAGATTGTTTTGAAGCAAGGACATCTATAGGTTGGATAGTTTGGTGGGTGGAACCTAATGCCTTGTCATGGTCTATGGGCTGTTTGGAAGAATGGAGACCATAATGCATAAATGACTGCGGGTGGTAGCAAGGAGGGAAACTTGCTGGAGAATGAATATTATGGAAGAAAAAAAACATGTTTCAGTACGGGATCAGAGGAAAGCTTCACCTTACAGCTGAGGAGAAAATGGTTTTGGATTACCTTTTCACATTCAATGAATATAAACTTGTTACACAGAGGATTGAGAAATGTCCTGTCCTGGTGAATTGTCTCAATTTTCAACAAAACTCTTTAAACATTTATTGGAGGGAGTCTTATAAGGATTGGAACTACATGCTCTCTCCTTGAGAGAGTCTACACATTCTCCCTGTATCTGTGTTGGCTTCCTCTGGATGCTCCGGTTTCCTCCCACAACCCCAAGGTGTGCAGGTTAGGTGGATTGGACATGCTAAATTACCCATAGTGGGAAATGCAGGGATAAGATAGGGGATGGGTCTGGGTGGGATGCTCTTTGGAGGGTTGGGGTAGACTCGTTGGGCCAATTGTCCTACTTCCACACTGTAGGGATTCAATGATTTTAAGAGAGATGAGTATCTCAATGATAGGCAGCACCCCACCTGTCTTGACTTTTTCTTGCCCATTAGGGGCTGTTTTCCTCTGGAATTAGACTGACTATGGAATTAAGGAAGATGAAAGCGGGTGGTGCAAGTGGAGAGTGAGTGATTTGGCAGCACAGAGGTCATACAGGATTTGAGATGTTGAGAGTTGGTGTTGGTGACAGTGGGGGTAGATTCAGTAGTGAGATTAGTAGATTGTTTGTTTAAATTTATCAACAGTCATTTGGCAGCATAATAGATATGGTTTTCTATTAGTACGTTCATTATTTACTTTCCATCTCATACATATGTGAAAGATTTTTATGACAAGTTTTAAGGATGGATTAGATTTATACTAAACAGGCATGAACGTCCACCAGAGGGTTTTTGAACCTGTTTAGTATGAAATCCAGTTTTTCATTGTAGATATGAGCATTCATGCACTCTCAACCATATAAACGTACACGAACTAAGAAAACATCTCTGATACTTGTGTACTATTGATCTACTTAAAAAGCAGCAAATAACACTATTGTAATAGCTGTAGTGCAGGCAAGTTGAGATATCCTGCCGCTTCATCATTTTTGGAAAATTGAGAATTCTTTCACCTTGAGTTCTAAAATCCCACAGTAGATCTCTTTAAATTTACAACATGAGTGAGTTACATTAAAATAACAGGATTAAGATTTAATGCATATTTCATTTAATTCTATTTGAATGTTTCTTTCCTCTTCTTTGTCCTTGCTGATTACTTGTCATTTTATATCTAATTTCAGTCAGGAGTAGGATTAGCTGGCGCAAAGCTCTTTGATGACCACCAATATGCTATATTTAATTTACCTTACACCCTTGAAAGAAATGGGATGTCATCAATGGCAGTGCAACAGAAAAAAAGACAGTAGGTTTTAGCACAGCTTCTTTTTGTAAGTGTTGGATATAGTCTCAGAAGAATAACTGATTATATTTTTAATAAGTATTCAGCTACCAATATTATCACATGTTGCATAGCTCTTTAAAAAGGTTAGTTTTATAGATTTTATACCTTCAGATGGAATCCTCTTTTATAAGTGCTTGAGCAAAATGTAAATACCCCATCATGACAATGCTATGCGTTATTGTAGATTTTTTTCCTCGTTTTCCTTTATTCATTCATGGGATGGGGGTGTCACTAGTTTGACCAGCATTTATTGCCCATCCCTAATTGCCCAGAGGGCAGCTAAGAGTCAACTAGATTGCTGTGGATCTCGAGTAACAGGTAGGCCAGCCGGGTAAGGATGGTAGTTTCTTTCCCTAAAGGACATTAGTCAACCAGATGGGGTTTTCCCCAATAATCGACAGTGGATTCACAGTCATTGTTAGATTCTTAATTTCAGACATTTATTGAATTCAAATTCCACCATCTGCTGGGGCAGGATTCAAACCCAGGTCTCCAGAATGTTATCTGGGTCTCTGGATTAACAGTCCAGTGATAATACCACTAAGCCCTCACCTCCACATAAACAACTATATGATATTGTCATTGTTGACTCATTCACTCCATTGATAAACATTAATGAGTGATATAGAACATAGAACAAAGAACAGTACAGGAACAGACCATTCAACCCACTAAGCTTGTGCTGACACATGATGACTTTCTAAGCTAAAAATGACTTGTTTCTACTTCATCTATAGCCCTCTATTTCCTACCTAATTATGTATATGTCAAGATGCCCAATAAATGCTCCTATTGTATCTACTTCTACCACATCCTCTGACAATGCATTCTAAACATTTATCATCCTCTGTTTTAAAATCTTACATCTCACATCTGCTTTAAGCTTATCCTTTTTACCTTACAATTATATCCCCTAGTAATTGATATTTTACCCTGGGAAGAAGACGCCAACTATCCATTCTAATCATGTCTCTCATAATTTAGTAAACATCTATCGCATTGTCCCTCAGGATCTGACATTCAAGTGAAAACAAACAAAGCTTGTCCAATGTCTTCTCATAGTTAATACCCTCCAAACCAGGTAACATCCTGGTAAAACTTTTCTGTACCCTCTCTGAAGCCTCCACAGCCTTCCGGAAGGGTGGTGATCAGAACTGTACATAATACTCCAAATTTGGCTGAACTGCAGCTCTACGTAGCTGCAACATGACTTGGTAATTTTTACACTGTATGCCCTGACCAGTAAAGGCAAGCATGCCATACACCTCCTTGACTACTTTGTTCACTTGTGTTGCTGCTTTCAGGGAACTAGGGACTTGTACACCTAGGTCCCTTTGTATGTTAATGCCTCTAAGGTTTCTGCTATTTACTGTATACTTCCCTCCTGAAAAGTGATTTGATTTATCCAAATTGGACTTCATCCATCATTTCTCTGCCTAAGTCTCCAGCCAATCTTTATCCTGCTGCACCCTCTGGCAACCCTCCTCACTGTGCAGCTCCCCCCTTTTTGTGTCATCTGCAAACTTACTAATCAGATCGTCTACATTTTCTTCCAAATCATTTATATATGTACAAACAACAGGGGTGCTACAGCACTGATCCCTATGGAGCATCACTAGTCACTGATTTCCAGTCAGAAAAATGGTCTGGCACTGCTATTCGCTGTCTTCCATGACCAAGCTAGTTTTGCATCCACTTTACCAGCTCCCATGAGACTTCACATTCTGTATCAGTCAGCTATGAGGGACCTTGTTATAGGCCTTGCTAAGATCCTATAGTGGATAACATTCACTGCCCTGCCCTCATCAGTCATCTTCGTCACTTCCTCAAAGAACTCAATCAAGTTTGTGAAACATGACTTTCCCCACACAATGCCATGCTGCCCAATATTAATAAGTCCATTTTTTTTCCAAAATATGAGCAAATCCTGCCTCTAAGAATCTTCTCAAATTATTTTACTACCACTGACATAAGGAAAAGCCCATCTTAGGGATACCAGCTACTCCCGATGGGAGGAATTGAAACTGGTCTCCAGTGTGACAGGCAAGGATATTAACCACTTTACTAATGAAGAGCTGCTAAATCAAAAGGTTATGATTAATTCTACCATTTAGTGGCAATCGTATTACTCTTTGGTATAACCACAGTTCCTTGCATTTGAATTTCCCAGGAAGATTTAACGTGCAATGGGCCGTATCACTACTTCCTGAGATCATCCTGAAGGACTTTTACTCCTGCATTTAGAGCGAAGACTTTGGATAATTCTAACTTACTTACCTGGATAATTATTCATGAATTGTTTGACATACATATCCCAGTCTAATGCCTGGACCACGATGTAATTGAGTCCATATGAGTCACACTGACATTCCCCGAACTCCCCTTGATCTCCTGATTGGCCTGCCTGACTCCTACGAGTATTCCTAGATACCTCATGCTCCAATTACCACCTGCTCAATCCAATCTAATCCAACTCCTACCTAATACATTCCTACCATAAAAATTTCTTTCCCCTTCTCAACAACTCCAAGATCTACTAATAGAAGCAAATTACACCATGAAGGTAGGGCATATTCGGTATCATTCCCAATGGGCCACTTGTACTCAATGTTTTTAAAAAATATGTATGATTTTAGCAAATAAAATGCTGATGCAATTCCTTCTATTGCGAATAATATTCATGTTTTCCTTCTACATAATCAGCAGTGTAAATGCCCTTTGTTCTAAAAGTAATTGCAAAGCATAAACCTTTGAAAATTAAGTCTTTATTATTTTGGGTATGAATAGGAAGGTTTTTCACCACAGTATTGAATAGTGTTTTATTCAACAGAAACTGACTGTGTTTGATGCTTGCATTGATAATTCTAGAGCAAACAGCTCTATATTAATGATTAAATGCCTGAATATATTGTGGAATGAATTAAACCCAACATTTATTTTATGCTGTTCCATCTTCAAAATGGTTCATTTATACTCACAGCAACTGAGAAAGCTGGCAGGTATATCACACCATCATGTCACTGCTTAAAAATAGATAATTAATAATGGAAGGAAAAGTGCTGTCACTTGTTCTTTGCACAGCAAACACTTAAGTCAGCAAGAGAGCTGCAGACATGGTTAGAAACCATGAGAAAAATCAAGAAACGTGTGGAGCCTGGTTTGCCCCTTTATGTCTGGTTTAGATATCTGATCTGCTCATTTGTGAAGTGTCCAAGCTCCATCTGATCCTTTGAACGTAATCTAACTTAATGACTTCGGTGAAACATTATCATTAACGTAACAGATATAACAACATGAACAAATGCCCTGTATTTTTAGTAGGATGTTTTTAATACTTTATGTTCTCTACCAACCTATTAGTGACATCCAGCATTGGGACTAATTTTTTTTTAGTTTTGGCATCATACAAAATAATTTCAAGCAAAGTATTATTGCAGATTATTCACCCCCTACCCCACTATCACCCATTAACATGCCTTAAAGCTAAATAGAAAACAACACCATATTGAAGTAATGCAATGACTTCCTTTTCGTTATTTTCTATGTCGGCCAAAGCTTGTTTGGATGAGATTGTTGATTTTCCACAGTTTCATTTTACTTGTGTGTGGCTTTGTAAGTGACAACTGCCTTTCCAGAAGTGGATTAAGACAAACCACATTCAAGTGGGACTCATATAATTGGCACAAGGACATGTTCAACCTTGTAACATTTCAAAGTTAAGAATCAGTTACTTAAGGCTTGCAAATTTTTCTCACCACACATCTGTTAAAGTTTGTATGTTTTTCATCTAATAGACAAGAGATTTTCTACACATACCTAGCAGTCTTCTATGGGATTTTGAAGTGGGATTAGAAAGCTATTTTAGTGAGTTTGGCTCATCAGGTGATCTGAGACACTGTGCAGGCAAGACAAAGAACTGTGCATTTCCTTACACAATCTGATTGATGAATTTATTACATGACAGAATATGCAGCCAACTATCAACATTTGTTAATGACACAAAAATAGACAATGCAGATAAAAACGTAAGATACAAATAAATATGAATAGATTAAGTGAATGGACAAAGCTCTAGCAAATAGCTTGCAATGTAAGCAAGTGTGAGGTTATCCACGGAAACGGAGAAACAGGAATATACCATGCAGTGCCTTGAGCCATTTAATGAAGTCATGGTTGATCGGTCGCCTAACTCTAATTGATTGATTTATCGTTATCACACGTATCGAGATACAGTGAAAAGTGCTGTACAGGCAGGTCGCACCATATAAAGTGCGTCAGGGCAGTAGAACAGAGTGCAGAATAGTGTTACAGCAGCAGAGAAAGAGATCAGAATTAACATTTGAGAGGTCCATTCAAAAGTCTGATAACAGCGGGGAAGAAGCTATTCTTAAATCTGTTTTTTAAATGCATTCAAACTTTTATATTTTCTGCCTGATGGAAGAGAGTATGATGGGGTGGGAGGGATCTTTGATTATGTTGGTTGCTTTCTTGAGGGAGCAGGAAATACAGATGGAGTCAATCAATGGGAGACTGGTTTGCATAATGGACTGGGTTTTGTTCATGATTCTCTGTAGTTACTTGCAATCTTGGGAAGACAATTTGCCATACCATGTGATGTGTCCAGATAGAATGCCTTTTATGGTGCATCTATAAACATAGATGAGTCCTTGTAGACATGCCAGTTTTTCTTGGCCTCCTGAGGAAGTAGAGACCATTGTGATTTCTTGAACATTGCGTCAATGTAGGTGGACCAAGACAGATTATTGATGATCATCTCTCCTAGGAACTTGATGCACTCGACCTTTTCCAGTTCAGCTTTAATGGTGCAGACGTGGGTGTGCCCTCAACTCCACATCTCGAAGTCAATGACCAGTTCCTTCATTTTGTTGATGTTGCTGGAGACATTGTGTCTTTACACCATGCTGCTAAGCACTCTACCTCTTTTCTGCACTCTGTCTTGTTGTTGTCTGAGATTTGACTTACAACGGCAGTGTCATCAAGAAATGGACTTGTAAATGGAGTTGGGCCAGTCTTTGGCCACACAGTCGTGATTGTGGAGGAGTATAGTAGGGGGCTGAATACACAGCCTTACAGGGCACCAGTGTTGAGCACTATGACTGAAGAAGTATCGTCATCTCTTCTTGATGATTGCTGTCTATGTTCAGGAAGTCAAGGATTCAGTTACTGAGTGGAGAGCTGAGATTTAGGTCTCACATTTAGAGAGGAGTTTGTTTGGAATTATTGTTTTGGAGGCAGAACTGCAGTCAATAATTTAGAAGCCTGGCATAGGTACCTTATAACTCAGATGTTCCAGGGATGATTGTAGGGCCAGGGAGATGGCGTCCCCTGTGGATTTGTTGCACTGCTAAGCGAATCGCAAAGGATCAAGGCAATTTGACCACACCTGCCTTTGGCCCATATCCTTGAATCTATTGGTTAGCAAAAATGTATCTCAGATTTAAACTGATCAATTCATCCAACATCCACTGCCTTTTGTAGGAGAGAGTTAGGAACATAGACCACCATGTGTGTATGTGAAAGGTCCAAGAAGGATAACGTTTAACAGTCTAGAATACAAGAGCAGGGATGTACTGCTGAGGCTAAATAAGGCTCTTGTCAGATTACGTTTGGAACATTGTAAGCAGTTTTCAGTCCTGTATCTAAGGAACGATATGTCAGCATTGGAGGGAGTCCAAAGGAAGTTCACAAGAATGCTCCTGGTGATGAAGGGCTTGTCATATGAGGAACAGTTGAGGACACAGTGTTTGTACTCAATACAGTTTAGAAGGATGAAGGGGGTAATATTGACAGGAATATTGACAGGCCTGGAAGGCATAGTTGTGGTGAAAATGTTTCTACTAGAAGGAGAGATTAGCACCCAAAGATGCTACTTTGTTTGTGCTTTTACTGGACCTTTCCTGTCTATGCAAACAGTGGGTTTTATCATCCGGTTGCATTCACGTCACCTAAAGTGCTGTGTGATATTCATATCCTGTTGTATGATGTGAAGTTATCATGATATTTGGCTGAACCAACTAAGTAAAATCATCTCTCTGTGTCTAGCATATAAGTATTCATGCATAGGTTACACAAAAAATTTAAGTGTGGGCAGGCATGATGTCCTGGCATCTACCAGGACCATCCAGTCTCTAACATCCAGGCATCGTAATTCTGAGGTATTTCACTCACTGCAATACTGAAACATCATCTTTGTAGCAAAAACCAAAAGAACTGCAGATGTTGTTAATCAGAAACAAACACAGAAATTACTGGACAAGCTCAGCAGGTCTGGCAGCATCTGTGGCGAGAAATCAGGTTTTGGGTTGAATGACCCTTCCTTAGAACTGCCAGTTTTTCCAGCCATGAGCTTTTCCACCAAGTTGTGTTTTTGTTTCACTACCACTCATACCTGGAGATGTCAGAGACCAGGTCAAAACAAGTAGGTCTTAATAGACATCCTCCTGAAGGCCGTCCAGGAGCAAGGTAAAGTACGCTTCTGTATGAATGGCAACAACAGGCCATTCAGACTAACAAAGGCGTTCAGAGCAGAGATGGTAGAAATATCAGACCCTGTGGGTGGCTTAAGAGAACCTAGCTCTAATGTTGCAAGAATGAATGATCTGCATTTTATGATTACTATTACAGTTGACTGTCACACAGATGGTTGGGTGCCAAGCATTTCTGTCAGATGCCTCATGTGCAACCAATGCCTGTCACATCATTGCAGCTACCAATGTAGCACTACTGGCATCATGGTGGAACTGCCTGTCATACTCGGCCAGGGTTCAGATTTAAAACATAAAATGAGTTACATGTTTCAGCATGTTACATACCACCAGATTATTGGCTTCTCATTCCAATTAAGAGAGCATTAGGAGAGCGATGGTCTAGTGGTATTATTGCTGGACTGTTAATCCAGAGCCCCAGACAATGTTCTGGGTACCTGGGTTCAAATCCTGCTATGGCAGATGGTGGAATTTGAATTCAATAAAAGTTTTAGAATTAAGGATCTGGTGATAACCATGAGTCAATTATCAGGAAAAACCCATCCTGTTCACTAATGTCCTTTAGGGAAGGAAACTGCCATTCTGGTCTGGCCCACATGTGACTCCAGACCCACAACAATGTGGATAATTCTTAACTGTCCTCTGCACAATTAGTGATGGGTAATAAGTGCTGCCTAGCCAGCAATGCCCACATCCCATGAATGAAAAAAGAATAAAGAATCTGATAGTGTGTCATCAAATGCTTACCCAAGGATCCCACACAAACTGTAGCCTTTTGAGTTCAGTCCTGCTTGCCTGCCTCTGACAGATTTGCTGGCATCAGGCACTGTGGCTTTTTGGCTTGGTCATGTTTCATCCCTAACTCTAAGCGGTGAACTATAAGCCAGACTGCATACAAATGAGATTTTTCATGGACTCGTCAACATAGAATGGTTTCACCCCTAATCCTCTATACATTTGAACAAAGAGAAAACATATTTATAACGGAGCCAAGTAACAAAAGAGGTTTTTACTCACTGGAGCTTGGAGAAAGCAGCTTCCCCCAATAGTTACACTTCAGGTCTCTATAATTCACTTCAACATTTTAGGTAACAAAATTACACCTGTGAATATAATTCCAGTGAAGTGGGGTATTGATGTACATCCATAGCATACTAATGAAGGCATATAAATCAGGAATGCTAATCTGCTTGAAATATTCTGAGACTTTTACGGTCAGATTTTAACATGCCTGTGTGAAACTGAGCTTTTGCTTCCTAATCAATTAAGCTCCCTAGTCCAACCCTTCTAAAAGGTTTAGGTTGGCAAGGTAGATTCTACCCCTTTTTTCTGATCCAGATCAGACAAAAGGTTACTCACTAACGCGTTAGAATTTTTCATACTTAGCATGCAATGCTGGATCTGTAGCATCTTCCATTCGAATAAAACATTCAGGCAATATTGTAATGAATCTTTACAGAAACTAAACCTTTTCCAACTTTTTGCAGCAGTAGTTGCTGTATTTCTGCAAATAAACATTGGTCCCAAGACTTCCTGTAATTGGGAAGAAGTCATTGTGTAGTGTAAGTGGGTATGCCAGTACAGTGTTTTGAGAGTGATGAGTGTGGCAGATATTTGGGTCAAAAGGGTGAGAAAACGGGTAAATGGGTGATAGGGTAATGAGAGTGGGGAGTAGAGTGGCAGGTAAGTGGGTCAATGGGTATGAAGCAGCTAAGAAGGTGAGGGAATAGGGTTGCAAGTGGATAGGCATTGGGATAGGGTGGTAGGCGAGTGACGGATTAAATTGGCAAATGGATTCAAGGTATAATAGTACATAGGTGAGGGGACAGATAGCAGCTGAGTGACATGATAGAGTGGCAGAAGAAAGAAGAGGTACAGATGACAGATGAGTGGATAAGATAGTCGGTCAGCTGTTGGGTGATTCGGATCCGGATGATGTTCATGTGATCATGGAGGGGTGTGTTCAAAATTAGGAGTGCAATTCGGTGTCAGTTTGGGGATTGGTGTTCTAATATCAGGTGTCAGTGGGATGCAGCGGGTTATTAGAGAATTGTCATTGAAAGTAGTTGTGTTGTCAGATTGAGTATGCGCATCTGAGAGAGTGTTTGGAGATCAGTTTTATAGTTAGATCAGTGTTAAAGCAGGGTTTAATCCCTTTAACTTTTCCAACTTAACTATTAAGATCAATAAGTCAATACTGCTCAAATTTTCCAAATCTAAGTTGGCGTTATCATAATATTCAGGGTCAATGTCATTCTTCCCTATGGATGAATTGTTAAATATGATAAACAATGATGTCTTGAGGGAAGTAACCTGCAAACCAACAGCTCAACAATATTTGTAACTGGTAAGCAACAGAACCATGGTTGGTCCAAAGTACAATGCATACTGCTTTGACTCAACAGAAAGGCTGTAGTAGTTTGTGAGTTGAAACTTAATTTGCAAGTAAAAGCTCATTCTTCAAAAAAATAAATTGGTACTGACTTATTTTTTAATGCAACCACTTGTGCCAGAAATACAGCTGACTTCCTTCTGTTGACATGCCTCCAATTTCTCCACGGATCTAAGAACCTTCCATCCTCCTCTTGTCTCATGTATTCTCTTTTCCAATTCCAAACAATCAAATGTTAATTCTGTCACCATCCTTCTCTCACATCATGTTCTTTCTTCAAACATCCAATTCTAACTCCTTATGCCTACATCTTCTAATTCTACTTAACTTTACTATGAATTAACCAATTTTTCATCAATTCTGTTTCTGTTTCAAGTCGCCCTTCTTCAAACATTGGAAGATGGCAGTGAGCAGAAGCACGTCTGCAAATTATTCCTCCACAATAATTTGCTAACTAATGGACTAAGAGTGGTTCATATTGACTAATTTGCTAATTTATCAATGACTTTTAAACATCATACTTTACCTTAATAAATCATTTTTCATTTTTTTACTTTCTAGATGTTAGAAATTAAATACTCTGACAAACATAATTTATGTGGTTTGGCACTCAAAATCCACTCACTTTATTTTAAAGAGCATTGATAGTAATTAGACCATCACAAAAACACTCCTTATCCACATTAAAAAATATATAGTGAAAGTAAACAAGAAGAATAATAAATGAGCAGAAATAGTGCAGGAAAAGTTAGAATATTGGAATTTCTTTATTCAGAAAATGCTTCAGGCATACTAGAGTCAACTTTATAATGCACAGAGCCTCGTTAAGGGGGCTGTGGAGTTCTGAAACAGGCTTTCAGTTTTTCATCAACAATACATCCCTCCCTAATGAGCTCAATGCATTCTATGCTTGTTTTGAACACAAGTTCAGCGAAATGATGTCACCTGACCCAACTGTCTCAGGTATACCTGTAACCACAGTCACCACCACAGATGGCAGATCAATCTTCTTGAGGGGGAACCCATGGAAAATGACTGTTACAGATAGAGTCACTGGCTATGCACTCAGATCCTGCACAGACCAGCTGGCGGGAGTATTCGCAAACATCGTTAACCTCTCCTCACTCCAATCTGAGGTTCCCGCCTGCTTCAAGAAGACCACAATCATCCCGGTGCCAAAGAAAAATCAGGCAGCTTGCCTTATTGACATCCGCCCAGTGGCTCTGGCATCCTTCATTATAAGACCATAAGACATAGGGGCAGAAATTAGGCCAGTCGGCCCATTGAGCCTGCTCTGCCATTCAATCACGGCTGATAAGTACCTCAAACCCATTCTCCTGCTTTCTCCCTATAACCCTTGATAATCAATAAACTATCTGTCTCAGTCTTAAATGTACTCAATGACCTGGCCTCCACAGCCTTCTGTGGCAGTGAATTCCATAGATTCACCACTCTCTGGCTGAAGAAGTTTCTCCTTATCTCCATCCTAAAAGGTCCTCCCTTTACTCGAAGGCTGTGCCCTCGGGTCCTATTCTCTCCTACCAATAGAAGCATTTTCCCAACATCCACTTTGTCCAGGCCATTCAGTATTCTGAAAGTTTCAATTAGATCCCGCCCCTCATCCGTCTAAACTCCAATAAGTATAGAGCCAGAGTCTTCAAATGTTCGTCATATGTTAAGCTTTCCATTCCTGGACCCATTCTCGTGAATGTCCTCTGAACCCGCTACAGGGCCAGTACATCCTTCCTGATATATAGGGCCCAAAACTGCACACAATACACCAAATGTGGCCTAACCAGAGCCTTACAAAGCCTCAGTAGTACATCCCTGCTTTTATATTCAAGTTCTCTCAAAATAAATGCCAACATTGCATTTGCCTTCCTGACTACTGACTCAACCTGCAAGTTTACCTTGCGAGAATCCTGGACCAGAACTCTCAAGTCTCTTTGCACTTGACTTCTGAATTTTCTCCCCATTTAGAAAATAGCCCATGCTTTTATTCTTCTTAAAAAAGTGCATGATCTCACATTGTACTCCATCTGCCACTTCTTTGCCCACTTTCCGAACCTGAACAAATCCTTTTGCAGCGTTGCCACCTCCTCAATACTTGTCCCTCCACCTATCTTTGTATCATCTGCAAACTTAGTCAGGATGTCCACAGTTCCTTCATCTAGATCATTAATGTATAAAGTGAAAAGTTGTTGTCCCAGCACTGACCCTTACGGAACACCACTTGTCACTGGCTGCCATCCTGAGAAAGGCCCCTTTATCCCCACTTTCTGCTTTCTGCCAGACAGCCAATCTTCTATCCATGCTAGCATCTTGCCTCTAACACCATGGGCCCTTATCTTACTCAGCATCCTCCTATGTGGCACCTTATCAAAGGCCTTCTTGAAGTCCATGTAGGTAATACCCATTGGCTCTCCTTGGTCTACCCTGCTCATTACTTCCTCAAAGAATTCTAGCAGATTTGTCAGGCATGACCTCCCCTTGATGAAACCATGCTGACTTTGTCCTATTTTACTGTACACTACCAAATAATCAGAAATCTCATTCTTTACAATGGACTCCAAAATCTTACCCACGACTGAGTTTAGGCTCATCAGCCTATAATTTTCCATCTTTTGCCTTGCTCCTTTAAAGGTGAGCAATTTTATAGTCCTCTGGGACCTTCCCTGACTTGAGCGATTCCTGAAAGATCACCACTAGCACTTCCACCATCTCTTCAGTTATCTCCTTTAGAATTCTGGGGTGTAGTCCATCTGGTCCAGGTGATTTGTCCACCTTCAGGCCAATCAATTTTACTAGCACCTTTTCCTTGGTGATGGTCACCAGCCTCAGCTCTGCCCCCTGACTCTCTTGATTTTTTTGTGATATTACTTGTGTCTTCCACTGTGAAGACTGACACAAAGTAATTTAGTTCCCCAGCCATTTCCTTGTTCCCCACTACTATCTCTCCACTGTCATTTTCCAGTGATCCAATGTCCACTTTTGCCTCTCTTTTGCCCCTTATGAAGTGCTTCAAGAAGTTAGTAATTGCATTATCAGCTCCAGCCTCCAACATTGCCTTGCTCCACTACAATTTGCCAACCGTCATAACAGGTCCATAGTAGACATCATCTGCCTGGCCCTACACACATCCCTGGAACATCTGGAAAACAAAGACACCTATATCTTGACTAAAATTCCTCCTTCTACATCATAATTCCAGTCAAACTCATCTCCGAACTCCAAGACCCAGGATTCTGCTCCACCGGTGCAACTGGATCCTCGACTTTCCAACATGCAAACTGCGATCAGTAAGAATAGGCAACAACACCTCCTCCATAATAATCCTCAACACTGGTGCCCCACAAAACATGCTTACTCAGCCCCTTAATACATTTCTTGTACACTCATGACTGTGTGGCCAAATTCTGCTTTAACACCAAGTTTGTCGATGACGCCAGAGATAGTAGGAATTGCCGATGCTGGAGTCTAAGATAACAAGGCGTGGAGCTGGATAAACACAGCAGGCCAGGCAGCACCAGAGGAGCAGGAAAGCTGATGTTTCAGGTCTGGACCCTTCTGCCAATGACACTACCGTAGTGGGTCAGATTTTAAACAACAATGAGACAGAGTACAGGTGTAAAGACAACAATCTCTCTACCAATGTCAGCAAAATGAAGGAGTTAGTCATCAACTTCAGGAATCAGAGTGGAGGACACATTCCAGTCTGTATCAATGGTGCTGAGGTGGAGGTGATTAAGAGTTTCAGGTTCCTACGAGTAAATATCACCAACAATCTGTCCTAGTCCATCCAGGTTGATGCTATGGCCAAGAAAGCACACCAACACCTCTACTTCCTTACAAAGCTAAGGAAATTTGGCATATCCAAAATGACTCACCAATTTTTATAGATGCACCATAAAAAACATCCTATCCGGTTGTGTCACAGCTTTGTATGGCAACAGCTCAGCCCATGGCCACAAGAAATTATAGAGAGTTGTGAATGCAGCCCAGTCTATCATACAAACCAGCCTTCCATCACTGACTCCATCTATACTTCCCACTGCCTCAGGAAAGCAGACAACATAATCATAGACCCCTTCCCACCCTGCTTATACCCTCTTCCATCCTTTTCCATCAGGCAGAAGATATAGAAGTTTAAGAACACGTACAAATAGATTCAAGAATAGCTTCTTCCCTGCTGTTATCAGACTTTTGAACAGACCTCTCATATGCTAGAATTGGTCTTCCCTGCACCTTCTCTGTAGTTTGAACACAGTATTCTGTTCTATTACCTTGTTGTATTTATGCAAGGTATAATTTGCCTGGATAGCACACAAAGCAATACTGTCCACTGTATCTTGGTATATGTGACAGTAATAAATCCAATAAAATCATATCAGATCAAATTTGTGACACATCCACTTCTCTGGCCTTGATTTCCAAATTGTAGTCAGTTGTTTGAGAAGCTCTCCTCATATAACTGAGCCTGTTATTTTGGAGTCAGTGAGAAACTAGAGTTATGAAGTGTTGCGGTAATAGATCAGTGTACCAGAGCATATATTAGTGAAAAGCGATAAATGCAATATCACTTGTGCCAAGATTAAAAATGATGGAAAACTCCGGAGCCCAACCAGCAGAGCCAAGAAGATCAAGAGAAAGGGGGGGAAAGCAGAAAGACACAAAATACTGAAAACCTATTGCAAAAATCAGTTCATTTAACTGCTGGTCGGGAATTTTAGAGAGTAAATCAACTGCAGCAAAGAAAGAGAATCCTTGTATTTCATGAGTTCCAATGACACAAAGCTCAAGTTTCCTATCAATTAGTGAAAAATAATCCCGCACATATCTTGCTTTGAATTAGTGAACCCTGCATTTTTATTACAAGCACCTCTGCTGAGAAACCACCGAGCTCGGTACAACCCAGTGATCCTGCACTGGTCACCTTGGAGTGCAACAATAACCCAAAATCTGCAGATTGCATAAGGGAAGACCATTGCACCAGGCGTCAGACACATTGCAGGCACATTTATCGCCGACACAAAATGCATATGTTGAGAATGGTAGGTAGTTGAATTCTGACGGATCAGTTTCATCCTTTTCTATCATATCTGACACATCTGAGGAGCACCCCACTCCTGGTCAGGCACAGCAGAAAGGAAAATCCATAATCTATGTTTTACCTCCCAGTTCATGCAATTACAGCTTTTTAAAAAACACCTTTACTAGGATGTTGGCAGTACTTTCAAAGCTGGCATTTATTGTCGCTAAACAAAAGCCAGAAGAACTGCAGATACTGTAAATCAGAAACAAAACAGAAATTGTTGGAAAAGCTTAGCAGATCTGGCAGCATCAGTTCTGAGGAAGGTTCGCTTGACCAAAAATGCTAACTGATTTCTCTCGACAGATGCTGCCAGACCTACAAAACTTTTCCAGCAATTTCTGTTTTGTTATTTAGGAAGGAGGCAGTGACCTGCCTTCCAAAACTACTGCAATCCATGGGACATCCGCAGTTCTTTTAGGAAGGGGTTGCAAGATTTTAACTCAGAGATAGGGCAGGTGATGGCCAAGTGGTGTTATCACTAGACTATGAATTCAGAGACCCAGGTACTGATCCGGGGACCTGGGATTCAATCCCACCAAGATAGATGGTGGTATTTGAACCCAATAAAAGCCTGGAATTAAGAGTGTAATGATGACCAATGTTGTCCATGCTTTGGTCAATTTGGCCAATTTATGTATTAAAAACATATTACCCAAGGATAGTAGGAACTGCAGGTGCTGGAGAATCTGAGATAACGAGGTGTAGAGCTGGATGAACACAGCAGGCCAAGCAGCATCTGAGGAGCAGGAAGGCTGACGTTTCGGGCCTAGACCCTTCTTCAAATATTTTTCTGAAGAAGGGTCTAGGCCTGAAACATCAGCCTTCCTGCTCTTCTGATGCACTTGGCCTGCTGCGTTCACCCAGCTCTACACCTTGTTATCTCATATTACCCAAGGACTCTTTTCAGTGAGGCGGACTAAGAAATGCAGTTTGTGGTTCTACTTCATTTTAATTTTTAAAAAATCTTCATGACAAACAGCATGTGAGCATTTCCCAAATTCCCACAATATTTAGTCTCTATACATCGCAGAGTCATAAGGTCACACAGCATGAAAACAGACCCTTTGGTCCAACTCATCCACAGTTGGATGTCAGACATCCTAATCTGACCTAGTTCCATCTACCGACATTTGGTACATATCGCTCTAAACCCATCCCATTCATGTATCCATCCAGATGCCTCTTAAATGTTGTAATTATACCTGCCTCCACCACTTCATCTGGTAACTCGTTCCACACATGTACCACCCTCTGCTTGAAAATGTTACACTTCAGATTTTTAAAAAATCTTTTCCTCTCAACTCTCATTTTTTAAAAGACTTACCTCATGGAATCAAAGGCCTCCATTTGTTCAGCAGCGGGAGTCGGGAGAGAGCGCGAGGGGACTGCTGGGAAGGTGAGGTAATATATTTGGGCGGTTGCTTTACCCGAAACACTACTTAGGTAGTGTCTCCCACCCAGCCTCTTCCTCTAACCAAAAAAAGGTTCTGAGTGCCGATTTGGTAACGTTACAAGTTTTTTTTTCAATAGTCTGTTTGGGAATTCAGAACAGTGGGAATGGATGTTAGGGCAGTTGTATGCTCCTCTTGTAGAATGTGGGAGGTAAGGGTCACCACTAGTGTCCCCGCTGACTTCATCTGCGGGAAGTGCACCCAACTCCGTCTCCTCAGAAACCGCGTTAGGGAACTGGAGCTGGAGCTGGATGAACTTCGGATCATTCGGGAGGCCGCGGGGGTAGTTGAGAGGAATTACAGGGAGGTAGTCACACCTCAGGTACAGGAAAAAGGTAGATGGGTTACAGATAGGGGATAGAAAGGGAAGAGGCAGACAGTACAGGGATCCCCTGTGGCCATCCCCCTCAATAACAAGTATACCATTTTGGATACTGTTGGGGGGGGACGACTTACCAGGGGTAAGCCATGGGGTACAGGTCTCTGGCACAGAGTCTGTCCCTGTTGCTCAGAAGGGAAGGGTTGAGAAGAAGACAGCATTAGTCATTGGGGATTCCGTAGTTAGGAGGACAGATAGGAGATTCTGTGGGAACGAGAGACACTCGCGGCTAATGTGTTTCCTCCCAGGTGCCAGGGTCCGTGATGTCTCAGATCGTGTTTTCGGGGGAAGGGGGAAGCAGCCCCAAGTCGTGGTCCACATAGGCACCAATGACATAGGTAGGGAAAGGGATGGGGATGTAAGGCAGAAATTCAAGGAGCTAGGTTGGCAGCTTAGAGCTAGAACATACAGAGTTGTTACCTCTGGTTCGTTACCCGTGCCACGTGCTGGTGAGGTGAGGAATAGGGAGAGAGAGCAGTTGAACATATGGCTACAGGGATGATGCAGGAGGGAGGGATTCAGATACCTGGATAATTGGGGATCATTCTGGGGTAAGTGGGACCTGTACAAACGGGATGGTCTACACCTGAACCAGAGGGGTACCAATATCCTGGGGGGGGGGGGGTGGAATTTGCTAGTGCTCTTCGGGAGGGTTTAAACTAATTCAGCAGGGGGATGGGAACCTGAATTGTAGCTCCAGTGTACAGGAGGTTGAGACTGGTGAGTAAGGTTTCAAGGTCGCAGGAGTGTACCGGCAGGCAGGCAGGAGGTTTGAAGTGTGTCTACATCAACGCCAGGAGCATCCGGAATAAGGTGGGTGAACTTGCAGCATGGGTTGGTAGCTGGGACTTTGATGTTGTGGCCATTTCGGAGACATGGATAAAGCAGGGACAGGAATGGTTGTTGCAGGTTCCGGGGTTTAGATGTTTCAGGAAGATCAGGGAAGGTGGTAAAAGAGGGGGAGGTATGGCATTGTTAGTCAAGGACAATATTATGGTGGCAAAAAGGACGTTTGATGAGGACTTGTCTACTGAGGTAGTATGGGCTGAGGTTAGAAACAGGAAAGGAGAGGTCACCCTGTTGGGAGTTTTGTATAGGCCTCCGAAAAGTTCCAGAGATGTCGAGGAAAGGATTGCAAAGATGATTCTGGATAGTAACAGGGTAGTTGTTATGGGGGACTTCAACTTTCAAAATATTGACTGGAAACGCTATAGTTCGAGTACTTTAGATGGGTCAGTTCTTGTCCAATTTGTGCAGGACGGTTTCCTGACACAGTATGTAGATAGGCCAACAAAAGGCGATGCCACATTGGATTTGGTACTGGGTAATGAACCAGGCCAGGTGTTAGATTTGGAGGTAGGTGAGCACTTTGGTGATAGTGACCACAATTCAGTTACTTTTACTTTAGCGATGGAAAGGGATAGGCATATACCGCAGGACAAGAGTCATAGCCAGGGGATTAGGCAAGATTTAGGATGCACAGGATGCAGAAGGAAATTGCAAGGGCTGGGCACAATTGGAATGTGGAGCTTGTTCAGGGAACAGCTACTGCGTGTCCTTGATAAATACGTACCTGTCAGGCAGGGAGGAAGCGGTCAAACGAGGGAACCGTGGCTTACTAAAGAAGCTGAATCTCTTGTCAAGAGGAAGAAGGAGGCTTATGTAAAGATGAGCCATGAAGGCTCAGTTAAGGCGCTTGAGAGTTACAAGTTAGCCAGGAAGGACCTAAGAGAGCTAAGAATAGCCAGGAGGGACATGAGAAGTCTTTGGCAGGTAGGATCAAGGAAAATCCCAAAGGTTTCTATAGGTATGTCAGGAATAAAAGAATGACTGGAGTAAGATTCAAGCCAGTCAAGGACAGCAGTGGGAAGTTACGCATGGAGTCTGAAGAAATAGGAGAGGCGCTAAATGAATATTTTTTTTCAGTATTCACACAGAAAAAAGACAATGTTGTCGAGGAGAATACTGAGATATGGGCTATTAGATTAGACAGGATTGATGTTCATAAGAAGGAGGTGTTAGAAATTCTGGGAAGTGTGAAAATAGATAAGCCCCCTGGGCCAGATGGGATTTATCCTAGGATTCTCTGGGAAGCTAGGGAGGAGATTGCAGAGCCTTTGGCTTTGATCTTTATGTCGTCATTATCTACAGGAACAGTGCCAGAAGACTGGAGGATAGCAAATGTTGACCCTTTTCAAAAAGGGGAGTAGAGACAACCCTGGTAATTATAGACCAGTGAGCCTTACTTCGGTTGTGGGTAAAGTGTTGGAAAGGATTATAAGAGATAGGATTTATAATCATCTAGAAAGGAATAATTTGATTAGGGATAGTCAACACAATTGTGTGAAGGGGAGGTCGTGCCTCACAAACCTTATTGAGTTCTTTGAGAAGGTGACCAAACTGGTGGATGAGGGTAAAGCAGTTGATGTCGTGTATATAGATTTCAGTAAAGCAATTAAGGTTCCCCACAGTAGGCTATTGCAGAAAATATGGAGGCATGGGATGGAGGGTGATGTAGCAGTTTGGATCAGAAATTGGCTAGCTGTAAGAAGACAGAGGGTGGTGGTTGATGGGAAATGTTCATCCTGGAGTTCAATTACTAGTGGTGTACCACAAGGATCTGTTTTGGGGCCACTGCTGTTTGTCATTTTTATAAATGACCTGGATGAGGGCATAGAAGGATGGTTTAGTAAATTTGCGGATGACACTAAAGTCGGTGGAGTTGTGGATAGTGGGGAAGGAAGTTACAGGTTACAGAGGGACATAGATAAGCTGCAGAGCTGGGTTGAGAGGTGGCAAATGGAATTTAATGCAGAAAAGTTTGAGGTGATTCATTTTGGAAGGAGTGACAGGAATACAGAGAGCAGGGCTAATGGTAAGATTCTTGGTAGTGTGGAAGAGCAGAGAGATCTCGGTGTCCATGTGCATAGATCCCTGAAAGTTGACACCTAGGTTGATAGGGTTGTTAAGAAGCCTTACGGTGTGTTAGGTTTTATTGGTAGAGGGATTGAGTTTCGGAGCCATGAGGTCATGTTGCAGCTGTACAAAACTCTGGTGCGGCTGCACTTGGAGTATTGCACACCATTCTGGTCACCGCATTGTAGGAAGGATGTGGAAGCATTGGAAAGGGTGCAGAGGAGATTTACCAGGATGTTGCCTGGTATGGAGGGAAGGTCTTATGAGGAAAGGCTGAGTGGCTTGAGGCTGTTTTCGTTAGAGAGAAGGTTAAGAGGTGACTTAATAGAGACATACAAGATGATCAGAGGATTAGATAGGATGGACAGTGAGAGCCTTTTTCCTCGGATGGTGATGGCTAGCACGAAGGGACATAGCTTTAAATTGAGGGGTGATAGATATAGGACAGATGTCAGAGGTAGGTTCTTTATTCAGAGAGTAGTAAGGGCGTGGAATGCCCTGCCTGCAACAGTAGTTGGCTCGCCAACTTTAAGGACATTTAAATGGTCATTGGATAAACATATGGATGATAAGGGAATAGTGTAGGTTAGATGGGCTTCAGATTGTTGCACCGGCCTCTGAAACCATCGAGGGCCGAAGGGCCTGTACTGCGCTGTAATGTTCTATGTTCTGTGTCCTATGTTCACCTTAAACTTAAGTCCTCTAATTTTGGACTTCCCCACCCTACGAAAATAAAGACCTTGGCTATTCACCATAACCATGCCCTTCATGATTTTATAAACTTCCATAAGAAAAAAATGTCAGTAATTGAGCTTCTACTCTATCTTATAATGCATATATACACACCTTTATTTTAAAAATCTTATCTATAAAATATAACTAGAAAAAAAATATTTTATTCCCTGGTTTGCAGTCCATAGGACTTCTTCACCGTAAATGGCTACATAACCTGCTTGATGACATCTCTGCTGCTGCACATTAAGAGATCCATTTTGATTTATGGTTATATTCAAAAAGATGGGAAAGTGGAAGTCAACACCACAGAGATTTGCCAATAGTCAGCAGGTTTCTTTGAGAAATTCAAGCCATGGTATCTTTCTTTGCAATAGTATTTTACGAAAGCAGGTAGTTAGACAGATGTATTCAATAAATGGTGACAATGGAAAGAGAAGAAAAGAAACTTGCATTTTCATTTGTCTCATCACATATTCAAAACTATGTAAAAATGTTACACATGAAACTATTTTAAAATTCAAAGCTTATGAACGCAGCAAGTTCCACAAACAGTAAATGTATGAGTAACTCATCTCTTAATTAATTTAGGAAGAATACTGCAACACAATGGCAACTCAGCATTCTTCTTTAAATGAAAATTAATGGACAAAGAAAATTGCACCCAATAGGTCAGAAACTCATGGCAGAATCTACCTAGGTCCTTTGAGAAATTCGGGGAAATTGAGTAAAATGTTGATCGAAACCTTTCTCAAATTTGAGACCAAAATGTTTCATTTTCCAAACAAGTCCCAAACAGTGAATGGAAATTCGCATTAATCAATAATGGGAAGCCCATTATTGGGTCATATTGTTCATTGTCACCTTTGTTAGCATTTAACGTTACCATTTTATTATGATTGTTCCCATTCCCTCACCCATTGGATAGAGAATTCCAAACATGAAATTCTGAAAGAGTACCTGATGTCTCCAGCTCACTACTTGTTCCTCTGGACTTTCATCTTGGACACCCTGCAACAATATCTCAGGGCATTCTTCATGGGGCTGTGGTAGTGGCAGCATGTACATGACATTTACTGATTTTAGGATCCAACACGTGCCAGCCCGTTATCATGGCACATCTCTGATCCACATAAGCTTTGTTTCTGTCTTTCAATGCTGTCTTTTGGAATACACTGGAACCTTTTGTTACAACACTGCTGCTTGAGGAGGCGATGAACTATGGTATTATCACTAGACTATTAATCAGGAGATGCCTGGTGACGTGCTAGGGACCCGGATTTTGAATCCTGTCACTGCAGATGGTGGAATTTGAATTCAATAAATATCCGGAATTAGTAGTCTAATGAACACCAAGAAACCATCGTTGATTGTCAGGAAAAATTCATCTGATTCACTAATAGGGAACTGCCATCCTTACTTAGGCTGGCATACGAGTGACTCCAGTCCCACAGCAATGTGATTGACACTTAGTTATCCCCGGGGCAATTAGGGATGGGTAATAACTGCTGGCCTGGCCGGTGAATCCACTTCCTGTGAATGGTTATATAAAAAAGGCACTTTGTGCACAGGGAAAGGCACTTAGCTCATGGGTTGGATTGAACTGTATCCCAGGGTTCATCGCATGCTCTGTCTGAAGATTGTGTCTTAGACTTAACTGAAATCTATTTGCCTTAGACTTTGAAATCCTGGTTTAATGGGGTTGTGAGGGGGAGGATGATGCACTACCATATCTGGTATATTTAATTGATATGCCTGGGGATGTAGTAGTAAATTGGGCAAATGGAATCTTAAATAGATGGGTCGGCTGAGGACTGGGGCAGGTGAAAAGCCTATGGTGTTAAAGGGGAGGGCTATTAAAAGGGAATGTTAAACTTGAGATTCACCCATTGGAAAGGCAGAGCCTGAGAATCACTTTTTGAGAGTGACCACAGTTGCCTTCCATCATGCTGTGATTAACAAAATATAATAGAAATGAAAATGACTGTGACCACATCCAGGGAGGGTGAGGTAGCTGCATCATTCCATAGGAGAGGGAGCTTCAATTTTGAATGATGTGAGACCTTTCAAAGCACAATATCATTATACAGACACCGATACAGTACAGGGGAAAGACTCCTTCAAACGCAACAGCACTGTGAACCTTTAATAGAAACCGAGCATGTGCAGTTGAAGTCCTGAACCCATGCCTGGAAATCTGGAGTCTAGTTTGCAAGTAGGAATCACTTGTAATTTACCCAGAATCTACACATAGTATGGGAGCTGCTGTCTTCAGCCTCGGGCCATTGAACATAATGTAGAGTTAGGGACGGCAAGGTTCTGTACCTTCAATGTTGTCATTACAGCTAAACAGAAACTGGCAGAGAGTTGATGAAAAGTCAACAAATATTCCCAAATGTGACTTTATTTTACATTGACATATCACCCTTGCCACCTATATTCCTTCAAAAGGTCTTTGTTTTCCTCCCACTACCCCTCAAGTGCAGTCATGGGTTCTTTGCAAACTAGGCTCCAGATTTCCAGGTAGACAAACACTGCTGTTGTATCACAGCCATTAATGGGATTTGGTCATGATCTTGAATGGGATTGATTTGTATTGCTGCATGATATGGTCAAGAATGCATAGATTCATGACAGGGTGGAGCCCACTGCCTCGAAGGTTTGTTTAACCAACACCAGGGACTTTCGTGTCTAGAAAGCTCAAACATGCTGAGTGTGTCCTGCCCAGACTCCTTAGATTGAACTCCCACAGAGCTGAAGATGGAAGACAAGGTGGAGGTGGAAGGCCTGACCACCTCAAGAGTGTCCAGGGTTAGATTAGGCTTAGGGTTAAAAGTTTCTGTCGGGCCTGTATATGTTTCCTTCTGCATGTGGATGCCTACTCACACTGTCCTGCTTCCTCATGAGGAAGTGACACCTGGAGTGAGGTCAAGGTACCTCTTCCCCACTGTGGCCTCATCATAATGGCTTAAGTGACGGAGTGCGTATCTGTGCTTTGTATCCAAAAGAGTCTGAGTCTGCTGGAACTGGCTCTCCATTGTCTCTTCCAACCTGTCCTTGGAGGCAGCCAGGCAATTACATGCCTGAAGCAGCAGTGTCTACAATTATTCGTCTCGTCCTGTATATTTTTTGTCAGTGTTCTCAATTCTCCTGAAAAATCTGCCTCCTGCTCACACATGTAAGTGAAATTTTAAAAATGGCCTACACCATAGAGCTCTCCCCTGCCTGGGTCTGAGCATGTGCCTGATCTCTGGCAGTTATATAAGTGCCAGTGACCTGGGGTATTTCTTCCTCAGCTAGCGATGGAAATGTCAAATTTGTTGGCATCGCAAAATAAGTGGAAAGACAGGTTGCAAGGATACAAGTATGAAGTTGTCACCAGCCAGTACTCCTGACTCCAGTTTAGATAAAATACTCACCGAGTATCTGAGCCGGTGGCAGTGCATGAGACAACTTTCCTGGTGCTTCCTCGGAGGCATCTGTGCTGTCATCTTCAGAGACAGATGAAAGGATGTCTTGTGAGGCTGCCCTCTTGACTGCAGAAACTTTGAACATGTTACTCTTATATGAAATGAGAGAGATAGCATTGAGACCAAGAGATAGAGGTTGTGGCTCAAGACCTTAAGAAAAAGGAACAGGAGTAAGCTAACAGGACCCTCAAGCCAGCTTCACCATTCAATATGATCATGGCTGAATCTGACAGTTGTCACATCCATTTTCCTGCCTTTTCACCATAACCTTTGATTCCCTATGACTCTGCTTCAGCAACTCTTTGCAGCAAGGAGTTCAAAGACTCACAACTCTCTCAGAGAAGCAATTCTTCCTCATCCCAGTTTAAAATTGATGCCCTTTTATTCCGAGTAAGTGCCCTTTGGTCTAAGACTCTTCCATGAGGGGAAACATCCTCAAAATTTACCCTGTCAAGCTCTGTAAGAATCCTACATGTTCAAGTGAGACCACCCTTCATTCTTCTAAACTCCATGAGACAATCCTTCTCTGACCAACCTCAAGTGATATAATATATTTTCTTAAATAAGAGATCCAAAGCTGCTCACAGTTCTCCAGATGTGGTCTTACCAGCACCTTGTTCATTTGCACTAAGACTTCCATCCTCTTATACTTGTATCCTGCTTGCAACCTGTCTTTCCACATTTTTTGTGATGCCAGCAAATTTGACAACAGCACATTTGCTTCCTTTCTATACTCTGCACTTCTCAAATTTTTTAGATAAATTATTTGGGGAATTTTTAATAAATAATCAATAAAGAATTTTAACATTCCAAAAGTATAACATTAGATTTTCAGGGCTAGCAAGGTTGTTCAAGAGTATATTTTCAACAGTTTTGCAGGAAAACCATAAGCATAAAAGGGCAAGTACTTCACAGTTCACTGAATTCTAATTAATTAATTTCTTTAGGAACTTTAACAGCGCACATACTGGGAAATATGGAATCACTGTCCGCAGCTTCTACATTATTTTCAGTTAACTGTGCAGGCACAGACACCAGACGATGGTGTCTCTTCAAGGCAAATAATGATGAAGAATACTGATGTTTTATTGGCAATTACTACTGCAAAATCTGAGCCATTACATTTTCATTATGTTAAGAACATCTCCACTAAGAATAAATCAGACCAATATGCTGAACATAGGCAGTTTGCTTGATTATTTGCATTATGAAGCAATCAAGCATGCCACTGCACTGTCTATAATTATAGGTTACTGAGAGCAACGAAAGCTAATGATACCTCTGCACATTCTCACTCTCTGAACAGTGAGATACATTGGCAAACCAGACCTCCCTATCATTGGCACATTGTATTGTATGTTGGATATCATTGGGCCTTAATAATCAGCAATACCTCCATTCATGAACAAGTAAGAAGATTAAAAAATCTACTGATCCAAGAGGTGGATTAGTGCTTTATTTTTCTGGTGAACTCTGTAAATATGCACTTTGATTTTTCCATTGCATAGAATTCTAATATAGGATCTGCTGTTTGTTTTATTTTTGTTTTGGTATTGCTTGGGTTCACAAATGTATTTCTTTCACTAAATGTAATATAGTGTGCAGTGTAGGAATTGAATGAAAATGCTCAGTTGATGATCCTTCAATGCTTTGCTTGTTTATGTCATTGGTGCTACTCATGGCTCAAAATAGATACAATTTCCTTACAAAACATCCTGATAACTGCAGACAGGTTGCATTATGAACTGAATGTGACAATGTCAATCTGCAATCTCAATGTTAACCTGCCATCTCAATCATGACTTTCGGGCACATGGCACATATTATCAGAGGTGCCCTGAGACATTTCTGCGGAGATCTATAAACTTTCAGAAATTTCATGAATCCAGGACACATCAATTGTATCCATGTCTGTTCAACCCAAGTACCTCCTCCGGATGTCACATGCGAATAACCTGGCAGATCAATCTGCTCCACCCCACCACCACCCCCAATAAAACAATAAGCGTCAATGGGGATTCAGGTTGGCTCTGCAATAATTGTCATTGTGTGTAGAAGTCAGCATTCATCAAATCTTGCTTTTGAAACCGTGGGAAGTACAGGTATAGGGATTATGGTGTGTGATTTACCAAAGATCATTCAGTGTAATGCATGTAGCAGGTCAATGCAATGCAGCCTGCTCCTAACAATGATTACTACAAACAGCCCGCACTAATCATGCTTTTTATCTCAGCAGGTGACCAGTATTGTGAGCATTTTTCATGCTAGAACATTAGCTTTTACTGAATAAAACTAGACTGTCTCTCTTAAAATGGAGAAATGTGAATGGAGGAGGTACTGGGAACGGGGAACACTGCAGCTGAAACTGATCCAGGAACAGCAATAAATGGCCGACTAATAGATAGGGCAGGTGCCTGGACTTTTGATGCTGCAACGGAGATGCTGTTGGAAGATCGATAAAGGAGAAAGAGTGTCCTGTATCCACCATGTGTAATGTGTCAGGGTAACAGGGATGGTGGGAGTTCATGGAGTCATAACCCCTCGACAGACAATGAGAAGTATGTGACAGGTCACAATAGAGATCAGTGACAGGAGTTTATGCCCAAGAATATGGCTATAGTGCTGTAATAATTTTAAAGACTTTATATGAATAGACAGCACCAGTGAATGCTCCTTTAAATGGCATGTCCTACCAAATACTCCATTAGCCTCAGTGTCCATTCCATTCACCACAGCCTATCGCTCATGTAATGACAATCTTTATCAATCAGTACTCATGGCCCATTTTAAGTGTTTCACCTCACCTCCCTTATATTTTTATCACAGTTTCACATCTCACAAGTAAACTCACAGCATGCACATGCAACCAGCTGTTCAACCACGAAAGCCATATCATCCCAGCATCTTGTACTGCACCTACTAACACAGTTCCATCTCTCTTGCAGAATATAGTACAACATTAAATTGGCTGCAGTAGAACAAACTAGAGAGGGACAGGAACAGTTGTGCATATTCTAATCTCAATAGAGCAGACAGTGCTGACTATAATGGCAAGAAACTTTGTTCAGATGCTGAACACTGGTGGGACTGAACCTGCTGAGGTATCTACAGATCTAAATCCTTCTCTTAACTGCCCACATCTCCCTCATTCCCCAGTGAAAAGCAAATTGTTTTCCAAATTGTCCTCTTCCCACACCACAATCCAACCTCATCCTGTTCACAGTTGAGATACTCAAGACCTGCAACAACTCAAGGCAGCGATGGAGACATAGATAAAGACTGATGGTAAAAAGACACCCTCACTTGATTTTGCATTTGCAGTAGCAGTTTAGATACTGACAATGTGCATATTTATCATGGAAAAGCAGTGTCTGCATGTGGTCAGACATAAGACACAAGTGCACTGCAACCAGAACAGGAGGGTAAGACTAATGTAAATGCCATCTTACCTGGTGGCAAAGGCACACAAAAATTTTCTGCAGAGAAGTAAACAGTACTTTGAAGGGCAAGGACACAAAACATGGAAGTAAAAGCAGGAAATTCTTCAAACTGTTAACTGTGGAGAGAAAAAGAGGATTAACATTGTAGGACAAGTTGTTTTCTTTTCAGATTTCAGATTTCAGATTTCCAACGTCAACAACATTTTACTTTTAAGACCTTCTTGAAAATTGTGTTTACAACTAGACAGCAGTTGAAACTCTACCTCACTGTCTCGATAAAATGAAGACAATTAACTGCTGAGCATATTCCTCGCGTTTTGCCACTCTACATGGACCATGTCATACACAGGAAGGATCAATAAAGGTATGTTCTCAATGAATCTCAATCCATCACTGTGCACACCCCATCCTATTTTTCATTCATTCACGGGATGTGGGTGCCATTGACTGGCCAGCATTTATTGCTTGTCCCTCGTAACCCTTGAGAAGGTGATGGTGAGCTGCCTTCCTGAACCACTACAGTCCAAGTGCTATAGGTTGACCCACAATGTCCTTCGGGAGGGAATTGTAAGATTTTGACCAAGTGACAGTTAAGGAATGGTGATATATTTCCAAGTCAGGGTGATGAGTGGCTTAGAGGTAAACGTGCAGGTGGTGCTGTTCCCATGCATCTGCTGCTCTTTACATTCTACATGGTTGTGGTTATGGGTTTGAAAGGTGCTGACTGAGAGTCGGTTTTGGAGGGAGTGTTTGCTTGTGGATGTGATGCCAATCAAGCGGGCTGTTTTATCCTGGGTGGTGTCAAGTTTCTTGAATGTTGTTGAAACTAGAGTTTATCCAGGCAAGTAGGGAGTATTCAGTCACGGTCCTGGCTTATATTTTGTAGATGGTGGGCGGACTTTGGGGAGCAAAGAGGTAAGTTACTCGCCACAGTATTCCTTGTCTCTGACCTGCTCTTGTAGCCAATGTGTTTATGTGGCAAATCCAGTTGCATTTCTGTTCAACGAGACCCTTAAGGTTGTTGATGGTTGGGGGGCTGGGTTCAGTGATGGTAACACCATTGAATGCTACACTTGTGCACAATTAATTATCATGAACAAAGCAAATGCAACATATCTTGTCCATCAGAGATGGCATGAATAAAACACTGCCTATTTCAAACTCTGCACTCTTTTCCAACATCAGCTTCTCCATTCCTACCCGGATCTATAGACCTAGATTGAAAATTAACCTTTATAACATATTGAATCTGCTATTTGTCCTCCAACTCTGTTGTATCACCACGGAAATTGTACTATTTAAACAAAGATGAACTGGATTGAGAAGTTTCTGCAAATTGCACATTGTAATTTCTTGCAAATTACTTCGAATATAATAGCAGTTATGTAATCTTTTGATTTTTTCACAACACAAGATCTGAAAATTTATTGCCAATTTTATTCTCTTCTGATCAACATGTCAGTTCATTTAAAATTCATGTTCACTTCTAATATCATGACTAATTTTCATAGAATCCCTACAGTGCGGAAACAGGCCCTTCAGCCCAACAAGTCCACACCAAACCTCAGAGCATCCCACCCCCGAATACTACAGGCAATTTAGCACGGCCAAACAACCTAACTTGCACATCTTTGGACTGTAGGAGGAAACTGGAGCACCCGGAGGAAACTCACACAGACTCGGGGAGAATGTGCAAACTCCACGCAGACAGTTTCCTGAGGGTGGAATTGAACCCAGGTCCCTGGTGCTGTGAGGTAGCAGTACGTGCCACTCTGCCACCCTGGTAACTTTTGGGGTTGTGCTGTAAACTTTCTGCTATGTTCTTTTTGTCACAGTTTATAATGCAGAGGTTGACTCCCTCCAGCTCCGAGAACTAAAAGCAAAACACCTAAAGAGGTGCACTTAACCCTATAATCTGCAAAAGGAGTGTGAAAAGTGATGTAACCTGCTTTTCAGCAACTTCTAGTGGTTAAATAAAATAAATTACTTTAAAATTAACAAGTAACAATTTATTTATATAACTTTAACAGTGAACAAATTAACTAATCTGTTAACAAACCAAATAAATCCCTTCTAATTACTAACTATTCAAGAATAAAGCAAGATTCTAATGGCATGCTATTCCAATACATATAAGTCCTACCTATATACAAAAAAGAATTTACTCTCTCGAAATTGCAGCTACATTACTTGTCTTCCGGAATTTTCTGTGCCTTCTTTATCAAATGCTTTGTCAGGAATGCCTTCTCCATTGATTCTTCTGTCAGGAATATTAACTAGTTGTGCCATTGGTAACTTTTGTCACTGAGATGGTGGTTTCTCTGAGACATAGAGGAGGCTGTGAGAGACCATGATATTCTCTCTTGAGAGCTGCAGGCTGTCAGCTATGGTGGATAGCAGCTAGCTCTGGGGCTTTTTCCATCTGCCCCCTTCTTTTTATACCCTTGATGATGTATCACTATTTCTTACAATACGATTGGTTCTATGCTGTCAAAACCATCAGACTTAAATTTAATTGGTTTTTGGATCTAAGCGCCTGAGTCAAATTGACTGGCTAAGTTCAAGCACCTGTTATCTTGTTAAAAATAGGTTGCTGCTTGGCCTACTGATGGTACAGCCTTTCAATACAAATGTTTTAATTTTGGTACTCTCTGTGTACTTGCAAACTTTCAAGCTGCTGCTAACAGCATTCTATTTTAAATCTCTAAGCACAGAAAAAAACACATGATCTTTTAAAGGAACTACACAATGCTTTCACCCTAGCACTTTACAAACACCAAATTCAACTTCCTGCCTCCTAATCCACAAGTATTGTACCCAACTTCGCAACACTCAGAACAGCCTTCCCTGAAAGTATAAAGTGCTTCTTTTTTTATTAGAATAGCTTCTCCAAGTTAGTTATTATTGACTTGGGTCAGTCTTCAACACAAATGTCACAGGACATTGTTTTTCAGCTTTTCTCTGCTGACTCTGAACTATAAAGGCAGCACAGTGGCTCAGTGGATAGCACTGCTGCTTCAAAGCACCAGGGACCCAGGTTCAATTCCTTGGGTGTCTGTGTGGAGTTTGCATGTTCTCCTTGTTTCTGTGTGGGTTTCCTCTGGGTGCTCTGGTTTTCTCCCACAGTCCAAAGATGTGTAGGGTAGGTGGGTTGGCCATGCTAAATTGCCCATAGTGTCCAGAGATGTTTGGGTTAGGTGGGTTAGACGTGGGGAAATGCAGGGATAGGGGAATGAATGAGGATGGGATGCTCTTCAAAGGGGCGGTGTAGACTTGTTGAACTGAATGGCCTGTTTCCACACTGTAGGGATTCTATGATCTATATTCCTGACCCAACTATGAGTCCTGTTATACACTGGCTACCCAACTTCTGCCATCTGTCTTCAATCCAACTTGATGACCTACCAATAACCTAGCAAAGACCCCACCAGAACTGACTACCGACTTGACCATCACTTACCTGACCCAACCACCTAACTTCTCCACTGACCCCACAACCAGTCCTGATTTAACATGAATCGACACTCCTACTCACCAATGGCTACTTACTGACTACCCCAATAGGGTGAACCCAACTATCTTCAACCCTCTGGACCATTCTGTACAAATGTCTGATTTCCTGTGACTCCTTTCTGACCCATTGCAACTTGACTAACAAGCCCCGTTCGAAATGTTCCTCTTCATCTGCCACCCTGCCCATGCACCTATTCACCATTTTATCCTCTCACCAACTTCAACCTGCCTCTTCACCCACGAGTTCTGAAGATGGGTCACTGGACCTGAAACATTAACTCTGATTTCTCTGCACAGATACAGCCAGGCTTGCTGAATTTTTCCAGCGATTTCTGTTTTTGTGTCTGCTCTGCAGAGTTGTGGTTTGCAGTCAGTAATTTGCTGATTTTAGATAGTTCAAATCACCCCCAGATCCCTGGTTCTAGGCACTAGACTTATTTAGGGAACGCGAAATGAAGAAGGCAGGAAACAGGTGTTTCAGGGCAAAAGAATCTGTGTTTATTTACAATACAAAATGTATGTATAATACAAGAAATAAAGGTAAATGCAATTAACAGTGTAATTGACACAAACAATTATTCAGAAGACAGTAATACTATTAAATATATTTTAAGTAGATTAAACACTATTAGAACTTAAAACAAGGGTTTTAATGACAGTAATTTTAATCAGGCTTCCTATCCTTGGAGTCCCATACATTGTCACCACCCATCTTCCCCCCTGCTAACTTGGTTAGAAACTTTGGGTTCTCAGAAGTTAAAGCTCACCACTGAGTAAAACACGATTTTGAAGTACAACTGACTGTTCTCGCTTGCCGTACCCAGTGCCTGGATGAAGACTTTGGGCTGCGTAGGCCTTCAGGGTGGGTTGAGTCCACGGATGCGGTAGGATGTGCAGTTGATCTATTGGGTAAGTGCTTGGTTTTTCTCACTTTCTGGGGTTTTACAGACCCGCTTTCACCTCAGGATGTGTCTGACGCCTGGTGGTGTTGGTCAGGTCAATGGTTATTGGAGTTTGTCGGTTCTGAGGTCTGCTGGTCATGGTCGGTTGTCATTGGTTCCCCTGGTTCGGAATAGGCCTGTGTCTGTAGCTCTTGGATTTACTCTCGGGCATCCCTGTTTGGAACACCTCCTGGGAAATAACTGTTTCAGTTGATATCAGGGCCTTCAATTATATTGATTGCGTGTCTGTTATCTTTGTGGCAAATCTGTGCCTTCCATTGTGTTCCTGGTGTTTCTTTTGAATTCAATTGGTTTCCCAATAGTTAACAATATGTGTGAATGGATTTCGATTGAACTTGAATGTTCAGTATCACTGTAGGCCCCATAATGTCTGTGCTGGGTAGCCCCATGTGTTAGTTAGTTAGTTCCGGTCTAGAGAGTTATATTTGATAGATTGTTCTTTTAGAGTGGAGGTGCAAATTGGAATTCCAGGTTGAACAATAGTCCCAGACAGAAATCATTTTGGCTCTGTTATGCGTTTGTTGCAGCCTGATCCCAAGATTTTGTCCAGTATTTCAGACATTAGAAAAATTCATGGTCTTGTCCAGTATTTTAGATGATGGGGGTTTTTACTCAGTCCTACACCTCACCCAGCCACCTGGCACCTATCTATGACCGTCATATACCTGTCATCCTAATCCTTCAATCCATCTACCAATATATACCATTACTCACCCTACCCCCTTAAACATTTACCTTCTGTCTGTAGCTTCTCAAAGAAAGTTGACCTCTATTTATTTGTCAGAATATTGCAGTTACTATTCTAAAAGAAGATTTGGCTTCAATAGAAGTTTTCTGCACTATTTCCTGAGAGGATTCCTGCACATAATGTGTTTTGCAAGATACTCAGTTGAAAGACATCTAAAAAAGCATAGATAATGTTTTGTCTAATCTCGGATCTCAACGTAGAACCTGTTCTTTGCGCTTAATTCTCCAATCCTCTCTCACTTTGAGCAATGCTTCATAAGTTTCAATCTTCACTGTTTAGTCACTTTGGTTGTTGCTTAACAAATTTTAAAGTATCATTGCTGCTGGCACCAAGTGAGTTGTTGGATTGTCTTTTACTGTAACTTCAATATTTTTCTTGCTAAGTGTTCTATCATTTCATAATAGAAATGACCTGCACACCATAGGAAAAACAAATACTGATCTTTTCAATTAAAAATAATGTATTTTCCCTGAGTTAAAAAATAAAATTTGCTTTCTTAACTCATGCCTGATCAACATCAGTGATAACCGAGAAATTATGCTGTACTTTCTGATTTGGAAGTACACTGTTCAAGGTCAGATTTTTCTATTATGTTTTGGTATATTGAATTCAAAGCGGTGATTTATGAGACTATTATTTGTTATTGTTTGGGGTGTGAGAATTTTAGGAAATGCTGAACAGCAGACATGATTGACACTGAGCTGCTGCTTTAATTTGATGAGACATATCTATTGATATGAGACTTATGCCCCATATGAAAGAAATTCTTGTCTATAGGTGTATCACAGGCAGCCTCTCAACTGTTGCCCCTTCTGTAAATCAATAGAATCAAAGACTTTGTTGCATCCTACATCATTTTTATGCTCTCTGTAGTAAGTCTTAGAATTTATATTCAACCCTTTCCACTTGCCTAGAAATTCATAGAACTTTTCAAGTATATAATCTTCTCTTGATACTACCTTTGATGTCTGAGCTGACACCATTCTGCAGTTACAGGTTTAAGCTGTAAACTGCAAACATGATTGTTCTCACATGGATTTAATTGCATTTCACTTGTAGCAAATTCTACTCTGTGCTATTTCTATGGAGAGTTTAACACATTTCAAGAGAAATACAGAAGAAACAAAATATTACTTTCCCACAAAATCAGTAAAGTTTCATTTGAAACAAAACTAATATTGGCCCTTACAGCTCTTAATTTTGTCAAGTATTGATTTATCCTCTCCATTTTGAATTGGAAAAGTTTTGTTGCAAAACTTCAAATATTGCTTTCCTCCTGGTCATTCATTCAGCTTCTTGAAGTGATATCTACTGTTCTGGTGCACTCAATGAAATGATGGCTGAAATAAAAGTCAGGCTAAGTAAGATGGACTGTTGAGAGAAAGCCCATTAGAGTAAAATTAGAACATTATTAAAATATTGAAAGGAAAGAAAGAACTGTAAGCTGAACAAAAGAACCTTGGCATTCTGCTCCATATTGATGTATGTCCAGGTAATATCGAAGCTTAAAAAGACATAAAATAACATCAGGCACACTGCCAACTCCTTCCATTCTCTTCTAGGCTGCACCTCAGGCTATGCAAGATGCTGACATGGGCTCATTCTTCAGATTTGGCCAACACAGGTCTTCTGAGTGCCTGCATTAATTACTTGCATTCAGCTCAGTGAGGAATCTGCCTCTGGCACTGTTTAAAGGGATGGCCACCCATTTTGATGTTTTCTGTGGATCGGTTTGTGGAAATATTTGTCAGCTTTAGAAATACTGGACCTTTACAGATTAACCTGAATTGGTTTTAATCAACCTGTTCAGTGATGTTATTGTACACCTCTAGAGCAGGTGAGACTTGAACCCATGCCTCTTGGCTCAATATTAGGGACACTACCACAGTACTAGAGCCCTATCTAAACCTGGATTCTTTTATTCACTTACACTTTCTCTACCCCTCCTTTACTTCTGTTATTGTTGCACTGCCTTGTGGGCAATTTATTTGTTTCATTAGTTGAACAGGTGATTTGGTGGTGAGCATTTAGAAAGAAAATGCACTGAGTTATTCCCAACTGCGTGTCTGTCTTCTATCACAGTATTCATGAGAGAGGTGGCACCTCTGGGGCTGGAAAGCATTATTTCCCCCCTCCAAAACTGTTTTGATTTAGTCTCCACATTGTTTGCCCATCTTTTTGATTGTTCTTCCTTGCCAGACTGTCACTGCCTGTGGTGTTTGCACATTGACGTTGAATGGTTTGTTCATTTGACGGTGGGTTTATTTTGATAAAAACAGAGCAGGGTACTTTTCCCCCTCTGATAATATTTTCAAATAGTCTTCAGCTAATTTCTCCCCTTTTTGTTTGATTCTTGGTGAAGATAAGTGCCCCTGGTGGGCAGTCTTTGTTTTCTTTCCCTTTAAATTGGTTAATTGGTTTATATACATAAAGCTGAGTTGTTAGACAAAGTGATGGTGTAGTGGCAATGTCTCGAGTGTGGGATTGCTGAGTACCAGGCTAATAGTCTGGAGACACTGGTTCAAAAAACTGGTCTAAATGACAAATTGATCCTGGAAAGCACTGAGGATCAGAAGTAAATTGGCGTGCATGCCCATTAGTCCCTTAAGGTAGCAGAACAGGTAGATAAAGAAAGCATGCAGGATATTTGCCTTTATTAGCCAAAGTATAGAATTTCAGAGCAGGGAGGTTGTGCTGGAACTGTATAAAAAGTTAGTCAAGCCACACCTAGAGCATTGTGTATAGTTCTGGAATTCAAATTATGGGAGGGATGTGATAGTACTGGAGAGGGTGCAGAGGAAGTTTACCAGGATGTTGCCTGGACTGCAGAATTTTAGTTAAGCAGATCGATTTAATTGATGGGTTGTATGGAGCAGAGGAAACTGAGGGGTTACATAATTGAGATGTATAGAATAATATGGTACGTGGGTAGTGTAAATAGGAAGGAACTTTCCCCTTGGTGGAGAGTTCAATGACTGGGGGCATAGATTTAATGTAAGGGGCAGGACATTTAGGGGCCGTGTGAGGACTTTTTTTCACCCCGGAGGTTGGTGGAAATCTGGAACTCATAGCCTGTAAGGGTGGTAGAGGCAAAAACCCTCATAATATTTAAGAAGTATTTAAATGTTTGCTTATAATGATACAAGTCAATGGGCCAAGTGCTGGAAAATGGGATTAGAAGAGGTGCTTGCTTTTGATTGGCTAAAGACCTCTTAGACTCAATTATTCTAAGTCCTACCATTGAAGTTAGTGGAATTTAAATGGAATTAATAAATATGGGATATAAAACTGGCCTCAGTAATGGTGACCATTATAGTACTATTGATTGTCATAGAAATCAGTCTGGTTCAAAAGGAATCTTAAACAAAAAGAGCTGGATTGTCCTTCAGTGTGCTCTTCCATCAGACATTTGGACAGTGAGGTTTTAGATCATTTGTCACAGCTTGAAAGACTACACAGGGACAGGGTACTTGAACATGGACCTTCAAAGGTGAGAGGGCATATTGAGAGTGTGGAAAGTATGTGGGATCTTAAGCTTCATACATTGAGGTACTGAATACAAAAGCAGGAAGGTATGCCAAACTTGTACAAGGCTTTGGTTAGGCTACAACTAGAGCTTTGAATTCAAATCCAGTCACCACTATTTCGAATGGATTTGAGGGTCCATGAAAGAAGGCAGAAGGAAATTAACAAGAATGGGACTTTAGCATTGATGAAGCTGGTGTTGTTCTCCTTGGAACAAAGGAGAGTTAGTGGAGATTTAATTGATGTGGACTGTAATATGAGTGTAATATGAGGTGCTTATAGGTGGCCAAGCTAAAATTGTATTCACCTAACGGTCCAAAGAGCTGGGGACAGTGAATTAAGATTCTGGGCATAAGATACAAGAGGTATTAAGGAAAAACTATTTTAGTTCTTGCATCCTTATAATTTATCAAAGACAAGCTGAATCTTATGTTTTATTTAGCCCTATGAAAGTTGTATTGAATATTTTGCGGGGATTTTTACTGTGAAGCAGAGCAAGATTTCTCATCCCATCTTGCAAATTCACTTCATGAACTATCTACACAATTCCTAAGGCATCTCTCATATCCAATTCTACCCCCAACTTAGCACATGCCGTTCCAGCATGTTTCCCCACTTGCTATTTATACTGCCACCTCCATCTCCCACATGTCTAATTCTGCATGGTATCTGTGCTGTCTACTCACTAACCTTTGACCACCTGTACCAACACTACAACAATGGCACCTGCTTTCAACTCACTCAATTCCTCCCTTTTTTGTCATTGCAGGAGTAAACAGCCCACAATAGGGCAAAAAAGGGCTCAGATAGCTGCTGAGATATTTGATATTAGAGTCGTCTCCAGCTATGAGGAGACAATCCTGGCTCTCACAGCAGAAGACCGGGACCGCATCCGGTGGGGATGCAGAGCCATCTATGTTCTACCAACTGAGTAAGTACCATCTTCACTTCTCTGCAGCTCTCACATTAACCCTGTTACCACTGTCATTCATTGTACACCACTCCTAACAACCGGCCACAACACCTTCTCTCTCTGTCTCTCCCATGTCTTGCAAATGCTGCAAGCATCTCCACCACGTCTGTGGAGAAATGCCCAGCTTTCCCAGAAAACATCTCCTTAACCTTTTTTTTTCTGAAGAAGGCTCCTGACCAGAAACATCAACTTTCCTGCTCCTCTGACGCTGGCTGGCCTGCTGTGTTCCTCCAGATCCACACTGTGTTATCTTCTCAACCGTTGATGTGACTTCAGAAGTAGCATCAGCAAGCTTGCCTCCTGCACACCCACCAACTCCTCGGTGGGAGTGTTAGCCTGTACAGCTCCTTAGTTGACTGAGGAAGAAATGCCTCAGGCTACTGGCACTCAGGAAACTCCTGGAGACTGAGTACATGCTCTGGGCAGGAGATGTGTGGTGTCAACAATCAGGAAATTGGTCCAAATGCACAGGGAGGAACAGGTGCAGCATACTGGTACATGGGAGGCAATTATTCTCAGTTTCTAGAAACTGCATCAATGCAGCAGGTTGTTTGACAATCTATCTGTTTCAATTGGCACACCAACAACTGCCCTGGATAGCCTTGTCCAGCACCCTCAGGGACACAGAGCTGCACTCCAGAGCCCCAGTCACTAGTGCTCAGGACTGAAGATATGGCAACAGTTGGACTGGGTATCTAGCACACACTTCAGGTGGCTTTCCTTACGTGGAGAAAGGATGGTGTTAGGAAGCATTCAGCTGGAGGAGGAATCATACACACTGCTCCCTCAGAAATCTCTAGTCTGGACATTCTAGAGATGGCTGGGCCTTCCACTTCCACCCTGCCTGCCCGTCACTGACACTTCCAAGTTCGCACTTATGAGGGTCCACTTGCATCTGGTGAGGAAACCCTCAGCATGTCTGGAGTGTCCAAGCATAAACTCTGTGATTAGACACTCTGTGTAGCCCTGAATGTAACTGCCAGCATGATTCCTAACTTCACATTCAGACAGAATGTACCATGGATCCGTGTCTGTGTTGAGAGCCTGTTGCAGTATTTGGAAGCAAAATGAACACAGTGTATACAAGGCAATGGGTCCTGCTGATACAATTGCTCCTTGCCCTCCATCAACCCAATTCTCTCCTGGCCCAAGTGTCCTAAAGGTCCGTTGTGAATAAGCTGATGGGCCATGACTGGAGCAAGAAGGTAGGGATTGGGAGGAACAGGGGAAGGGAAGGGAACAATGAATTTAGATTACCAAGGATTAGCAACCCCATAGGTCTGTGTCATGTACAGTGTCTAGGTCTGCATGTAAAGTTGTTTCTTTCTAAACAGCCTCAGATTGGTAGGTCATGCAGCCCCCTCCCTCACAGGATACAACACTTACTATATCCACACCGAATGCGGTCACTGTCATTTTCGGTCCCATTGCATCCTTCTAATTTCCAGCAGAAGGGTTGCTGATAGTGACTCTTTAGTCAATAGAGTCCAGCTTCCAGCTTCTGCTTTTATGTGTCAGTGAGTCCCCAAAAGCTGGATCCACTTCTTGGTAGCCCTTCCTATGACCCCATAGATTTTGTACATCCCCAGGTCCCCACCCAACATGACCCTGCACCTTCCCGTCTTGTCCCCCTCCGCGGTCCTTGGTAGATGAGGTGGCCGTGCCAATTGTGGTTATACACTGTCTGCCCCTCAAAGCCCAGAGCCACCTGACCAAAGACATAACCTTTTTCACATTACCCGTCCCTAGCATCCATCTTTTACCATATCCCCTCTTTGCAGATGTTGTTAAACAGATACACAATTATCAACCACACTCCCCAGTGCGCAACTCCAAGTCACAAGGAGTTGTTTATCGAGTCTACTTCCCACACCCATCTTTTCCTTAGTTTTGTGGATCAATCTGATGGACTGACCATGGCCCAGCCCTTAAACAATTGAACCAGATAGACCTGAGGAGAAGTGCCAACAATCCTGAGTAATACCCAAATATCTTGGCATCATTGTTGTCCCCCAGTCTAGCTGCTATGAATCCCCTCAGTGAAAGCACCCCAACTGGATGCTAGATAGTGTTTAACCCCCTGCACTGGTATCAGAAGCTGCCTTTTACTTACTGTGCGCCATGGACATCAGTGAGGACTACTCCTGAGAGTTGGATGCTTAGCTGCCTGCTTGCTTCACATGGAACATGTTTGCCCTGTAAACTACTGGGTGTATGGTGCAGGTGTGAGATTGGGGAAGTACACTGCCATGCAGCCAAATGTATACACCCTTGCCTGAGAGCTTCTAATCAGTAAGGCAAGCTAACTGGTTGTGTGACTGCACTAAATGGCTCAGCAAGGCAAGGCAAGGCAGGAATGGTAAAAGCCAGCAGGTTGCTGTGAAGACAGCAGCCTTGAAATACAGCCTGATTCAATTCTTCATCAGGGTTTCTGTCCCTGCAATCATTGTGTCCTTAATGCAGATTTTCAATGTTAGTTGCTGTGGCAATATAGGCCTATGCTTCCAGAGTGGCTTGAAAGTGGATCTCACAGATGCCATGATAGTTGTGTGGATTTGGCAAATGCCAGATATCAATGTATGTGGACAAGGAGCGCATGTGCTAGTGCTCATAGATCATGGCCTGAGACACTGTTAGGTCCTAAGTAATATGAAGGTCCTCCCTGCCTAATGAAGCTATCAAGCACCCATTCTGATTTCCATGTCGAGATTTCATTAGGTCTTGCTTGTCAGTGTGTTTGGTAAGATAGGTAAGGTTGTAAATTAATGAATCAAATTTGGCTACTAACAAAGTGTTTAACAAGAAATAATGCCTCTTAATTGTCAACTCCCCAATGCCTATTGAGAATCTCACTTGACCACTTGGCAAAAGCATAAAAGGTGAAGCAAGATGAATGTCATTCAAATCACTGTAAGATTCCACCCAATAGTTTGAAAAGAAAGTCAGATATTACTTAGTCAAGGACAATTAGAGATGAATAATAGGTGCTCTTGCTAAACACCCCACACCTTAAGACTGAATGGATAATATAATCTTTAAAATTGTTTATAAATTTATGGAAAACAAACTATGTTGTGATCTCAGCGATGACTTTGTTTCAGTAATTCAATAGAAACATTTTTTTTTGGATACAATATAACACAAATAACATACAAAAATTAACCTAATTATTTTACTCTCAAAAACAGTCTTAATCTGAGTAAACATTCACTATTTAATACCGTTTTCTTACTTGAAGGTGATATCATAACCAACTCTCCTGGATCTTTATCTACTTTCCTGTCCCCTCAACTTCCACCCACCATGACTCATCTGCACCTACTGCCACTAATTCAGTTTAAACCTTTGGTGTTGTCTTCTCTGTTAATACCAAAATCGGACTGTTTAAGAGTCAGATAAAGCAAATAAAGACTTTGGAAGAAGTCCCTAAGCTCTGGAGGACTAAAGTGCCCCTGGGCCCAGAGTTTTATTGAAGGAGCTCTTGCTCTTCCACCAGAATTTCCCTGGAAGAGCAGATAATATTTTCTGCCTAATCAAATGTTGTTATCACACAGATATTTTCTCCAGGGAGTAAATTAAAGCACCTACTCTAAATGTTTGGTGATGTAATAAGTCAGAAGTGAACAATCCTCTACCTTAATGGGTCACTGCATCAGGTACCACTTGGCTGCAGGAGGGAATCAATTCTTTATGATGAATGATATTATTTCCAGACACAGAATCAATACAGGGCAGGGGGAGGGCATTTGGCCAATTAGTTTATGCTGGCTCTATATAGGTCAATCAGGTCAGTCCTTGCTCTATCCCTCAAGCATTGTTCACGTATTTCCTTCAAGTGTCCATCTAATCTCCTTTTACAATAGTCAACCATCTGTACCATTGTGATATTTGCATTTAGTAGCTTGGAGTCTAGCTTGAGATTTTTAACATTTATATCCCAACCAGCCACCATCAATCTGGTGAGAGTTAGGGATGATGTTCTTTTATTCAGCTAGATCATGTGAATTGCCTGTCAGCAGCATTCTAGAAAATCCAGAACCTTTTTATAATTATTTTAATCAACTTGCTGAGATGTGCTTGAGGCATCTCTTGAACATAAACCTTCTGATTAAGTGGTAGGGACACTACCAGTGCATCACAAGAGTCTTTCATAGCCTCTTTATGGATATTTTTAATTAACCTGTCCAGATGTGTTATGACATACCTTTACTGCAGGTGACTCTTAAACCTAGGCCTCCTGGCCCAGAGGTAGGGACACTATCATTGTGCTATATGAGCCTTTTATTTGAACTCAGATCCCTACTTTCAAAACCCATAGTGTTAACCATTGAACCAAGGAACCTTCTGTAATGTTTGTATCTAGTTTTGAACAAGACCCCTTTCTTGAGAGAAGCAAACATGAAAACTCTTACACTATGAAAACACAGCAGCCCAAATTTATGCAAATTGTCACTGATTGTCTCTCCTTTGTCGATCAGTGCCTCTCATCCTCCTTCCTGAGTGCTGATTGGAAAGATCCCCTTTTACATACTCATGCCTCTTTTTCATCCTGTTCCTCACTTTCTCAGTTGATGCATGCTATAACAAGCAAAGAACCAATCCTTTCAGTGCACTTGCTAGTCTACTGATATAGTCACATTCATTTTATGTGACTGGTTAATGAATTATATGGTTTTTAACATCTTTCACATATGACAATTGCTAAATTGCAATGTATTCTCATAATCATGAATTTAATTTAAACTTATACGGAATCAATGCTATTTAGACTCTGCTTGTTAAAGGAAGGAAAAGCCCAACAGGATTTGGTGCCAATACACATATTGGTCACATAGTGTTCACCAGTTGATTTTCATCATCTTCTCAAAAGTTAAATTGCTGTGAGGAAGGTTATTTTCCACATCTGCTAGTACAAGCACTAGTTTTTCCTAAACTCAATTTAGAGTTAGGTATATTAATATTGGTGTTACTGTGAATTGTAAATAGAAGCATATGTATGGTTTACTAACAGAACATAAACAAATAAAATATCTTAGGACTAGTGCAGGTGAAGTAAATTATTTCTGTTCATTGATCCAAACTATCTTCTTTATTAATGTAATGTATAATTTGCTGTTTATATGGCAGAACAGCTTTAAATTATAATTTTAAGTTGGCATCAACTGCTGAAGTTTCAGTGACTTTGGATTGCATTAAACTGAACATTCCAAATATTAAGATTTCTTCACTGACCCTTTGTAAAAATACACTCTTCCAGATATATATTTAACTATTTCTACACAAAAAGAACAAAATTTGTTGAACTGTTTCAGTCGCCACACCTGAAAATTTTTCAATATTTTAGGCAACAGATTACCAGGGGTCAGATTTAAGACTCAGGCAGGAAGCTGGCTTTTGGTGAGTATCTGTCCCTTTAGGAGAGGGATCAAACTATTTTTCTACTCTACACTCCTTCACTGGGATCTAATCTGGAATCCTCCTTGCTTGATTGAATGCAAAGCCTGTTGCTTCCAGACAGGAAATCTGTCTAGAATAAAGGGTGTGTACCGTGGAGATAAATGTAAATTATAAACTTTCACTTGAACTTTCTCTACTCACTAGCAGCACACTCTATCCCACCTCCCCAAAACCTTCAATCTGACATTTGCATTTCCTTCCTGTAGATACTTAGAAAGCATCACAATGAAGGATTTTTCCACCACCTTCATTCTTGCCTTGTTTTATTTAACATTATTGAACATTGAATCTTACCCATGAACATTCCATAAACCTGAAGAAGCTGGTTATAAAGAGTCTGAGCGCTGTGACATTACTTTTGTTATCAAATCACAATTATTGACTCAGTCCAAATATTTAACTGACAACATGTTGAGCAGTCCTATTGTGGGTCAAGCAATTTTATCAGGTGATAATATTTAATGTTTGACTTGTTTAATATTTTCTATTTGTAAAATTTCTTGAGGTTGATCTGGCAGCACTTGTCCCCCAAAGACAATGATACTGAAACATTTTAAAGACAGCTCAGTTGGCTATAGCATTCAGCTTTTTTAGTAACTTCTCACAAGGGTACATTTCTATGCTTCTCCAATCTCCTGCTTTAATGTTGCCCTACTTCAGCAATATAAATGGACAGATGGATTGCGGCTGGATTTTACAAAGTAAAAGATTAATTAGAAATTGCCTTCTCCACCCACACCCTCCCTCCCCAAAGAAAAAGACTAAAGCCTTTCAGTCTGGAATTTTCAATTGGGAAATAAAGCCTTGATAAAGCTCCAAGATACAAAAGGGTACTACATTATTCATTGTCAGAGTCATTATCTTGTCAGATTTCAAAACGAATGAAAAATTACGTCACTCTCATTTAAAATTGGCACAAGCAGAATACAAAACTCATTCCCTTTATATGAGTAAGTGAACATCAAATATATTTTTATTCTTCAAAATTTAACGTAAATTGCAACATTAAAAAAAACTTTATGCTAATGAATAAGAAAATCATTTAGCCACAAGAAAAGCTATTAACTTGCCAAGGTACTTTGACAGGCATCAGATTTCAAGATAAAACAGATAATATCAAATCTTTGGTAAAATAGCTAGTGATGCAATCGGGTATGTATGTGCATGCTAATTACACATTTGTGCATTACAGCCTCCAGGTATTAGAAATAGCTTGGTTCAGAATATGACTTCTGTAATTCCCTGTCAAGATGATAGGAACAATTCTGGCACTGGTTGCAATACTTTAAAGAAGCGTAGGAGGCTGTGGTGTACATGCCCCCAAAGGTTGACCAGGAAAGTCTGAGGGCACAGACAAACATTGTTGAATAGCACAGAGGTGTGAACTTTTTGAGTCCAACTTTTAAAAGATAGACTTTTTTGTCCAAAATGGATTGCCATGGCCATTTGAGGAGATATCGCATGTGGTAACTATTTTGAAAGAATCTACCTGTGGAATTCCAATGCAGTAGACTGAAATCCTATAAAGCAGTTGTAGAATGTTATGACACTCCATAGCAAGGACAATCATGCAGTTAGTTACAATATTGCTGAAAATGCTGGTACTGTTGCTATTTGAGGGCTATACTTCATAATATCCTCATCCTTGAGATTTGCAGACAAAGTGGTAAAAAACATTTCAGGTATTAGGGCGCAAAATCTGTTTCTGATTCTTTTAATTTAGGCAGCACATTCACTTTGCATAATTACATTGTTCTGCCAGGGATCAGTGGTTTGTGTTGTCATAAGGTTTGAGGCTCAAGTTTGTATTCTGCACATTACAGAGATGGTTATCCTTGTAGTATGTGGCCTGTAACGGTTTGTCCTAATCTATGAGCTACTGCTGGCTGACTCTAGTAGGCTTCCACAAACTCTTTTATTTGGATTACTAAACATAATACTGTTCTCTAAATACATCTCTCACATGTACAGATAGTGCCAACCCTTCTTCACCTTACGTCCTGACATATATCGATATTTTATTATCACGTCCACCCTCAATATTCCACATCTCCGCTCCTTACGTTTCTCTCAACTTTTACATGAACCTTAGTAAATGATTAATTTAAACCTTTTCACATTTTCATCACCTCCACCACTATTCACTCCCAACAAAATCTGAAATTCACAGATCAAGTCTTTTGCGGTATCTTTTAAGCTCACTCTCATCTTGCTCTTAATGATGGTCTTCAGCTGTTTCTGTAAACATTCTTAAGTGACCTTCATTGATTCTATGAAGAATTGTGGTTAGCACTGCTTCCTCACAGCACCAGGGACCTGGATTTGATTCCAGCCTTGGGCAACTGCCTGTGTGGAATTTGCACATTCTGCCCGTGTCTGCGTGGGTTTCCTCAGGGTGCTCAGGTTTCCTCCCACAGTCCAAAGATGAGCAGGGCAGGCGGATTGGCTATGCTAAATTGCCTATAGTGCCCAGGTTAGGTGGGTTAGACATGGGAAATGCAGGGTTAGGGAATGGGTCTGGGTGGGATGCTCTTCGTTGGGATAGTGTGGGCTTGTTGGGCTGAATGGCCTGTTTCCACGCTGTAGGGATTCTATGATTCTATAATTCCTTCATATTCTTCAAAATTATGAGCCTGTAATTAAAGACTAGAAGGTCATCCACTATGGTCAAATTCTTCCTTTGTTCATGAGATGTCCACAAAAGCTGCTCATTTGGATTCTTTTTTCCCCAGTCCTTTTCACAGCATTTCTTAATCTAGGAATGTCCTACATCTGTCTTTTGTGCTTCTCTGATTTTTTATAACTTCTTGTTGGAAACTGGTAAAGAATTAGTTATATCTGCCAAAAATATTTCTACTTCCAAAACAAGGAATAAACCTTCTGATTCACTTTTGATCTGCTGTAACTGTGGACGATGTGTCAGCTCTGATGTGAATTGTCCCTGATACAGACAATGCTGACTAATCATAATGTTTCTGTCTAAGCCTAAACCTCTAGATATGTATTGGAGTTTTGACTACTTCTTTGAAATCCAACAGTACCAACAATGATCAATGATTCATCTCAGTTTGGTATTGTCATGCCATCAAGCAGTAAGACAATCCCTTATGTCCTCTTATTACTGTCAACACTTCTTATTTATGACCAAATCAACTTATTTGCTTCAGTTAATAATCTGGAATCTAAGTAACCTGACTTTCTTTGGCCATCATCGTGGATCTGAATGTGTACAGGTTCTCGGCTGGTTGAGAATGCATCACTATCATCAATAACCTGGGATCATAAAGTATCAAAATATCTGAAGGTATTCATTTCTCTTTTGTGACTGAAATGCTTCTGCTTTGTTTAACACTCTAAACACCTTAATGGAAGAGATTTCCAATTCAAGGGGTAGCAAAGTCCGAGAAGAAGTGCAAGCAAAGAGGCAGCAACTAAACCATTTACAACACACAAGAGGATATGTATTGTTAAACAGTAGAAATATCTGCAACAAATTTGAGTCAGATTGCTGCATGCAAAGTAACTATCTATTCCAAATCCAAGCTTACTGTTTGGAGCTGAGTTGATTAGGAAGGGACGAGGTCAAACAAAATATTTGACCACTCCACCTTCCAAAGAAGAATGCCCAAAATAAAGATTCCTTATGCATTATTTGGTAATACAAACTGGGAAGTGAACCAACTAGTTTCACTAGTAATTCTGATGAAGGGTCTTGGCCCGAAATGTCAAGCTTTCTTGCTCCTATAATGCTGCTTGGCCTGCTGTGTTCATCCAGCTCCACACCTTGTTATCTCATTCACTTGATAAAGAAAGAGAAAGCACAATGTATTCAAGGAGCTGAAGTCATAAATCTACCTCATTCAATACAGATCTGCAAATGAGAAAGGAGCTAAATTCCCCTGATACAAATTGAAGATCTGGTTCACAAAGTCTACAGAAGACACCTTTCAGAAAAGATAAACAATTTGTCGAATCCAGGAAAGTGACAATTGCAAAAGCAAATCACTTGCTTTAGCAGGGACCATTGCCGCATCAAAAAAGAATAGACATTTATCATCCGTATCCTCTGGGAAAAAAATACATGAGGTTAAAAACCTACCACCTCAAGAGAGAAAAATCAGACCCCAGACAATCTGCTATTCTTGCAAATCCCCAGGGAGATACATTTCTGTCCAGTCATTGGAAGTCACAGCTTTTCATCTTCTTTAGGCCATGAAGCATTTTTCAATCCAGCATAATTAACATCTAGAAAGCCTTTTTATTAAGTTCCATTATCTGGTAAAAAGCCCATCAAAATTTTCTACAGGCTTTTCGTTGACCTTTTGTTGTTTAACCTCTTCCATCTTTTGAATAAGATTGAGCTCAATACAAGCCCTTCTACATAGGAGTGAAAATCCTTGATTGTGCAATACGTAAAGATATTTGGAGGCTATTATGTTGCAGAGTTCAAGGATCATACCCTCAATGTTGGTGTGCTGCTTCTTGAACCGTGTCATTGAAATGCTGTCAGCTATAAAGTGTTTTGTTAACCAGGGTTCTCTAACTGATGATAATGTGACATTTGCTCCCATGTCTAACTTGAACTTCACAAGATGCCTATCGACTATTGAATGTTTACATGTCAGAATGTCTGTTTGGGTTTTCTGTTTGGACTGACACTTCCCAGGAAAGCTTATAGTTTATCTTCTACTCGAGATTCACACAATCTCATTCATTTCACTGCAGGGCAAGTCTTTGGTCCTTTAGTTTTCTGTAGCTTTGTTGGCACATTTTCTGAAAGTGACATATTTGCTTATAATAAAAGCATTCAGTTTTAAAAACCAGTCACTGTTCATGCCTGTATGAATGGGTGGCATGTTCAATTCTGGAAAAAGTGCTGTTTAATTCATTAAACTTCTTACTCAAAGGGAAAATTGATCATTTTATCTCTTACCCCTTTTGGTCAAGATCGGTTGTGATATGGACTTTTAATTAAAGTACCTTTAACTTAACTTAAAGGTATCCTAGACCAAGTAGTTTAATTCTTAATAACATCAGTTGCTTTGAACCATTGCAAATAGTCTGGAAAGATTGTAATACCTCCAGCATTGGCCAGGTTAAACTCTGTTTTGAAGCCTTTTATTTCTAAAGTGTCCAACCAGATCTTTCTTTTCTGTCCTGAATACCCCTAAGTAATCTGTATTTAATTATATTCCCCTCTTTCCATTTTCTTGAGTTGTCTGGTTTTGGAGACACTTTTATTCTATGCTTTTCTGATCTGCAAAATTGCCTCAAGTGGCCTTTATAAATGATTTGGATGAGGAAGTGGAAGAGTGGGTTAGTAAGTTTGCCAGTGACACGAAGGTTGGTGGAGTTGTGGAGAGTGTGGAGGGCTGTTGTAGGTTGCAGTGGAACATTGACAGAATGAAGATTTGGGCAAAGTGGCAGATGGAATTCAATCTAGAAAAGCGTGAAGTGATTCATTTTGGAAGGTTGAATTTGAATGCAGAATACAGAGTTAATGGCAGGATTGTTAGCAATGTTGAGGAACAGAGGGATCTTGGGGTCCACGTCCATAGGTCCCTCAAAGTTGCTACCCAAGTTGATAGGGTTGTTAAGAAGGCGTATGGTGTGTTGGCTTTCATTGGCAGGGGAATTGAGTTTGAGAGCCGTGAGGTTATGCTGCAAGTCTATATAACCCTGGTTTGACAACACTTGGAATATTGTGTTCAGTTCTGGTCGTCTCATTATATAAAGGATGTGGAAGCTTTAGAGAGGGTGTAGAGGAGATTTACCAGGATGCTGTTTGGACTGGAGGACAGGTCTTATGGGGAAAGTTTGAGGGAGCTAGGACATTTCCCATTGGAGCGAAGAAGAATGAGAGGTGACTTGATAGAGGCATACAAGATGATGAGAGGCATAGAAAGAAAGGATAGCCAGAGACTTTTTCCCACGTTCGAAATGATTATTATGAGCGGGCATAATTTTAAGGTGATTTGAGGAATGTATTGGGGAGATGTCAAAGGTAGGTTCTTCACACAGAGAGTAGTGGGTGTGTGCAATGCGTTGTAGGTGGTGGCAGTGGAATCAGATACAATAGGGGCATTCAAGCGACTCTTGGATCGGCACATTGATGATAGTAAAATGTAGGGTATGCAAGGTAGTTTGATCTTAGAGTAGGATAGTAGATCAGCACAATATCGTGGGCCGAATGGTCTATACTGTGCGGTATTGTTCTATGTTTTATGTTTTGGCCTGTCTTCTTGCATTAGTCCGCCTGCTGGACAGTCTTAGAGTCTGTGTGAACACTTTAAAATAGATGGTGTACTATTTTCCTGCTCATACCTGATTTTTGCAGGTTTTTGAGTGGGAAGGAAAACCTTAATTGGCCTATCAAACTAACTTGTGCATCCAAAGCCTCAGTATTTCCTTGAGTTATTGCTCAGTTTTGTCTTCTTACTTCAGCCTGCAGGGCATACTGAACCGTTTGTTCAAGTGTATAATCTCATATTGATTGTGAAAAAATGGTAGCTTTTCATCTGATGATGACCCAATCACAAGTAAACTCAACTGATAATTCTTCAAATCTGCAACAAGTTGCAAGCCTATCTAGGTCTGTAAGAAAGGATCTTATTCATTTACTTGGCTCTGAATCTCTGATTAAATCAAACTTGCTGGATTACAAGGTTCCCTTCTGGCCTAAAGTATGTGTCATATATATCTTAAGGATGGTTTTGAAACCTGCAGTGTTACCTTCTAATCCAATCTAATAAGGACATTATCAGCAGGAAGGAACATACCAACTTGTGTCTGCATAGACTCCATTCTGCTCTATATGTTTGGAATTACTTCTTCCATAAATTTCAGTGTTGACTTCTTTGAGGACCTGCAGAGATTTGGAACACTGCAGAGGAGAAGTTACAATTCAACAGGTGTGGACATTACTACCAGCTTTCAATGGAATTCTCACCTGGGTAAGTCTTCCTCTTAGGTTCTTTTGAGGGCTTCTGTTCTTTTCTCTCTTGTGGATTTTATTGCTTGCCACTAATTTGTGATTAAGCTACCACAGTCAATTGCCATGAGGATTCTGCAGTTTGACAAGATAGTTATTTTTGCCTTTGCTGTTAGTTTGTGGTCTGTAATGGGTTCCTCTTACCTCTTGCTGCATTATCCTGTTCTCTGTAAGTACTTCTGTCCGTGGTAGATACTATTTCACCTTTTCTTGGATGTGACTATTGATGTCACCTTTACATCATGCTATACGTTATTACCTCAATATTATATCTATCCTCACGATACTAGACTCAGCACTCTGTTGAGTGGCACAGGTCACAATACAAGCTACATGATGTTTCTTAAAGTGAACAAGCCTGCACCTTTTGCAGTAGCGGTGCATTGTGGCAGGCGCTGAAGTATATTTGAAGTGGCTTTGAGCCTGAGTTATTCAGGAAATAAGTAAATAGGTCTTATATGTGCTGTTTAATGGCCTCATATACATTTTTAATTCAAATGTGTTTTGTTAATGAACACACTTAAAGAAAAACAATAACAAATGGATCTTTGATAAAAGACTTTTTCTGAAGAAGGGTTTAGGCCCGAAACATCAGCTTTCCTGCTCCTCTGATGCTGCTTGGCCTGCTGTGTTCATCCAGCTCTACACCTTGTTATCTCAGATTCTCCAGCATCTGCAGTTCCTACTATTTCTGAAGCAAATGGATCTTTGTTTATTTCTCAATATTGAGTATGATTGAACAATACAAACTGGTAATTTAAAACTGATCTCTGTTATAAGTCTCAGAAATGAGGAGAAGAATGGAATTTCTTTACTCTTTTGGATTGATTGTAACAATGGCGACAATAAAAGAAATGATGCATAAGAGAGAGTGCAAACAAAAGTCATGCAAAAGGTTCCAGGTTGGCTTTCAGTGACATAGATCAATTAGAGAAGTTAGGACTGTTTTCCTAATCAAAGAGAGAAGATTTGAATGATGCATTTAAAATCATGAGAGGTTTGTTCAGGATATATAATGAAAGGTTGTTCATTAGTGGAGGAATCAAAAACAAGGTTACATAAACCATTTCATGTCAAACTGTTTGTCAAGCAGTTGAGCTTTTCTGGGATGCTTTCTTCAGAGTGCCTCCACAGTACACTTCAACATATTAGTTACTACACAAGTACCAAATCATATTAGCACACACACACTTCGGTATCTTTAAGATTCTTCTTGACTTTCAAATCATCTCAAAGAGTCAAAGAGTCATAGAGCTGAACAGCATGGAAACAGACCCTTTGGTCCAACTCATGTATACCAACAAGATATCCTAATTAATCTAGTCCCATTCGCCAGCATTTGGCCCATATCCCTCTAAACCCCTCCTATTCTTATACCTATCCAGATGCCTTCTAAATTGTATCACCCTCCACCACTTCCTGCAGCAGCTCATTCCACACACGCACCACCCTTTTAATTTTTCCCCTCTCACTTTAAACCTATGTCCTCTAGTTTTGGATTCCCCCAACCCAGAGAAAAGACCTTGTCTATTCACCCTATCCATTACCCTTATGATTTTATGAACTTCTACAAGGTCACCCCTCAGCCTCTGAAGCTTCAGGAAAAATAGCTCCAGCTGTTTTCTATTCGGCCTCTTCCTACAGCCCAAACCCACCAATCCTAGAAACATTCTTGTAAATCTTTTCTGAACCCTTTCAAGTTACACAATATCCTTCTTATAGGAGGGAGACCAGAATTGCACGTAATATTTCGAAAGTAGCCTAATGTCCTGTACAGCTACAACATGACTTCCCAACTCCTATACTCAATGTACTGACCAATAAAGATAAGCATAGCAAATACATTCACCATTAACCTGTCTACCTGCGACTCCACTTTCAAGGAAGTATGAACTTGCACTCCAAGGTCTCTTTGTTCCCCAAGACCTTACCAATAAGTGTTTAAGTCCTGCCCCAATTTGCCTTTCCAAAATGCAGCACCTCACATTTATCTCAATTAAACTCCATCTGCCACTCGGCAGCCCATTCACTCATCTGATCAAGATCCTGTTATACCCTGAGGCAAGCTGTCCACTACACCTCCAATTTTGGTGTCATTTGCAAACTTACTAACCATACCTCCTATGTTCACTTCTGAGTCATTTATATAAATTATAAAAAGCAGTGGACGCAGCACCAATCCTTGTGGGACACTTCGGGTGTGTATGTTTTGAGATCTTTGCTATCTCCCCCTGCTCAGTTGCAAAATCTCAGGTAGTGGCCAGTCTATCAAATTCAGTTTTCTTGAAATGTTTATGGACAAGGAGATGGATATTTCCGAAAGAAAGCTATAAATATATAAATCTCATCTACACCTACTTTTCCCTAGTATGACCATTAATACTAGATTGATCTATTCCATACAACCACACCCAAGTTGAGTTATTCTCATAATTGCATTTTCTACCCTTAGTCATTTTCTCATTAAATTTCACACATCTAAAAATTACTGTCCCATATCATACAGCAGCTCTGGAGAATCCTTACTTTCCAAAGCTATATTTTCACTTCTAATTCTCAACTTTCATGATCCCCTTGGAAAGAATGCACTGGAAATCAAGCCATGTTATTCCACATATTGTTTCAAATGGGCAAACAACCAAGTTAATCACTAGAATGGTCACTGTTTAACTTCAACCATCATCTGATGGAACCCCTACCAGGCTAATCAAAACTTGCTTATTATAACAAACTAATCCCCTAATATGTGGTAAATTAATAACTTATGCAAACTTAAACTATGACTAAATTAAATCCAAACACACACACATTCATTCACAATTAGGGCAGAAAAGAAATACAGTTGAACAAAGAAATCATGTTTGGAAATCACAGGCAAAAGAAAAGAAATTCTGTGGATCAAGAGTCCAAACAACAAGGACAATAAGATAACTTTCTTTTTTTTTTGGCAATGATATAATATTGTTGTCAACCATGGCAATCCTCAATTTAGTAACTAGTTAGTTTCACCTTGGTCATTTGTATGATTCGATGATTTTGTTTTCAAATCTTTTAGTGCTGGTTTTCTCCACTCAGAGGGCAAAACAGGGAGAATCTGAAATGCTTGCAAGCTCGTGATGGTTGACTTCCACTGTTCCTTTCTCTCAGTTCTGTGATATATTTCTCTTAAAACCAACCGAAAAGTTGTTACTGAACAGACTTTTTTCTTTTTTGACACACAGGCAATTGGTGCTAGAAGGACTCATAAAAGGATTAAATCCAATTTCTTCAAAAGTTCTGTACTGTTGTGTATCCAATAAGTAAACATCACTCCGTACTAATTTTGCCCCAAGTTGTTAAAACAAAAACTTACTTCATTCTATGTAATACAATAGCCCAAACTTTCATTTTCCAATTGAACTTTTAATTAAAATAAACACAATCGTTTCAGATCATTATTCATTCTCCCCTTTACAGCAGTAATCAAACATACACATGTAGTCCCAATTATTAACACATTATGTTCCCCTGTTCGCTTTGACCCATTATAGTGCTAGATGTTTTACCACTTCTGAATTATCCCAAATTAAAACAGCACTACTGTTCAGATAACAGGTTTTGTTCATGTTCAATTTATTTCTGCCAAATGAAACATTATTCTTTGATGCTCAACAAACTCCTAGATTGTTTTTTTTTCCATTAACTTCTTGTTTAAAAATTAAAATTTCATTATCCCCTTAAACCTTAGGTAAATTTCCCTTTGAGTACATGAAACAGCAACTCGTATCAATTTATTCTATCAGTTTCAATTTCAAGATCAATTTTTCCCAGTCTTGACTGTTTTAAATGGTAACATTAGTGCTTGCTATGAGTTTAGTGCCTAAATAACATATCTTCTCAAGTCTAGAATAAGTTTTCTTCAGAACTGAAAGATCCTGGAAAATGTTGTTTTTATGTCTTAGAGAGAGGGATAGGTGGAACAAATCTGTTCCACTTGATCCTGTGTCTACATTAAATTTGACCTTTTCCAGTTATTTTTCACTTCTGAAGAAGATTTAAACAGTAATTCTGCTAATATCTCCATGGGTGATGCTAGACCTGTGGAGTTTCTCTAAGACTTTCTACTTTTATTTCAGATTTTCAGCATCCAGAGTATTTTTGTTCGCTTATCATATCTCCCCTTCTCGCACACTTTGTCTTGAAAAATCACAAATGGTCCAAATGGTTAAGACCATGTCTTCAAAGTTTTCTGAAAGGATTTTTTAATCCAAATCGTCAATATGCAATGCTTTAATTTCCAAAACTGTTTCTCTTTGCTCTGCCACCAGTATTCATGGAGAGCTGGAAACCAGTGTAACCTGTTTATAAAGCTATTGTGATTCTGGTTAATGGACCAATAGGTTAAATTGTCCAAATAGATCTGTGAGATTAAAAGCTTAGATCAACTATTAGCAGAGAAAAAATAAACTTAGGTGGTTGTTTGTGAGTTGAGTGTTCAATTTTTCATGCAATAATGTTACATTTTAGTCCTGTAAATTTTAAAGGAAGTTTCCTCATCGAGATAAAAAAAATTATATCTTAAATAGTATTCTTCATCAAAGTGCGTCAACATTTGCAAAGAGGAACATTTTTCTTCATTTTTGACTGTGAAAAGTTCATCTTTCACTGCAGAGAATGATGAATCGTGAACTGGCCTTTGCTAACTCATGCAGTGCTCTTCCGGAGTGGTGTTGGCAGCAGCAACAGTTGTCTTCCTTACACATCCCAATGGTTTTCCTCAATGACAGATTTTGTGGCAGCAAGTTTCTTGCTATATGCATACTGTCTATAAATGCTGGGCTAGGTTGTCAGCTCGTTGTGCTTGTCAATCAATGACCCAAGTTTCATATTATAACTGAAATAAAGACCAAACAATGAAACATCATAGAATAGAGCATCCTGACTGCTTCCAGACCATTCACCTGCAAGGAGTGCTGCACACGGCTGTACTTCAATGGCGTCTTCAGGATGTTGAACCTTCAGAGTTGGTCTCCATATTTAGGTGCAGCACTTGCTTTTGCAGTAAATCAGACCCTTCAAGATGGGTCACCTCACTGTTCTGGTGAGGCAATGTACAAGCTCCATCTCCTTCTCTCTGAACAGACAGAATTTTGTTCTTTATTCCTTCCTGGAAAGTAAGCGTCACTGACAAAATCAGATTTTATTGCCCATTTCTTATTAGCTTTACACCACTTTCTTATACTGCTGTAATCCATGTGATCTAGGTATTTACACAATACCATTAGGGAGGGAACTTCAGGATTTTGAACAAGTGGCAGTGAAGGAATTCAACTCATTTCAAAGAAAAGAACGAAGAAAGTTACAGTACAGGAACAGGCCCTTCAGCCCCCCAAGCCTGCACCGACATGCTGCCTGTCACAACTAAAATCCCCTACCCTTCTGGGAACCGTATCCCTCTATTCCCATCCTATTCATGTGTTTGTCAAGATGCCGTTTAAAACTCACTACCATATCTGCTTCCACTACCTCCCCCGGCAGCGAGTTTCAGGCACCCACCACCCTCTGTGTGAAAAAAGGTGCCTCATTCATCACCTTTAAACCTTGCCCCTCACACCTTAAACCTATGCCCCCTAGTAACTGGCTCTTCTACCCTAGGAAAAAGATTCTGACTGTCCAGTCTGTCCATGCCCTTCATGACCTTGTAGACCTCTATCAGATCACCCCTCAACCTCTGTCATTCCAGTGAGAACAATACAAGTTTCTCCAACCTCTCCTCATAGCTAATGCCCACCATACCAGGCAACATCCTGGTAAATCTTTTGTGTACCCTCTTCAAAGCCACCACGTCCTTCTGGTAGTGTGGTAACCAGAATTGAACACAATATTCCAAATGTAGCCTAACTAAGCTTCTGTAAAGTTGCAACATTACCTGCCCATTTTTAAACTCAGTGCCCTAACTAATGGAGGCAAGCGCATCATATGCCTTGTTGACTACCTCCTCCATCTGCGTTGCTACTTTCAGTGACCTGTGTACCTGTACACCCAGATCCCTCTGCCTATCAGTACTATTAAGGGTTCTGCCATTTACTGTATATTTTCCATCTGGATTAGACCTTCCAAAATGCATTACTTCACCTTTTTCCAGATTAAACTCCATCTGCCATCTCCTGGCCCAAGTCACCAACCGATCTACATCCTGCTGTATCCTCTATTGGTATTCATTGCGATCCGCAATTCCACCATTCTTTGTGCCATCTGCAAACTTTCTAATCAAACCAGTTACGTCTTCCTCCAAATCATTTATAAATATTACAAATGGCAAGGATCCCAACACTGATCCCTGAGGAATGCCACTAGTCACACCCCTCCATTCATAAACACACCCTTCCACTGCTACCCTCAGTCTTCTATGACCGAGTCAGTTTTTTATCCATCTTGCAAGCTCACCTCTGACCCCATGCAACTTTACCTTCTGTATCAGTCTGCCATGAGGGACCTTATCAAAGGCCTTACTGAAGTCCACATAGACAGCATCCACTGCCCTACCCTCATCAATCATCTTTGTCACTTCCTCAAAAAACTCAATCAAGATAATGATACACGATCTCCCCTTCACAAAATCATGTTGCCTCTCACTAATATGCCTACTTATTTCCAAGTGGGAGTAAATCCTGTCTCGAAGAATCCTTTCCAATAATTTCCCTACCACTGACGTGAGGCTCACCGGCCTGTAATGAGCTGGAATTTTCTTTTTTATTCATTGATAAATATTGCTTGTTGAACCAACATTTATTGTCCAGAGGACAATTACAAGTGAAGTACATTCTATCGGTCTGGAGTCACATGTAGGTCAGACCAGGTAAGGACAACAGTTTCCTTCCCTTGACGACAAAAGTGAACCAAAAGTTTTTTCCTGAACAATCAATAATGGTTTCATGGCCATCATTCGACTCTTAATTCCAGCTTTTTAAATCAAAAATTAATTCAAAATGGTATTTATTGTTGACACAATGCACTAGCGGGGGAGAGAGTGGGTGCTTCAAAAGTGAATGTGATATCAGCCAAGTCAGCTGCTTTATCTTGAAGAACATTGAGATTCATGAATTTTGTTAGAGCAGCCTTCAACCATCCAAGTGAGGCAATTGCCTAGTGGTATTATCACTAGACGGTTAATCTAGAGACCCAGAAAACATTTCTGGGACCTGGATTTCAATCCCGCTAGGGCAGATAGCAGAATTTGAATTAGATTCATTGAGACCTACAGCATGGAGACAGGCCCTTCGGCCCAAACAGGTCTATGTCAACCAAAATGTCCATCCATGCTAAACCCATTTCCCTGCACTTGGCCCATATCCTTCTAAACCTTTCTAATCCAAGTATTTGTCCAAATATCTTCTAAATATTATTAATCCACCCTCCCCAACCACTTTCGCTGGCAGCTCATTCCATTTACATACCATCCTATGTGTAAAAAAGTTGCCCCTCAGGTACCTATGTGTTCTTTCCCTTCTTACATTAAACTGATGCCCTCTAGTTCTTGATTCCCCAACCCTGGGAAAAAGACGAAGTGCATTCACCGTATCCATGCCTCTCATGATCTTATACACTTCTGTAAGACCCACTCTCAGTCTCCTATGCTAGAAAGAAAAAAGTCCTAATTTGTCCAACCTCTCCCTGTAATTCAGTACTTTGAGTCCTGGCAACATTCTTGTAAATTTCTTCTGCGCTCTTTCCAGTGTAATAACATCCTTCCTGTAGCAAGGTACGCAAAACTGAACACAACAGTCTAAGTGTAGCCTCACCAGCATCCTGTACAACTGCAATATAACTTCCCAACTTTTGTACTTAGTGCCCTGACTGATGAAGGCCAGTGTGCCAAACGACTTCTTCACTGCCCTGTCTGCTTGTGACTCCACTTTCAGAGAACTGTGCACCTGAACTCCAATGTCTCTCTGTTCCACTACACTCCTGAAGGCCCTACCATTTACTATGAAACTCCTACCTTGATTTAACATTCCAAAATGCAACGCCTCACACTTATCTATATTCAATTCCATTTGCCACTTCTTGACCCATTTCCCCAGATGATCGAGATCCTGCTGTAATTCTTGATAACCTTCCCCACTGTCCACGATACCACCTATTTTAGTGTCATCCGCAAACTTACTAATCATGCCTTGCACATTCTCATCCAAATCATTGATATAGATAACAAACAGCAATAGGCCCAGCATTGACCCCTGAGACACACCACTAGCCACAGGCCCCCAGTCCAGCAAGCATCCTTCCACTATTACCCTCTGCTTCCTATCATCAAGCTAATTGTGTATCCAATTTGCCAACTCTCCCTGGATTCCAAGCGAACTAACCTTCCAGAGCAGCATACATAAGGAACCTTATCAAAGGCCTTACTAAAGTACATGTAGACTGCATCTACTACCTTGCCCTCATCAACCTTCCTGGTCACTTCATCAAAGAACTCTAACAAATTTGTGTGACAACACCTTCCATGCACTAAGCCATGCTGACTACTCCTAATCAAACTGTGACTTTCTAAATGCATGTATATCTTATCCCACAGAATCTTCACAAGTACCTTACCAACCATAAATGTTAAACTTATGGGTCTATAATTGTATCAGAGGTCTAGGCCCGAAACATCAAGCTTTCCTGCTCTTATGATGCTGCTTGGCCTGCTGTGTTCATCCAGCTGTACACCTTGTTATCTTGGGTGTATAATTCCCAGGTTTTTCTTTGCAAGCCTTCTTGAATAAGGGCACAACATTTGCTACTCTCCAGTCTTCCGGGACCTTACCCGTGGCTAACAATGATACAAATACATCAGCCAGGAACCTGGAATTTCTTCTCTAGCCTCTTGCAGGGTTCTTGGATATATCTGATCAGGACCAGGAGTATTATCCACCTTCATACATTCTAATACTCCAATGCATCCTCTACTGTGACATGGACTGTCCCCACGATATCGCTGTCTTCCCCAATTTCCCAAGTCTTTATGCCTTCCTCCATGGTAAACACAGAGAAGAAATATTCATTGAGGACCTCGCCTATCTCCTGCAGTTCTGCACATACATGTCCAGTTTTGTCTTTGAGGGCTCCTATTCTCTCTCCAGTTATTCTTTTTTCTTTAATTAACTTAAAGAATCTCTTTGGATTCCACCTTAATCTTCTCAGCTAAAGCTATCGCATGCTCCCTTTTCACCCTTCTGATTTCCTTCTTCAGTAAACCCCAGTATGCCCTATGTATCTCCAGGGATTCCTTTGATGGCAGCTGCCTGTTCCTGACATGTGCCTCCTTTTTTCTGGTCAAAGACTCAATATCTCTTAAATGAAAAATGAAAGAACTGCTGATGCTGTAAATCAGGAACAAAAACAAAGTTGCTGGAAAAGCTCAGCAGGTCTGGCAGCATCTGTGAAGGAAAAAACAAAGTAAACGTTTCTGGTCCGGTGACCCTTCCTCAGAACTCGATACCTCTTTTCATCCTGGGTTCCATACTTCTGCCATCCTTGCCCCTCACCTGCACAGGTACATATAGACCTTGAACTCTAGCTATCACACTTTTAATGACCTCCCACTTGCCAGAGGTTCCTTTGCCTGCAAAGAAATTACTCCAATCAACCCCTGAAAGCTCTTGTCTAATCCCATCAAAGTTCACCTTGCCCCAATTTAGAACTTGAACCTGTGGACCAGTTTCGTCCTTCTCCATAACTATTTTAGAATTAAAAGAACTATGGACATTGGTCCCAAAGTGCTTCAGCACTGTCACTTCAGTCACCTGTCCTGCCCTATTTCCCAAGAAAAGTTAAAATGTTTCCCCTTCCCAAGTAGGACCCTCTACATACTGCTTGCAGAAACTTTCCTGAACACATTTAACAAATTCCATTCCAGCTAAGTCCTTAACATATGGCAGTGCCCGTCTACATTAAGAAAATCAAAATTCCCCACTATGATAATCCTATTTCTCCTGCAAGTCTCCCTAACTTCACTGCATGTTTGTTCCTCTAATCCCTGTTGACTATTTGGGGGCCTGTAGTACATTCCCACTAACGTCACCATCCCCTTTTCTCATTTCTTAGCTCCACTCACAGAGACTCACTGGATGATCACTCAGTTATTTCGTCTCTGACTACTGCTGTGATACACCCCTTAATCAAGAATGCAACTCTCCCTTCTCTCCTTCCTCCAACCTTGTTCCACCTAAAGCACCTGTGCCCTGGCACATTAAGCTGCCGGTCCTGTCCCTCCCTTGGCCATGTTTCTGTAATGGCTATAATATCCCAGCCCCACATACCTATTCATGCCCTGAGTTCATTGGTCTTACCCATCAGCCCTCTTGCATTGAAATAGGAGAAGTTTACTCCAATGGGCGTTCCTCGCTCCCTGTCCTGTTCCAGCCTGACCTGTCTCTTCAGCTAGCTATTTCTGAATTCTGTATCTCCTTCCAGCCTCACACTTGCCTCCCTGTTGTTGAGGGTCCCACCCCCTGCCAATCTAATTTAAAACCTCCCTTGCAGCACCAGCAAATCTGCCCACCAGGATATTAGTCCCCCTCCAGTTCAGGTGCAACCTGTTCCTCTTGAGCAGGTCACCTCTGCCCCAGAAAAGATGCCAATGATCTAGGAATCTGAATCCCTGCCCCCTGCACAAATTCTTTAGTCACACATTCATTTGTCATATCCTCCTGTTCTCACCCTCAATAGCATGTGGCACTGGAAGTAATCCGAAGATAACCAGCATCAAGGTCTCGGTTTTTAACTTTTCCTCACTCTCTATAATCACTCTGCAGGACCCAATCCCTATTTCTACCTTTGACATTTGCGCCAACGTGCACAATGACTTCTGGCTGCTCAACCTCCCCCTTGAAAATGTTCTGCATCCATTCAGAGGCATCTTGGACACTGAAACCCAGGAAGCAACATACCATCTTGGATTCCCATCTGCGGCCGCAGAATCTCCTGTCTGTCCCAATTAAGAATCTAATGATGACTGTGAATCCATTGCCGATTGTCGGGAAAATCTCATCTGGTTCATTAATGTCCTTTAGGGAAGAATTCTGCCATCCTTACCTGGTCTGGACGACATGTCACTCCAGACCCGCAGCAATGTTATTGACGCTTAACAGCCCTTTGGGCAATTAGGGATGGGCAATAAATGCTGTCTGGCAGCGACACCCTCATCCCATGAATGAATAAAAGAAAAAAATGTGGAGTGTATTCCATTTTACTCCTAACTTTTGCCTTTTGATGGTAGACACATTGAGGAATCAGGAGATTAATGCAGCTTGAAATTGCTAGCCTCTGACCCACTCTTTTAGCCATATTATTGATATGACATAGGAAATAAGGCATTGAAAGAGACAACTTGTCTCAAATAATCCATGTCAAAGTTTATATTTTGATTAAACCTCAACCCATCTTTCTTCATGCATCATCATTGTCTGTCCCTTTTCTCTTAAATTGAACCATCTATAATATTATTTCAACCATTCCCTGCGTGTAGGAAGATCCACAGCCTCATCGTTCTTTGAGGAAATAATATGCTGGATTCCTCATTGGATTTATTTTGTTTATATCAAATGTTGACAGCATCTAGTTATTCTCTGCACAGGAAATATTCTCACTGCATCCACTTGATCAGAACCATTCAGAGTTTTAAACATCTCTATTCAATCACTCAGAACAATGCTTTGTTCAAGAAAAGTGATCCAGATTTTCAGTCGTTTCCTGGTGTGCATATCCATGTATACTTCTGATCCAAGTGGTCCAGTTAAAATTCTGGAACAAAAACAAAATCGCTGGAAAAGCTCAGCAGGTCTGGCAGCATCTGTGAAGGAAAAAACAGAGTTAACGTTTCGGGTCCAACTACCCTTCCTCAGAACTGATAGTGACTGGGAAAACATCAGTTTATATGCAGAAATAGGGAGATGGGTGGGGTACGGAGTAAACGATAGGATCGAGCCCAAAGAGAGAGAAAGACAGTAGGACAGACAAAGGAGTTGCTAACGATCAGGCTAGGAGGGTGAATAATTGTCAATGGGGACTGTTAGTGATTAACAACAGGGGGTGTGTAATGGCAGGCTATTTGGTAACAAGGCCTGGTGTGTGGGGTGGGGGGCTGGGACATCGGAGAGTCTAGGACCTAAAATTATTGAACTCAACATTGAGTCCGGAGCGTTGTAGGGTCCCCAAGCGGAAAATGAGGTATTGTTCCCCCAGCTTGCATTGGGCTTCGCTGGAACACTGCAGCAAGTTGGAGACAGACGTGTTGGCCAGGGAGTAGATTGGTGCGTTAAAGTGGCAGGCAACAGGTAGTTCAGGATCTTTTTTGCGAGCAGAACGTAGTTGTTCTGCGAAGCGGTTGCCAAGTCTACACTTCATTTCCCCAGTGTAGAGGAGCCAACATTGTGAGCAGCGAATGCAGTAGACCAGATTCCGGGAAGTGCAGGTGAAGTGTTGCTTCACCTGGAAGGTATGTTTGGGCCCTTGGATACTGGGGAGGGAGGTGGTAAATGGGCAGATGTTGCACCTTCGACAGTTACGGGGAAGGTGCCATGCGGCTGTGGGGAGGTGGTGGGGGTGAAGGAATTGTGGACCAGGTGTCTCAGAGGGAACGGTCCCTGTGGAAGGCGGACAAGGGAGGGGAGGCAAATGTGTGCCTGGTGGTGGCATCTCGCTGGAGGTGGCGGAAATGGTGTCCGATGATCTTCTGTATGTGGATGCTGGTGGGATGGCAGGTGAGAATAAGGGGAACCCTATTGCTAATGCGGGAGGGAAGAGAAGGGGTGAGGGCAGAAGTGTGGGAGATGGGTCGGATCTGGTTGAGGGCCCTGTCGACAACAGAGGTGGGGAATCTTTGGTTGAGGAAGAAGGTCAACATTTCAGAGGCTCCGTTGTCGAAGTTGGCCTCATCTGAACATATGCGACAGAGACAGCAGAACTGAGAGAATGTGATGGAGTTTTTACAGTTAAAATTCTGGTTAATTATAATTCCTGAGGTAAAGAGGTCAGAGATGATAACATTGTTTAATGTCAAAGGCAGGTGTTGAATTATCTCTTGTTGAAGAGGAACATTGCTTAGCAGTTTTGTACTGCAAATGTTAGTTGCCAAATGTCAGCTCAAGCCAAAATATCATCCAGTCTTGCTGCATGTGGACACAGACTGCTTGACCATCTCAGAAAGTGAATGATGCTCTATAATAGATTATCATCAGCAGACATCCACACTTCTCAGTTTATGGCCATTTTCATTGATGAAATAGCTGGTGATGCTTGGGCCTGGGATACTTCGATGAGGAGCCCTAAAGCGATATCCGAGAACTGATTGGTATTCAACGAACAGAAGCATGATTTTTTTTGTGCCATGTTATACTCCAAGCCATTGAAAGGTTTCTCCTAATTCCCATGACTCCTTGATGAAACACTTAGTTGAATTTGGCTTTAATATCAATGGCTATTACTCTAATCTCACATCTGGAATTCAACTCTCTCATTCCTGTTTGGAAGAAGACTATAATGACATCAGGAGCTGAGTGGCCCAAGATGGAACACACATTGAGCATCAGTGAGCATCCTATTGTTGGGTAAATGATGCTTGTTAATTATGTCAGCATTGCCTTCAATCACTTTGCTGGTGAATTAGAGAAAATTGATGAGGCAATAAATGAGAGATAAAAGGTACTGCAGATGCTGGAGAATCCGAGATAACAAGCATGGGGCTGGATGAACACAGCAGGTCAAGCAGCATCATAGGAGCAGGAAAACTTGACGTTTTGGGCCTAAACCCTTCATCAGAAATGGGGGAGGGGAAGAGGGTTCTGAAATAAATAGGGAGAGAGGGGGAGGCGGATAGAGGATGGATAGAGGAGAGGATGGGTGGAGAGGAGGCAGACAAGTCGAAGAGGCGGGGATGGAGCCAGTAAAGGTGAGGGTAGGTAGCGGGGTAGGGAGGAGATAGATCAGTCCAGGGAGGACGGACAGGTCAAGGGGGCGGGATGATGTTAGTAGATAGGAGATGGGGGTGTGGCTTGAGGTGAGAGGAAAAACAGGTTAGGGAGGTGGAGATGAGCTGGGCTGGTTTTGGGATGCGGTTGGGGGAGGGGAGATTTTGAAGCTTGTGAAATCCACATTGATGCCATTGGGCTGTAGGGTTCCCAGGCTGAATATGATTTGCTGTTCCTGCAGCCTTCGGGTGGCATCACTGTGGCATTGCAGGAGGCCAAGGATGGACATGTCATCTGAGGAATGGGAGGGGGAGTTGAAATGGTTCGCGACTGGGAGGTGCAGTTGTTTGTTGCGAACTGAGCGCAGGTGTTCTGTAAAGCGGTCCCCAAGCCTCCGCTTGGTTTCCCCGATGTAGAGGAAGCCACAACGGGTACAGCGGATGCAGTATACCACATTGGCAGATGTGCAGGTGAACCTCCGCCTGATGTGGAAAGTCTTCTTGGGGCCTGGGATTGGGGTGAAGGAGGAGGTGTGGGGGCAGGTGTAGCACTTCCTGCGGTTACAAGGAAAAGTGCCGGGTGTGGCGGGGCTGGAGGGGAGTGTGGAGCGGACAAGGGAGTCGCGGAGGGAGTGGTTCCTCCGGAAGGCAGATAAGGGTGATTTCACAAGCTTTAAAATCTCCCCTCCCCCAACCGCATCCCAAAACCAGCCCAGCTCATCTACACCTCCCTAACCTGTTTTTCCTCTCACCTCAAGCCACACCCCCATCTTCTATCTACTAACATCATCCCGCCGCCTTGACCTGTCCGTCCTCCCTGGACTGACCTATCTCCTCCCTACCCCCCTACCTACACTCACCTTTACTGGCTCCATCCCCGCCTCTTCGACTTGTCTGCCTCCTCTCCACCTATCCTCTCCTCTATCCGCCTCCCCCTCTCTCCCTATTTATTTCAGAACCCTCTTCCCCTCCCCCATTTCTGATGAAGGGTTTAGGCCCGAAACATCAAGTTTTCCTGCTCCTATGATGCTGCTTGACCTGCTGTGTTCATCCAGCCCCATGCTTGTTATCGAGGCAATAAATGGGCTGGATTGGATCTGTCCTGCTTTCTGTAGACTGCACATACCTGAGAAATTTTCTACATTGTCAGGTAGATTCATTCCAATGCTGAAGATGTGCTAGAACAGCATTGCTTGGGACAGAACTAGTTACGGAGTACAAGTCTGCAGATAGTACTGCTGGGATGTTAACTGAACCCAAAGTCCTTCCTGAGTACAGGACCTTCATGTCTTTCTTGATATCACAAAGAGTGAACCAAATTGTTTAAAGCCTACCAACTATGATGCTAAGGATATGAAATGGAGAACAAAATGACCTCAGCATTTCTTGCTGAAGATGGCTGCAAATGTTTTATTCCTGCCTTTTACACTGATGCGCTGGGGATCCCAGTTATTGAGGACAGGGATATGTAAACGGCAATTCTCTTTGCGATTCTTTATGTCAGGATGCTTCCAGTCTGAGAGAGAAGGCAATATTTCCAGTGTTTTGGGAGAGAGTTCATTGGCATTTTATATGCAGGATTGGGTAATGTAGGGAAGGTGATGGCCTAGTGGTATTATCACAAGTGACTGGGATGATGTTCTAGGGACCAAGGTTCAAATCCTGCTATGGCAAAGGGTGGAATTTGAATTCAATTTTTTTTTAAAATCTGAAATTAAGAATCTACTGATTACTATAAAACCATTGTTGGAAAAAACCCATCTGATTCACTAATGTCCTTAAGGGAAGAAAATCTGCTGTCCTTACCTGGTCTGGCCTCCAGACATGCAGCAATGTGGTTGACTCTCAATTACCCCCTGAAATGACCTAGCAAGCCATTCGGTTGTAGGAATCACCACAAAGTCTCAAAGAAATGAAACTGGATGGATCACCTGGCTTCATCCAAGGCACTGGAAAAGACAGTGGCCCTGTCAACTCTGCAAAGTGCTCCTCGCTAACAGTTGGAGGGCTAGTGCCAAAACTGGGACAGCTGCCTCACAGATTAGTTAAGCAACAGCCTGACACAGTCATACTCGCGGAATCATACCTGACCGACAATTTTGCAGACCATCACAATCCCTGGATATGTCCTGTCTCATTAGCAGGACAGGCCCAGCAGAGGTGGCAGCACAATGATATACAGTTGTAAGAGAGTTTCTCTGGGAGTCCTCAACATTCACTCCAGATGCCATGAAGTCTCATGGTTTCAGGTTAAACATGGACATGGAAGCCTCCTGCTGATTACCACATACCATCCTCCCTCAGCTGATGAATCGGTACTCCTCCATGATGAACAACATTTGAAGGAAGCACTGAGGATGGTAAGGGCACAAAATGGACACTGGGTGGGGGATTTCAATGTCCACCACCAAGAGTAGCTCGGCAGCAGTACTACTGATCAAGCTGGTCGGGTCCTAAAAGACACAACTGCTAGACTGGGTCTGTGGCAGGTGGTGAGGGAACCAACAAGAGGGAAAAACATACTTGACCTCATCCTTACCAATCTAGCAACTGCAAATGCATCTGTCCATGACAGTATCATTGAGAATGACCACCGCACAGTCCTTGCGGAGACAAAATCCTGCCTTCACATTGAGAATAACCTCCATCGTGTTGTGTGGCACTATTGCTGGCCTAAATGGGACAGACTTTGAACAGATCTAGCAATTCAAGACTGGGTATGTATGAGACGCTGTGAGCCATCAACAGCAGCAGAATTGTAATCCAGCACAATCTGTAACCTCATGGCTCGGTATATCCCCCACTCAACCGTTACTATCAAGCCAGGGGATCAACCCTGGTTCAATGGACGGTGCAGGAGGGCATGCCAGGAGCAGGACCAGGCACACCTGAAGATGAGGTGCCAACCTGGTGAAGCCACCAAACAGAATTACTTGCATGCCAAGCAGCATAAGCAGCAACTGATAGACAGCTAAGTGATCTCACAACCAACGGATCAGATATAAGCTCTTCAGTCCTGCCACATCCTGTTGTGAATGGTGGTGGATGATTAAACAACTCACTGTAAGAGGATGCTTCACAAATATCCCCATCTTCAATGATGGAAGAGCCCAGCACATCCGTGCAAAAGATAAGGCTGAAGCTTTTGCAGCAATCTTCAGTTAGAAGTACCGGGTGAATGATCCATCTTGGCCTCCTCCAGTGGTTCCCAGCGTTACAGATACCAGTCTTCAGTCAATACAATTCACTCCACATGATATCAAGAAACAGTTGGAGGCACTGCATACTGTAAAGGCTACAGGCCCTGAGGACATTCCAGCAATAGTACTGAAGACTTGTGCTCCAGAACTTGCCGCTCCCCTAGCCAAGCTGTTCCAGTACTGTAACAACACTAGATTCTAGCCAACAACGTAGAAAATTGTCCAAGTATGTGCTGTACATATAAAGCAGGACAAATCCAACTCAGCCAATTACCACACAATCACTCTCCCCTTGATTATCAGTAAAGTGATGGAAGATGTCATCAACAGTGCTATCAAGCAGTTTCTGCTCAGTGGCGCCAAGTTTGGGTTCTGCCAGGGCCACTCAGCTCCCAACCCCATTACAGTCTTGGTTCAAACATAAACAAAAGAGCTGAATTACAGAGGTGAAGTGAGCGTGACAGCCCTTGACATCAAGACTACATTCGACCGAGTGTGGCATCGTGGAGCGCTAGCAAAACTGGAATCAATGGGTGTCGGGGGAAAACTCTCCAGTGGTTAGTGTCATACCTGACACGTAGGAAGATGATTGTGGTTGTTGGAGGTTAGTCATCTCAGCTCCAAAACATTTCTGCAGGAGTTCCTTAGGGTAGTGTCCTAGGCCTAACCATCTTCAGCTGCTTCATCAATGACCTTCCCTCCATCATAAGGTCAGAAGTGGGGATGTTCACTGATGATTGCACAATGTTCAGCATTTTCGGGACTCCTCAGAAACTGAAGCAGTCCGTGTACAAATGCAACATGATCTGGACAATATCCAGGCTTGGGCTGATAAGTGGCAAGTAACATTCGCGCCATACAAATGCCAGGCTATGATCACCACCAACAACAAACGATCTAAACACTGCCCCTTGACATTCGATGGTGTGACCATCAATGAACCACCACTATCAATATCCTACGAGTTATCATTGATCAGAAACTCAACTAGACTCATTATATAAATGCAAAGGCTACAATAGCAGGTGAGAGGCTAGGAATACTGTGGCGAGTAACTCACCTCCTGTTTCCTCAAAGCCTGTCCACCATCTACAAGGCACAAGTCAGGGGTGTGTTGGGATACTCCCCACTTGCCTGGATGAGTGCAACTCCAACAACACTCAAGAAACTTGACATCATTCAGGACAAAGAAGCTCGCTTGATTGGCATGACACTCACAAGCATCCACTCCCTCCACCTCCAACGCTCAGTAACAGCAATGTGTACTATCTTCAAGATGCACTGCAGAAATTCATCAAACATCCTCAGACAACACCTTCCAAATCCACAACCTTTTCCATCTAGAAGGACAAGGGCAGCAGATATATAGGAACACCACCAGCTTCAAGTTCCCCTCCAAACCACTTGATATCCTGAGTTGGAAATATGTTGTCATTCTTTCACTGACACAGGGTCAAAATTCTGAAATTCCCTCCATAATGGCATTGTGGGTCAACTCACAGCAGATGGACTGCAGCAGTTCAAGGTGACAGATCACCACCACATTCTCAAAGGCATCTCGGAACAGGCAATAAATGTTGGTCAGCCAGCGATGCCCACATCCCACAGAAAATGAATAAATATTTTAAAAAATGCATTTCCTAGGTGCCAGCCTGGTGAAGCTGTAGGACAGGTCCACAATCAGTAGATGTGATCTAAACTCTTCAATCCAGTCAATTGGTAAATGATGGGGTTATGCCAGATTTACTGAATGGTGTATTCATGGCACATGCTCCAATGATGGGATTCCTACCAATATTGGGTTCTTATTCTTGTCATTTGAAATTGAAGTGGGCACTGTGTTGGCTCAATAGAATAGTCCTGACAGAAGGACAGCCACATAAAATAGATCACTACACTTGCCCCCTCCATAGAATCCTTGCCATGTGGAAGCAGCCCATCTGGTCTATCAAGTCCACACCAACCATCCAAAAACCATCCCACCCAGACTCATCCCCTACCCTACATTCCACCACGCAGCACCCCCCACCTCACCCCATGGCTAATGCACCTAGCCTGGACATCCCTGGACACTATGGGCAATTAATCATTGCCAATCCACCTAAACTGCACACTTTTGGACTTTGGGAGAAAACCGGAGCACCCAAAGGAAACCCACACAGACATAGAGAGAACATGTAAACTCCACACAGACAGTTACCCAAGGCTGGAAATGAACCCAGGTCTCTGGCATTGTGAGGCAGCACAGCTAACCATTGAGCCAGCGTGCGTTCATGTTAAATGCATTGTTGTTATCTTCTTGCTAGATATGCAGTCATAAATTTCCCAAAGCGTAATAAGCATAAACTTTGGGCAGGGTGCCTCCCTTCCCATCTGCTGTTCATTTTATCTTTACAATGTCCACAAACCCTTCCGTCTGACTGTTTTTAATTCCAAAGATTTCATGTTGAACACAAATCCATGATGCTGTTAAGTAGGTATTTACTGCTAAAGCCATACGACTTCACAGATTCACCATGCAGCCCGGCTAGCTCTGCATGCTGCCACAGCTGTACCTATCCTTAATGGGCTTGACAGAAACATATATTTTGCATTTTGGAAAATTAAGTAATTTCATGAGGCAGGTTTAGTTTGTATTTAACCTAGGAATGAATATGTTAAGAATCCCTTCAGTGAAGGACTGTGAGTTGCCAATAACAATTGGTTTGTGTCAGGAAAGGAATTTCAAATGATATGGTAAAGCGAAAATTCATGAGGACACTTAAAATATCCATCCCTTGGTGCTGATTTTGTTGCATGAAGCGTAATAGCCCACAATTCACCATTAACATTGAAGCTATAAGCGTTCAGTGCAGTAACAAGTAAATTGGACTTAAAGGAAAAAATGAAGAAAAATGTGAAGCTCAATACTGCAGTAACTCTCAAGAGAGAGCAAAATGTGGAGAAGAATTCAAAAGGAAATCAGGAAAATAAAGAGAGACCATTAAAAATGTTGACAAGTTAAAAGAAATGTAAAAAGAATGTTTTTTATCAATACAAAATTATGTTGAGGCCTTTCAAAGAGCATCTGGGCAACTTGTGGATGGGGTAGGGGTTGTTTGGGCCCTTAATATTTTGTGTCTATTTTCACAAAGCTGTGTTTATTGTCAATGTCACTGTGGGGTGGCATAGTGACCAGTACACTCAGAAAGAGCCCAAAATAACATGATGGATAGCAAAGGATGGGGCCAGCAATGTGGTTGGGGTTGGGGGGTAATGAGGGCATTGGAACCCCAGCAGCCAGTGGTCAGAGTGGCCAGTGAGATGACTTAGGGCAGCCAGAACATTCTATCACCATTTCCACAAATGCAAGTGGCTGGTGACAATCTTTGCCCAGCATTCATAGCATTGGTATTACTCCATTTCAGAAATCAGACAGATGATGCAGACACTGCAATTGGGAAAACAAAGTATGAAATGTGAGGTGACATTATAAGGGTGTTAACATTTTCAAATGTGGATAAATCCCAGGCCCAGGTGAAATGCATTTTAGGTTGTTAAGGGAAGCAGGAGAGTAATATCAGAGGCCCCGGGTAGCATTTTTAGTTTTCTTTGGCTAAAGGTGTAGTGGTGGAGGAATGGAGGACAGCTGATGTTGTACTATAGTTTACAAAGGGAGCAAGGCTAAGGTTGAAAAATTACAAGCCAGTCAGCCTTATCTCAGATGTCAGAAAATTACTGAAAATTGTCAACAACATTGTGTGCTTATGTTACAATGAAAGATCACTTCATTAAAATTAAAACAAAGTACAGTCTTTCAAACGAGATTTCAGTCTGGGATCTTACTTGTCCAGTAATAACATCAGCTCAGAACATGACAACACAAATGATTTAGCTTTGAAGCCCCAGGAGCTATGATCAAGAAATTTGCAGATGATTGAAAAAAAGTGGGCCATGTGCTGGAGTTCTGAAAAGAGAATAATAATGGACTCATCTCTATCTCTCTCCAGGGATTCTCTGTGAGATCTACTGTATTTCTTCAGCACTTTGTGTTTTTCTCATAGCTGGAAATAGACTTGGAAACCTGAGGTGATGCATAGAGTGGACATTTTAAAGCACAATAGAATATACATACATACAACCTGGTGTCAACTCTGCATAGATCCATGATTTAAGATTGTGGACAAATAATATTGGGCTGAAACTCACAATTATTTGCCTAAATCTGAGTTACTTTGATGTTTTTGGACGGATTTTCGCCACATGAAGTTGAGTTCTCTTTCCATATCTTAGCAACCTCACCCCATTAACTATTTTTTTACCATATGCCTTCCATTGTGTCTAATTCTATCTACCTTACCACGCGCTGTTCCCAGACCAATTCACCACTCATTGGATGTCTGCCGAAAGATCCATTATCCCTTGCACTTGTGCCATCTTAAAAAGGTTTTGTGCACTTTGATGAGCTCTGGAATTCTGAAGCTACCCAAGTTGCTCAAGGTTGTTTGCATATTTCAGAGAAGGGGAAGATGGCACTGTGACAGACATCTTGAGGGGGTGCTGCAAATGACAGGAATTCACTACCCAGAAGCCTGCCAGAAGAGGACACAATAGCAGACTCTGGCAGCCTGGTAAGTGACATCTCAGTGATCTGGAGGAATAGCCATTAGTGTTGTAAGAAGAGCCGCATGCTTCTCTGTGAATTGACATTCATTCTGTCTCTGTTACTACATCTACCTCCCACAAAGACTCATGGTCTATGGCCCATCATGTCTGTGCAGGAAATGAAGTATCTATTTTTGTAATGAGATAACAAGGTGTAGAGCTGGATGAACACAGCAGGCCAAGCAGCATCAGAGGAGCAGGAAAGCTGACGTTTCGGGTCTGGACCCTTCTTCAGAAAAT
>JAHRHZ010000009.1:42439680-42455207 GCA_024137785.1 Ginglymostoma cirratum
ATTGGTCATCTCTACTTTTCTTTGAGAATGAGGTAGTGAGTCTCATTTTTGAATCGCTGCGGTCCATGTGCTATATGTGGATCCACAATGCTATTAGGGAGGGAATTCCACTGAAGACTATTCTCCAAAGACTTTAGCTGCCTACTGCATATGAGGTGTGTTTGCTGCATAAGCTGCTAGCACATGGTGCATGTGTAAGATTGGCATAGCACACTACTGTATAGCCCATGAGACTGAGGATTGCTGACCAGCAAGGCAAGATGCCTGGTTGTGCGACTGTGCTAATTGGCACAGCAAGGTAGTGATGCTGTGAGTATGCCAGCAGGCACTAAGAGAGCAAGTGAGCAGCCTTGAGATTCAACCTGGTCAAATCCTTCAGCTGTCCCTGTGAGCTAAGTATTCCTGCTGAAGCCTTCCAATGCAGCTTGATAGGTTAGATGCTTAGAGGATGTGTGCCCTCATGAGGGAATCTGGAATTAGGTGCAGTAGTTTAAAAAATAAGGGATCTTCCATTTAAAGAGTTAGAAAGAAGTTTATTCTCTTGGACAGTCGTTAATCTTTGGAATTCACAACCCCAGCCAGAAATGTAGGCTGAATCTGGGTTGATTCAGGCACATTTTTGATCCATGGAGGAGTCAAAAGTTCTGAAGAGGAAGGAAAGAAAGTGGAAGTCAAAGCATAATCAGATTAGCCATTAATGAAAGAGCAGGCTAAAGGAGCCAAATGGCCTATTATTGCTTCTTTTTCTCATGTCTGTATAATTATAAAAATTGCTGGTGAACACCAGGCACTAAAGGTAGAGTAGCCGCTAACACTTAAGAGATTGTTTTATTAAATCTGTAGTTTATCATGTTAATCTCTGTTTGCATTTTGTTCAGAACTGAATATGTTTAGCTTCTTAAATAGTTAATGCACTTTTTTTCTGCACAATAAAATAGGTAGACTTCAGTCTCCAAAATTAGAGAAAAGCATTGGTTGGACAAGTGGGAGCTGAAGAAATAAGGGTTTGGTGTCAGTATTAGCTCTGTGGAAGATATTATGCTCCCATAAAAGAAAATCACAAGAACCTCTCATGAAATCTGTGTACAAAATCAAGACAGCTATAATAATGAATTGCTGAGAGAGTGTATGAAACGTTAAATTAACCGGCTACCCTCTTGACTGGATGTTAAAAGGCTCACAATACCATTTCCAGAAGGGCAAGGGATCTCTGCTGGTGAACTGACTCTTATTTAATCTCTCGACAACAACATTTTAAGTCAATTATTATGGCATTAATTTCATTGCTGTGTGGGACTTTGCTTTACTACAAATGGCTGTTTGACTGCTGTGTTTCTTCACATTGCAATGCATTAAAATACTTTCAGACATAGATTTCTGAAGAAGGGTCTAGGCCTGAAACACCAGCCTTCCTGCTCCTCTGATGCTGCTTGGCCTGCTGTGTTCATCCAGCTCTACACCTTGTTATCTCATTAAAATACTTTGTTGGTTGTGAATTATCTTGGGATGGCCTGAAATTACAAATGGCACTATATAAATAAATGCTCTTTCTTAAAATGTAGACTTCCTTTACACTCAATTGTGTTACTTCATGGTGGCATTAAAATAACCACAGAGTGCTCTTGACAGAAGTGCATGGGAGTCATTAAACCATGAAAGTAGATTCCATTCAGGAGAAGAAACTGTGATATCCTGTTTTTTCACTGAGAATGTACCAATCATTTTCCATGCTGAAATGAAAAAGACACTCAAGGAAATAGTGAGTTTTTTTAACTATGATTTTTAGATATGTTTCACAGTGTTCTGCTACTTTTTTATTTATTTGTAACTTGTGTTGACCCATTTTTTCTTATTTCTTATTTCTTTTCCATTTTTTTTTCTTCATCAGATCTTCCCACTGCATTGTTTGTGACAACAGCATTAATTATATTACTTAATTGTTTGAATGTTGCTTTTTCAAGGACTTCAATGAGTAAAATAAGTTTCTTACTGGGGTCAGAAGGGAAACAGTTTGGTTATACCTGAGGCCTTCACCTCTTGCCTATTCTTATCACAGAGCACAGGTCTCCGGACCTACACAAATCTAATGTGATACATCAAACAGTCTTGCCTTCGCTGCTTGTATTTCAAGACAAAGGCAGTTACTGATTTAAGGCATCTACCTGACTGGTCCTTGAGACAATGGTGGTTACAAAGATATCTCTGCCAGTGAATGTGAAAGCGATGAAATCTTTGTATTTTTGTGCCACTGGCTGATTTCAAGCCTTCTTTGAAGCTATCTGCCAGATAAACATGTTTAGGATATACAGAGCCATCAAACAATTGCAAAATTGTTGACAATTGCGTTCTTGTAGCTTTTGTTTTCAGCAAACTTTGCCTTCAAATCAATAGACAATAGACAATAGACGCAGGAGTAGGCCATTCGGCCCTTTGAGCCAGCACCACCATTCATTATGATCATGGCTGATCATCCACAATCAGTATCCTGTTCCTGCCTTATCCCCATAACCCTTGATTCCATTATCTATAAGAGCTCTATCCATCTCTTTCTTGAGAGTATCCAGAGACTTGGCCTCCACTGCCTTCTGGGGCAGAGCATTCCATATATCCACCATTCTCTGGGTGAAGAAGTTTTTCCTCAACTCTGTTCGAAATGGCCTATCCCTTATTTTTAAACTGTGTCCTCTGGTTCTGGACTCACCCATCAGCAGAAACATGCTCCCTGCCTCCAGAGTGTCCAATCCCTTAATAATCTTATACGTCTCAATCAGATCCCCTCTCATCCTTCTAAACTCAAGTGTATACAAGCCCAGTCGCTCCAATCTTTCAACATATGATAGTCCCGCCATTCTGGGAATTAACCTCGTGAACCTACGCTGCACTCCCTCAATAGCAAGAATGTCCTTCCTCAAATTTGGAGACCAAAACTGCACACAATACTCCAGGTGCGGTCTCACCAGGGCCCTGTACAGCTGCAGGAGGACCTCTTTGCTCCTATACTCAATTCCTCTTGTTATGAAGGCCAGCATGCCATTAGCTTTCTTCACTGCCTGCTGTACCTGCATGCTTGCTTTCATTGACTGATGTACAAGAACACCTAGATCTTGTTGTACTTCCCCTTTACTTAACTTGACTCCATTTAGGTAGTAATCTGCCTTCCTGTTCTTGCCACCAAAGTGGATAACCTCACATTTGTCCACATTAAACTGCATCTTCCATGCATCCGCCCACTCACCTAGCCTGTCCAAGTCACCCTGTATTCTCATATCATCCTCCTCACATTTCACACTGCCACCCAGCTTTGCATCATCAGCAAATTTGCTAATATTACTTTTAATGCCTTCATCTATATCATTAATGTATACTGTAAACAGCTGCGGTCCCAGCACCGAACCTTGCGGTACCCCACTGGTCACCGCCTGCCATTCCGAAAGGGACCCATTTATCACTACTCTTTGCTTCCTGTCAGCCAGCCAATTTTCAGTCCAAGTCAGTACTTTGCCCCCAGTACCATGTGCCCTAATTTTGCTCACTAATCTCCTATGTGGAACTTTCTCAAAGGCTTTCTGAAAGTCCAGGTGCACTACATACACTGGCTCTCCCTTGTCCATCTTCATAGCCACATCCTCAAAAAATTCCAGAAGATTAGTCAAGCACGATTTCCTCTTCGTAAATCCACACTGACTCTGACCTATCCTATTACTGCTATCCAAATGAGTTGTAATTTCATCTTTTATAATTGACTCCAGCATCTTTCCCACCACTGACGTTAAGCTGACCGGTCTCTAGTTCCCTGTTTTCTCTCTCCCTCCTTTCTTGAAAAGTGGGACAGCATTAACCACACTCCAATCCGCAGGAACTGATCCTGAATTTATAGAACATTGGAAAATGATTACCAATGCATCCACGATTTCTAGAGCCACCTCCTTAAGTACCCTGGGATGCAGACCATCAGGTCCCGGGGACTTATCAGCCTTCAGACCTAACAGTCTGTTCAACACTATTTCCTGCCTAATATAAATTCCCTTCAGTTCATCCATTACCCCAGGTCCTTCAGCCACTACTACATCTGGGAGATTGTTCGTGTTTTCCTTCGTGAAGACAGATCCAAAGTACCTATTCAACTCTTCTGCCATTTCCTTGTTCCCCATAATAAATTCACCCGTTTCTGTCTTCAAGGGCCCAATTTTAGTCTTAACCATTTTATTTCTTTTCACATACCTAAAAAAGCTTTTACTATCCTCCTTTATATTTTTGGCTAGTTGCCTTCGTACCTCATTTTTTCTCCGCATATTGCCTTTTTAGTTATCTTCTGTTGCTCTTTAAAAGTTTCCCAGTCCTCTGGCTTCCCGCTCATCTTTGATATGTTATACTTCTTCTCTTTTATCTTTATACTTCCCCTTAACTTCCCTCGTCAGCCAAGGCTGCCCCTGCCTCCCCTTAGGATCTTTCTTCCTCTTTGGAATGAACTGATCCTGCACCTTCTGCATTATATCCAGAAATACCTGCCATTGTTGTTCCACTGCCATCCCTGCTAGGGTATTGCACCATTGAACTTTGGCCAGCTCCTCCCTCATAGCTCCATAGTTCCCTTTGTTCAACTGCAATACTGACACTTCCAATTCTCCCTTCTCCCTCTCAAATCAACAAATGACCACGCCAATTTCCTTACCCTCAACTAAAAATCTCAATCAGCTTAGCAACAAATCTCTTAATAAATCAACAGTTGTTCAAGTGATAGGTAATGTTTCCCCAAATTAACATTTTTAAAGTCTTTTTCAATACCTAGGTTAAATTGACTGGTCTTTGTTTGCTGGCTTTATTCTTACAACCTATTGTGAAAAAGCATGTATCATTTATAATTCTCCAATGATTTGCATCCACTTCTGTGTCTGAGGATTGGAAGATTAAGGCCTCTAGCTTCATATTTTCTATCTTTACGTCTCGGATGCATCTGATCTAATCCTGATGATTTATTAGATTTAAGTACAAGCAGACAATCTAATACAGTTTCTTTCCCTTTTTCTTGCCCATCTAGTGTCTCAAGCACTTTGTCTTTTTATTGTATTTTATTCCTTGCTGAAGGTGAATGAAAAATCCTCATTTTAGTACCCCAACCTGTAAATCCCACTTTTAGTCCCTGATCAGCTTCACTCACTACCTTTCTACCAGTTTTATACCTATTGTTATGAACGCACCCAATAACCACGTTCCATAAGCAGTATCCTGCAATCATGAGGTTGGGAGCCAGTGGCCCAGGCCAGAAGCTGCACCAAGCCCAGTGATTCCCATCCCTGTCCCTAGTTATAATTTCCGTAGATATCACTAACTTCAGAAAAGACATGATATTCCCAAATAACCAACTGAAAGACAAGATATTACATTTTAATTATAACAAGAGGAGGTGATGGCTGAGTGGTTTTATGGCTAGACTATTAAACCAGAAGCTCAGTTAATGTTCTGGGGATCTGGGTTCAATCCCCATAGAATCCCTACAGTGTGGAAACAGGCCCTTCAGCCCAATAAGTCCACACCGAACCTCAGAACATCCCACCCAGACCCATCCCCCTATAACCCACCTAATCTACACTTCCCTGAACACTACGGGCAATTTAGCATGGCCAATCCACCTAACCTGCACATCTTTGGACTGTGGGAGGAAACCTGAGCACCTGGAGGAAACCCATGCAGACATGGGGAGAATGTGCAAACTCCACACAGTCACCTGAGGCTGGAATCGAACCCAGGTCCCTGGTGCTGTGAGGTAGTAGTGCTAACCACTGAGCCACCGTGTTGCCCTTGAAGCATAGGCACAGCTGGGATCTTCAATGACTGCAGATGCCAGCACATCAGTGCAAAATATAATTCATTCAAAGCAATCATCAGCAAGAAGTGCCAGGTAGTTGGTCCATCTCGGCCCCCTCTACTGAGACCCAGCATTAGAAATATCAGTTTTCAGGCAGCTCAGTTCACTCCACATGATATGAAGAACTGTTGGAGGCATTGTATAGTGCAAAGGTCATGGGCCTGAACAACAAAAACAAAGTTGCTGGAAAAGCTCAGCAGGTCTGGCAGCATCTGTGAAGGGAAAAACAGAGTAAATGTTTTGGGCAAGGTCACTCTTCCTCGGAACACAACACTCTGGCAAGAGACTTCATAGTCATAGTCATAGAGTCACAATTCAATCCAACTAGCCCATGCTGACCATGTTCCCAAACTACATTAGTTCTACCCACCTGCATTTGGCCCATATCCCTCTAAACCTTTCCTATTCAGGTACTTGTCCAAATGTCTTTTAAAAGTTGTAACTGTATCTGCATCCATCACTTCCTCTGGCAGTTCATTCCACACTCTAACCACTCTGTCTAAAAAGTTGCCCCTCATGTCCTTTTCAAATCTTTCTCCTCTCAGTTTAAAAATATGTCCCCCAGTTTTGAAGACCCCTACTTTAGGGAAAAGGCCTCTGTCATTCACCCATCCAACCTATTTTTATGACTCAAACCCTCCATTTACAGCAACATCCTGGTAAATCTTTCTGAACACTCTCTAGTTTAATAATATCCTTACTGTGACAGGGCAACCAGAACTGCACACAGAACTCCAGAGAAGGCCTCACCAACATCCTGTACAACCTCAACATGATGTCCCAACTCCTAAACTCAAAGGTTAAAGCACTGAAGGCAAGAATGGTAAATGCCTTCTTAACCACTCTTCTACCTGTGATGCAAATTTCAAAGAAAAATGTTCCAGAACTTGCTGCATCCCTAGCCAACCTGTTCCAGTACAGTTACAACATTGGCATCTACTCAACCATGTGGAAAATTGCCCAGGTCTGTCCTGTTCGCAAAAATTTCCACTCTGTCAGTCTACTCTCAAGCATCAGTAAAGTGATGGAAGGTATCGTCAACAGTGCTATCATGCAGCACCTGATCAGCAATAACCTGCTCAGTAATGCCTAATTTGTGTTCTGCCAGGGCCACTTCACTCCTGACTTCATTATAACCTTGGTTCAAACATGAGCAATAGAGCTGAATTCTAGATATGAGGTGAGAATAACAGCCCTTGACATCAAGGATTCACCCAATGGTGGCAGTAGGAAGACCTAGCAAAACTAGACAATTATGTTTTGCATTTCAGATTCATAGAATCCCTACAGTGTGGAAACAGGCCATTCAGCCCAACAAGTCCACACCATCCCTCCGAAGAGCATCCCACCCAGACCCATTCCCCAGCCCTGCATTTCCCATGTTTAACCCACACATCGCTGAACACTATGGGCAATTTAGCACGGCCAATCCACCTACGCTGCAAATCTTTGGACTGTGGGAGGAAACCAGAGCCTCCAGAGGTAATCCACACAGACACAGGGAGAACGTGCAAACCTCTCACAGACAATCACTTGAGGGTGGAATCAAACCCAGGTGCCTGGCGCTGTGAGGCAGTAGTACTAACCACTGAGCCACCGTGCCACCCAGTGTTTCACGAGAACCATAAATAGGACACAAAGTAGACAGAGGGCAAAATTGAACAGGGAATACTTTATTATGCGTCCTCTAATCTCTACAGTTGGTTTTTAGACTGCATCCCCTTGCTCCAGCTTTGGGTCACCCGATCTGCTCACATAAGGGGGTAACACATGCCCAATCACATATACAACACATTTCCTCCTGTATTTCAATGCTCCCCTTAGTAAAATAATTATACATCCAACAATTATAATTCTTACACAGGCATTGTAGATAACTTTTGTGAATCGTCAGGAATATTCACCAAAAAAGCAGGAATATTTGCGAAAAGAGCAAAGAAAATTAAAATGAACTTTCCACAATCTACATTGAAATAATCAGATTCTCAGGCAGATGGCCATTTCTAGGAGACTATCTCCTCACCTCATGAATCTCTTCTCATGTCATGTCGTGGTCTTCCAGAAGCTCCTATTGTTCTGCAGATACATCCCTCTTTGATTGGTTTTTTTGTGGTCTTACAATGCTGCTGTTGTCTCTATCCTGGTTATGGCCAACCCTGGCTCGGAGACACATGACTCAATTTAAACCACTCACCCACCTGTACTGGCTCAATGTTCTGAGGGACCTCCAGACCAGCTCATCCCTAGTCTGTACCTGAATGATAAACCATCCTGTTTGAGCTACTACCACTGCTGGCATCCATTTCTCTCCAGACATTTAATTCCAGGCTAACATGGTCTCTCCTCTTTGGAATACCCTCGACTGTGATTCATTTGTTAATCCAAGATTCCATTGCACCTCTATCTATTTCTATCTTTTTGGCCTTACCCTCTAATTTGGGAAGAACGAGAAAACGACCAGCTTCACACCATACCAACAGGATGTTTAACTGAAATTCTGCTGACTCTGGGCTTTCTGTTTCTCCTGCAGACCCAGCTGATTCTCTGTCTACCCACAGGCTGGGGGCATACATATGCTTTGACCTCGGGGCTCTTTCTTTGTGACTCCTTATCTCTTGTTTGGATTGTACCCGGCAATTTTGGGCAATATGACCCACTTACTTACTCCTGCAGCACTGGGTTTTTCGAGTCTAACACCTTGTGACCATTCTGGTAACACTGACAGCATTCTACACTCTGTTGAGTTTCCACTACTTGCTGCATCTACCTGTCATCACTTAATTGTATTGTCTCGCTGCTGGCCAACTCCATTGAAGTAACAATTTTGAAAGCTATCCTGAAACCCAGGTCTCTCCAAGTTAGTAGCTTCCAATGGATGGCTTTGTGTCAGAAGCCGCAAATCAAACGGTCCTGCAAATTATCTTGGAGAATCCCTCCAAATTTGCAATGTTCTGTTAACCTCTTTAAGGTAAATTAGGCAATGGACTCTCCTTGTGCTACATCTGTTTATTAAAATGGAAATGTTTCACGATCATCAGTGGTTTTGGTGCAAAATAACTTCCATTCACTTTGTGTGGTTCATGATAAATCTCCTCTGCACGTTTCTCAGGTTGTACCAAACTCTTTAAACTTTCAAAGGTCTTACTACCAATAGTGCTCAAGAAAACCAGTCCCTTGATGTATTCAGCCACTTTGCTCACCTTTAAATACATATTAAAACATTCAATGTACAGAACCCAACTTTCTGTCTCTTCATTCCCACAGTCCCATCATTCTAAATTGAACCATTACTTTGTTTTCCCATGAATAGGAATCTTTCCTGCCACTGAGTCAAGTAGCCATTTGCAGCCCAAGTCCCCTTGGTGAATGGTCTCTGTGTTGGCTGCTTCCTCACCAATTGTGTCAGCACATCATTCATCCCCAGTGTCGACCCCATCCCAAGTTCCCTTGTAACTGCTCTCTCTGATGACTTTGGTAAAACCCAAGGTGAGTACTCCTCTTTCCAGCCATCAATCACAGCCCAAGTCCTCTTGTAACTGCTTCCTCCACAATCCCCCATCGTTTCTGAAGTCTAGACAATGTCCTTCCTCCTCAAAAGGCATTCGCATACAGTTTGTGGGCTGGATCCCACTCTCCTCATCAGTTATTGTGTTTGTGGTTCACTAGAACCACAATAGAACACAAGGAGGGTAAACTCGAACAGGGAATAATTTACTGCGCACCTTTTCAGCTCCACAGTTGGTTTTTAAACTGCCAACCCTATCCCTTGCTCTGGGTCGCCTGACCCCTTCTCTTAAAGGGGCAGCACACATCCAACTACATATATAAGAGTTGTGATTATTAGAACTTTAACTTCTCCAGTTATTTTAACATATTAAAACCTAATGAATTAGCCACTCTTTTTTTAATGCATCTAACTGCCATATTGAATCCACTGCTTCAATAGAAGTGTGTACATGGGTGTGGGGCTGTCATACACTTGCAAATTAGCATGATGGGCCACGACTGTTGGGAGAACAGGCATACCTTGGCAATGGGCTCCTGGGGAGAAACTTTTGAATGTATCACTCAGAATGTTCTTTCACTCAGAGTGTGGTTCGTGACATCTCTGATGTATTATGAATCATGACGCTTTAAAATTCCGTCACTTCTCTATGAGAATTGTGGAAGAGTAAACCCTGTCTATCTCCATGATGGAATTTGTCAGTTCAGGAATTAGATTGTGTCAATCCATAACTCAAAACAACAGCACCTTTGAAAGATCTGGTGCCCTTGCTTTGGACACTTTGACCACTTTCTTCATAAGCTTGTTTTACTTGAGTACTATTAGATTTGATTTCAATTATTGTTGTCACATGTACCTGAGTATAGTGAAAAGTACAGTCAGATCATAAGATACAAGGGCATACAGATCATAGAGTGTTTAGACAAAGCGAGGCATAGTAGGTTATGGCCACAGAGGAGGTGCACAAAAGCAAGATCAACATTCAATTTGAAATTAGAGAGGTCCATTCAGCAATCTAATAACAATGGGAAAGAAATTGTTGCTGAACCTGTTGGGACACGTGTTCAAGCTTCTGTATCTTCTGCCGGTTGAAAGACGTTGGAAGGGAGTATTATTCTGTAGTTTTGTATGGTCCTGGGCAGAGCAGTTGCTGTACCAAGTTGTGATGTACCGAGGTACAATGCTTTCTATAGTTCATCTGCAAAAGTTGGTGAGGGTCCTTACGAACATGCCAAATTTCCTAAGCCTTCTGACGAGGAAGAGGCATTGTTATGTCTTCTAGGCCATTGCATCTACATTGGATGCCCAGGACAAATTATTGGTTATCATCACTCCTAGGACCTTGACCCTCTCAACCCTTTCCACCTTAGCTCTATTAATGTAGATAGGGACCTGTCCTCCCCTTTTCTTCCTAAAAACATTGACCAGTTATTTTGTATGGTTGACATTGGGAGACAGATTGTAATAATTGCACCATGATACCAAGCACTCTATCCCCTTCCTCTATTCTGACTCACCATTGTTCGATATCCAACCTACAATGATGGCGTCATCAGCAAACTTGGAGAAGGCGTTCGTATGAAATTTGGCTACACAGTCGTGAGCGTACAGGGGGTGCAGTGGGGCTGAGTACGAATCCATGCGGGGCACCAGTGTTGAGGAGTATCATGGATGAGGGGTTGTTGTCTATCTTCATTGACTGCGGTCTATGGGCCAGGAAGCTGAGGATCCTATACTATACTCGTGAGATCAACAAATTGGTCAGACTCAAATTGTAATTCAACTCTAGCGTATTTTACGAATAAAATTAAGACACAGAAGGGGTTACAAGGTAAAACCCTACCTTTTTATGATTATATTATTACATAACTTTATGATCGGTGGAATAATTAAAGTTTTTGTCATAATCCTTGCCAAAACTATTACTGGCTACCAGAGTAGGAGCAGGTGTTTTGCTTGCAGTTTAACTTAGTCAGCTCTGATGAACTTGGCAAAAATTGGTTTCACATGTGGTAAATATCTCTCTAAATGTAGGTGGCCGGAACAGTACTGCTGGGCCAATTTGAGTCCTCACTAAAGGAATGTGTGCCAGGTGTCCCTTCCTATCTTTTCTTGCTTCATTCTTCCAGAATGGCTGAGGGGCGGAGAACAATCGATCTTCTGAGTCAAGGACATTGCATCCAATGGGATCCCTGATGTCATGTATGTTAAGGGCGCATCCCACTCTCCATACGTGGTCCTGGCAGAAAACCAGAGCTCTGTATTTTCATTTTCCAGGGCAAGTACAACCTTGCCCTTATCAGCTCTTGTCTTGTGGTGATGCTTTGTCCATGATCCATCCAGAAAGTCCTGGCTGCTCAAAGGTCACCCATTCTGATATCAGGCCTTGCCATTCAGACTCTGGGCCATTTGACCACGGGGCCACCAAAAAAAAAGCATGGTAATGGGGTCAGAAATCCTGGAACTGCTGGCCATTTTTAAAGGTCTCTCAAGTCATCCCAACTTGGTGAAGATGGTAGTCGCTTGGTTCAGAATATGTCAATACCCAATCTGGATTCCTGTTCCTTCTAAGGGGAACTTCACACTTGTCTTCTGACAATGCCCTGAGTGCTGGAGACAACGGCAAATGACTACTGACAAAAACTGCCACAGAAATGGCTCAGGATAAAATATCAGCAGACGAGGAGCCAAGGATTCGCTTCAGGCACCGCATCCATTACATTCAATAGCAATCAACGTCATTATAATGTCTGCCTAGAAATGTCATCATGCTCTCAACTAGATTGGGCCCCTGAGAAGCAGTCTGAAAAACAGATTTTTCTAACATATCAGCCAGACATTTGTAACTGTTTCAGCACTTCCTGAAGCTCATTCACTACATTCTCAGCAGTTGTATGAGTTATATTGCTCGTTAGTGTCTTTATACCTGGGAGATAAAAATCATTCATTATAGTTAAGCTGCCATTGACCATTTTTTCCTGTTACTAACATTATAAAATATGCATTATATCGAATTAGGTGCACTTTATTTTTGGTTCATGCCTTTAAACTTCCCTCAATTTGGGTGATTAATCTTTCTTCTGAAAAGAAGGTCATGTATCTTTTAGAGCTTCATATATGCTTGATTTAACTAACAACATTATCTTTGTTGTTCATCTGATAAATCATTTTCCAATTTCTTGAGCTTTCATAAGTTCAGTGGCTGATAGTAGCCACAATTATTGCTTAGAGTATCAGCAAAGCTTATAGGTAATTTCCTTTTGAATAACAGATCTATTGCTATAGAGATAACAAGATTTTTCTGATGAAGGGTTTAGGCCCGAAACGTCAAGCTTTCCTGCTCCTATGATGCTGCTTGACCTGCTGTGTTCATCCAGCCCCACGCCTTGTTATCTCGGATTCTCCAGCATCTGCAGTACCTTTTATCTCAGATCTATTGCTATGTTCTTTTGTATTGCTAATTACTGTTGCATTATAACAGTTTCAATATTTAATTAACTACCATGTCTGCATTAAGAAAATCAAAATTAAATGTGAAGACCAGAGCTTTTAATCCTTCTTTATTTTGGATTGAGGACCAAAATGGAAAAAGAAGATGTTGCAGTTTTAAAATGAGTTACAAGGACTCATTGTGAGTTGTATTAGATCTGTAGCCTTATTCAAGCTTTTGGAGAGGATAAAGAAGGGTTTTTGGTAGAGCGCATTTGTTTCAGGACAGCTTTTAACAGAGGCAGTCTGATTTTAAGTTTCTTTTTTTAAAAATTAGGTTGAATTATGTGGATCAGGTATCATCAGCGTTACAACAAATGGCTGCTTGGGATCCTGGGCAAATACACAGCCTGCGCGTGAACAATTCAGGGTAGAAAGTCTTTTATTCTAAAAAGACAACATTTCTCTCTTCTTCTAGAGAAGGAATAAAGAATTCAAAAATAACTAGCTATTGTCACTCACTATTTTCCTATAAGATGCTGCCTCTATCCAATAACTGAGAGACTGAACAATTAGTGTACCAAACACCCTGTGTCTACAGTAAAGAATTGAAAGGAGTTTGAAAGAAGAAGATTGAGGGTCAGAAGGACTCAGATGAAGCAAATGTAAATCTCATTGAATTCAGTCGACTGATGTTATTGAACTCTGTATCCCTAATACTTTTTTCTCCATTGATAAAATCTAAGATTCTTTTGTTTGTCCAAGACTGTATGTTTGAGTGTGAATGTGCGTGTCTGTGTGTTGGAGGGGGGGGCGGGGTGGGGGGGTTTAAGGAGGGGTAGGTTTAAATCATTCATATATTGTTTACTTGTAGTCAGAAGTGATTCATTTGTAATAAATGGTAGTTTTTTTTCGCTGAGTGCAGAAACCTGCTCAGTGTTTATCTGTTTAACTGGGTTCGTCACACAGGAGAATTATGGATTTTGAGAATTTTTTTTAACTTTTGTTTAATTGTAGGCAGGTAGTGGATATCAGTGAGAACTCACTTGAACTCTTATGTAGATAGTCACTTAAATTTGTATATCTGTGGCTGTTGGAGCCTGGGAAGTTTAATTTTAGAAATCTGTAGCTATGCAAATAAATGCTTATAATAGTGAGTGGAGTTTGGATTTCATTATATCCTTCCGCATGGTTTCTACACTATAACACAATAGCAAGGGATTGTAAATGTTGGAAGTAAGGAAACAAAATCAGGTAGAAAATAACTATCTTAATAATGGAAAGCAAGTAAAAATTATTATGCATTGAATTCACATAGAATGTCATCATTCATGGCAAAGAAAATTAACAGCAACAAGAAAATGTTCATGATGAACTCAAATGAATTATACTACTGACAAGAACTTATAGTCCTCTGATATATCTCAAGTTTGTGGATTATTTAAACAGGGCACTGTTGGATAGTGTTTCGACTTTGGCAGTGTCCAGATAATTTAATAGATAGATCAGATAATTTAAAACATTATCCTGTTTCATTCAATCGTGAAGATCAATGCAAGTTTAAGGAGCATAAAGTTACGCTTACTATAGATTTAATTATAATACCACAGTGGTGTCACTAAATGGTGTTAGAATTCTTTGTAAAATTGTTGGAGCAAGCCATTTTTAGCTCAGTAGATATAGTCTCCAGTGAGATATCTATGCTATTGAGCAAATTTTCTTTCAAGGAAGAAACAAATTAATTTTGACATACAGCATGTTTACACCATTATTTTTGGAAAGGCAGTATATGTGCAGTTTACCCAGTTAGGATATTATTGTATGCCCTTAACAAAACCTGATTTGTCATCATTTTAGGCAATTGTGAATGGCATATTATAAGAAGTAGAAGTGGAAAATAAAATGTTGGAGAGTTATATAGACAGCTTCCAAACCTTGTTTGTCAAAGGCTAAATATCTTACTAAAAAAATGCAGGTATGGAAGAATAGGCAAATCTAACAAAACAAATTAATGAAGCATATGAAAAAGCATTGGCTGACCACTGCATTCTCTTATAATTCTTCGAATGACGTAAATTTGAATGGGTGTTATGGTGGAATTTAAAGTGTGGGCAAGAATTCTGTATTTTGTAAACGCATGCACCAAATTTAGTCTTTCCACAATAACAAATCATCTGGTCAAAGAGTTATTAGGGAAACAGTCAGGAAGAAATTGATAGAAGGTTGAACTTGGATCACCAGCAAAGATTCTGACCAGTAATTCAGGGAATTTATCAATTAAAAAATTTATTGTGTTTTCTTTCAAAGTTATTATCCCAGAGAAAGAAAACAAAGAAAATTGAGGCACTAGGGACGGAAGCTAATTCTGATAGGTGTGCTTTGAAATATGGTTTTAGAGATTAGAAAGGCCCCAGAAAAATAGCAGGATACAAGATAAAAGTTAGTAGATGCCTATTTAAGACAGAGATGAGATGATCTTATTTCTTTACAGTGTATTGTATTTGTAACTCTCTCATCCTAACAAAATAGTAGAAGCAGTCTTTGAATATTTTTAAGGCAGATGTAGATAGATTCTTGTTAAGCAAAAAGTTAAAATGTCATCAGGATAGGCAGGAATATGGGGTTAAGGCTGTATCAGAGATAAAAGGTACTGCAGATGCTGGAGAATCCCGAGATAACAAGCATGGGGCTGGATGAACACAGCAGGTCAAGCAGCATCATAGGAGA
>JAHRHZ010000009.1:42455607-42466283 GCA_024137785.1 Ginglymostoma cirratum
GTGTTCATCCAGCCCCATGCCTGTTATCTGGGGTTAAGGCTACAATCAGTTCGGCCATGATGTTATTAAATGGCAGAGCAGGCATGGAGGACCAAGTGGCCTGTTCCTCCTCCTAACTTATACATTCATGCCTTATGATAGTAATACTGTACTTACCTGTCAAACCAGCTGACTATATCACTGTTAACTTTCAGGATCTTGTAGCTAACAGTGACCTTTTTGCATGTTAAGTATATGGTTTTAGACACTGAACATATATTTCAGCCTGTTTTTCCTTTTCTAAAAAGCAATAAATACTGAGGAGACTTCTCCAATTTCAGTCTCACAATAACTTTATTTTTCACTCTTGGTTTTGAATGTGTTTCTCCTCTTCTTAGCTATGGTAATATTACATCAGTGGTGACACTTCAGAAGCATTTTCTTTACTATAATGCGTTTGGGACATTCTGAATTTGTGAAAGTTGCCACATTATTGTAAGCTTTCCTTTTCTTTTAGAAACCTCAACTCTCCAACCTAGGCTTTTTCTGAAATTTCTTGCTGTGAAAGGTGTGATATTAACACTACTGATATTAATGACATTACCTTGCACCATTTTTTTTAAAATCCCCAGATGCAGAACAGCTACATAGACTGCATCTAAACCATTTTGTTCCAGCAGCAGGATTTTATGTGGTTCCCGACTATGCTTTTCCAAGGAGAATTTTTTTTCCATTTGCAACAATTGCATGGCAATATCTTTTATTGTTCTCCCTGTGCAGAGGTGAAGACGATCAAATATCATTGTTTGTCTTTTTTTTTTACAGAGAACTCTTCATTGTGAACCAGACTATCATTTCTTTTAAAAAAATTAGATCCTCCCTGTCTTTCAGTTCTTCTTTTCTCTTCGTCACAGGCAAATGGTTAAGAATTTTCTCCTTTCTCACATAGTTTTTTTTTATTCTGACAATGTCAGTTAAGAACTACTTGGGGATATGGTTTACCAAGACAAGTATCATCTTTTGTACAGGGTTAGGCCTTTTTCTGAGTTCTACCTTATCCACAGGCCATTTACTACATCCTGCAGGCAATTGATTTTAATTTTATTTCTTGTGTTCTGTGCTGCAAGTGTCCTGTTGTGCTTTCCAGCTTTTGCACGGGTCTTCCCCCTTTGTATTTCAGTGCCTCCGCGGGGCCTGTTGTTTGTTGCTCACTGGTACCTTTCACTGAGCTTCTCTTTGGGTAAATCCCACCACCGCTCCCCCCCACCCCCAACCCCCCACCCCCACCCACTTCTGTGGTCAGATCACTGGGCAGGCCTCAGGGTTTACTGTCACAGATTTTGCTTTGGGCTCTTACAATCACTTACCTCCAATTCTGTGTTCCGATCACCACTAGTATCATGCAGTAAAGTACAGTCTGCACCCTTTTGAGTGAAAATTGTTACAGCATCTATTTACAAAACATGGAAAGAGATGATATGCTATTGAAGCCTTAAAGACTCAGGCTACAGATCTAAGTAACCTGACATCAGTGTAATCAATCCTTTCACATATTCAATAAATATTCTGGGATTAAAGATATAGTTAACGGTTTACAATCGTGTGAATACAACATCATCCATGACACAGCTTCTTCTATACATGGTCAGGCATTAGTCCTTTATTTTTTATCTCCAACAATATCACCACCACAATACACCTCCATACCGAGGGGTGGCGTGGTAGTTCAGTGGTTAGCACTGCTGCCTCACAGTAGCGGGGATCAGGTCCAATTCTCCCTGTGTCAGTGCGGGCTTCCTCCCATAGTTCAAAGATATGTAGTTTATGTGGATTGGCCATTGGAAATGCTGGATTAAAGGGATAAGGTAGAAGGCGTGGATCTGGGTGGGATGCTGTCCAGAGGTGTGGAGACTGTGCCTGGAGTATGGTGTACAATTTTGGTCCCCTTAACTGAGTAAGGATGTAACTGCATGGGAGGTAATTCAGAGGTTTGTTAGATTAATTCCAGAGTTGAAAGGCTTGCTTATGAGGAGAGGTTGAACAATTTAGGCTATACTCACTCGGCTTTAGGAGAATGAGAGGAGATCTAGATCTAAATGAGATACGTAAGATAATAAAGAGGATTGATAAAGTAGAGTGGATGTTTTCTTTGTGGAACAATCGAGAATGGCAGGTCATAGTTTTAGGATAAGAAGTAGCTGATTTAGAGTCAAAGAGCTGTACAGAATGGAAGCAGACCCTTCGGTCCAACTCATCCATGCTGACCAGATATCCTAAATTAATCTAGTCCCATTTGCTAGCATTTTGCCCATATCCCTCAAAACGCTTCCTATTATTTATACCTATCCATATGCCATTTAAATGTTGTAATTGTACCAGGCTCCATCACTCCCCCGGCAGCTCATTCCATACACTCACCACCTACTGCACTGTTTGTTTGTCTTTCTTTGACAAACTCTGATGTCCAGAGATACTTGAAATCAAACAGCAGAGGCAGTCAGCTGTACAGGTTCATTGCTGGGTCCAACAGCTCTGCAGCTTACTTCTCCATTTAATTCACTTCCCAAGTGGTCACTGCTTTGTCTCTCCTCTCCCACTTTTTGAAGTGCCGTTGTTTTGATGTATTTTTTTCCAAAGTTCCAAAATAATGCAACAACTTATAAAACAATAATTATTGCTCCTAGAATTTGACGAAATCAGCTCCAAAATTGAAAATACCTCAAAAAAGGAACAGCTCTTACAGCCACAATTTTTTCTCATCCCCCATCTTCGATTACCCAAATCCTAAAACAGAGAAGATAAGGAATTACATATCTCAAAGGATTGTGAATCTGTAAAATCCATGACCTGAAAGTGCTGGGACATGAAATAAATTTAAAGTTCAAGAGTTATGGAGAGCAGGCAGGAAAATGGAATTAAGGCTGAGATGAGATCCGTCATGATCATATTAAATGGCGGAGCAGATGCAAGGGGCTGAATTACCTACTCTTCATTCTTATACTTTTATTACATTCAACCAAGACCTTAATCCATGATTGACTCTTTCACATCTTCCTTTTTTAACAATTTCCTCATTAAAACATTTTTGCCACTTACTTTCTGTGTTCAGCTAAATATTCATTGCTTTGGGTATGGCATTTTTTATTGCAGTTGGGGACTCTTCTTTGGAAGGTGGAGAACTGAACTACCACCTACCTAATCCCCTAAACACCTAATGCAGATTTGAATGTGTTGGAATTGATTGTTCACTATGCTGTGTGCAATCTAGCTTCATTTATTTGCAAATGCTTCCATTTTCTGACTACATCTCAAGTGTCAACTCTCAAGTGGTGTAGTTGGTTTATTTGTTGCCTTTTTGATTGTGTTTCCTTGTGAATATTGTTATAGTTTGAAATGTGAACTCTAAACTCGCTTTAGTTTAAAAAACATTTCACCCAATGCCCTTTAGTAAATGCTCTCCTCGCCTTTTATTTTATTGAATGATTTATTTAATTCCAATGTAACTAACCACAGGAGAGTTTGCATTCTGTCTAGGTTCTGCCGTGAGCTTATTTAAATCAGCAATTTTTTTTACTGCTGTGTCCATTAAGTCTACAACTTCCCCAAGCCCCTGAACAATTTCATTAATTTAATTCTGAACACATTGCATCATCCAGCTTATAAATTCATTTAAGATTGAGACATGATTTTCTGTTAATAAGGAGCATTCTTGGTTCTAGATAATACACAATGTTTCAGAGCTTTTCATATCTTTGTATCCCAGATTGGCAGTTGAATTTTATTTTCAATTTGATCTCCTCTGGAACTTGGACTTGAATTGATGAAGGTTAGAGTGTTACTTGATTGAGCTGTTCCATCACATCAGAACGTATTGACTGGTAATCAAGTATCTAATTGAAAATAACCTCTATTTTACCACTCCAGACTTCACATTTTGTCAGATTCTGTCTCCTTTATTTCTTGAATCTGTTCCTTCAGCTTTGATGATGTAAAGTTCCTGCAAAAAAATAGTGCTGTAAAATGGCTGACTTTTCCTCAGGCACGTGTGTCCTCAATACTAATGGAGTACTTCTCACAGCTCTTGCCCTATTTCCAGCTATAGCTGGAATATGACAAGCTAACACCTGGCATTCTGCTCTGGCATTGACAATGTTTTGCATTTAGTTTTGCACCATGTTAAGTGAACTCAAGTATTATTTCAAATAATATATTTTCTGCTTAATAAAGGCATAATCATTTTTTTTCAGATCTTGTACTATCTCCTTTTAACTAACTTACGAAACCTAAACTTTAGGGAGTCTGAGAACATAATGTGTAAAGTACTGACTAAAACCCTGCATAGGTAGTCTTTTATTATTGTGCAAATGCAATTGTCTGCCAAACAGTACAATTTCATTATTGAAGGGGTTTATGTCTTCCCTAGGTATTTATACTTTCTGTTAAATTGTGCTGTCTCACTCTTTTTTAGAATCTTTTTAGTGTGGAAGCACGCCATTCAGCCCATCAAGTCCACACCAACTCTCAGAAGAGCATCCCACCAGACCCACCTTATCCCTGCGTTTCCCGTGGCTAATCCATCTAGCCTGTTCACCACTAGCAATGTGGCATGGCTAATCCACCTAAACTGCATTTCTTTGAACTGTGGAACAAATCCAAAGCACCTGAAGGAAATCCATGCAGACATAAGGAAAATGTGCAAACTCCACACAAACAGTAACCTGATGGTGGAATTGAACCCACGTCCCTAGTGTTGTGAGGCAGCAGCATTAACCACTGGGGTACTGTGCCAAACATTAAATTATGAGTCAAAAATAAGAATTATGTCCTTGTAAGTTGCTGTCTCTTCTACTCACTCTCATTTTGCAAACACATCACTTGCGGCTCAACCCATTTCATGTAACAAGGTACTGACCTAACATTTGTTGCTTAATTTGAATGATTGTTTCATTAACATGCAAATCTCTCATCAGTTTTGCCATTTTATGCCTATTCTAATCCTGCCATGTTTTTGGGAGGAGTCAAGGTCAAATTTCGTTTGTTTGCTCATGGGACTTGGGATTCTTTGGCTAAGGTAGCATTTATTGTTCATTCCTAATTGGCCACTTTCTTGAATCGCTGTAGTCCTATGGTATCAGTTTAGCCCCAGTACTGTTAGGAAGGGTGTTTCAGGATTTTGACTCAGCGACAGTGAAGGAATTGCAATATATTTCCAAGTCGAGAGAGAGAGTGTCTTGATGGGGATTTGGTGGCGGTAGTTGTGCTCTCATGCATCTCCTGTCCTTTTACTTCTGAATGGGAGGGGGTCACAAGTTTAGAAGGTGCTGTCAACAGAGACTTGGTGACTTGCTGCGTTGTGTCCTGTTCATCAGATGCACCGCTGCCACTGTGCATTGGTGCATTGGTAAAGAAAGTGAGTGTTAAGTGCAGTGGAAAGGATGACAATCAACAAAACTGGTTGATCCTGCATGGTATTGAGCTTCTTGAGTGCTTTTGATCTGCAATCATCCTGATAAGTGAAGAATATTCTATCACACTCTTGCCCGCACCTTGTTGACGGTGGACAGGCTTTAGTGAATCAGGACCTGAGTAACTCGTAGCAGAATTTTCAGACTCTAACCTGCTCTTGTAACCATAGTGTTTATATAGCTCATCCAGTTCACTTTCTAGTCAGTGGTAACTCCAGGACATTGTTAGTGAGGGATTCAGTGATGGCAATGCCATTGAATATCAAGAGAAGACAGTCTCTAATAGTAGGAGCAAATTACTGCAGATGCTGGAATCTGTACTAAAACAAGAAATGCTGGAGATTACAGCAAGACAGGCAGCATCCACGGAGAGAAAGCAAGCTAACGTTTCAAGTCCAGATGACTCTTCAGGAGAACTGACTTGAAGTGTGGTGGGGGCAGCATTTATGCAATGGTTGGAGAGGAAGTTGGGGGAATGTGGAGTGCTGAGGGGGAAAGGATTTTGATAGTTTAGATTAATCCAGAAATGGACCTCTCCGTCTCTATCTCCAGCAAATGACATAGCACCAACATCCATTTCAAACCAAATGACTCCCACAGCTACGTCAACTACACCTCCTCTCATCCACTCTCATGCAAGAATGCAGTCCCATACTTCCAATTCCTCTGTCTCCACCACATCTGCTCCCAGGGTGAAGCTTTACACTCCACGATATCCCAGATGTTCTCCGACTTCAAGGACTGTAATTTCCCCTCTCCTGTGATTCACAATGTCCTCAACTGCATCTCCTGAATTTCTGTCCTCAAATCCCATCCCCCCAACAACAATAAGGATAGATTCCCCCTGGTCCTCACATACCACCCACCAATCTCCAAATCTAATGCATCATCCTCTGTCACTTTCACCACCTGCAATCAGATCACCAAAAAGATATTTCTTCCCCAGCCCTAGCTGCTTTCCGTAGGGATCGTTCACTCTGTGAGTCCCTCATCAGCTCCACACATCTCACCAAACTTTCCACCACACCCGACAACTTACCCTGCAACCACAGGAAGTGCTACACCTGCCCCTACACCTCCCTTCTCACCTCTGTGCAAGGATCAAAACAATCATTCCAAACCTGGTAGAGATTCACTTGTACATCTTCCAACCTGGTCTCTTGCATCCGTTGCTCCAGTGTGGTGCCCTCTATATCAAAGAGACCAAGTGTAGACTCGGTGACCAATTCGCGGAACATCTGCACTCTGTATGCTATAATCAACACCACCTTCTGGTTGCAAGCCATTTCAACTCCCATCGGCACTTCCTTGGTGATATGTCCATCATGGGCCTCCTCCACTGTCAAAATGAGGTCACATGTAAACTGGAGAAACAATACTTTATATCCTGCCTCGGGAGCTTACAGCCCAATCGCCTCAACATAGAATTCACCAGCTTCAAAATCTCCCCTCCTCAGCCTCATACCATGTCCAGCCCTCCCTCTCATCCCCACCTCCTTGACCTGACACAACCTGTCCATCTTCCTTCTCATCTGTACGCTCCACCCTTCCCAATGACCAATCTCTACAACCTCCTACCTGCATCCACCTATCACCATCTCACCTACCTTTCCCCCATTCCCATCCTCCTCTCTCTATTTCTTTCTGATCTCCCTTCCCCTTCCCCAGTCCTGATGAAGGGACCAGACCTGAAATGTCAACTTTCCCATTCCTCTAATGCTATCTGAGCTGCTGTGCTTCTCCAGCTCCACATTTTATTGACTCTGACTTCTGTGGTCAGTACTCAGTGTGTGATTGCAGGTGAGACACAAATGAGAATACAGAGTGACCAATTTGAGGGACCCCAGTCCCTGAAATTATCCAACAGTTGCAGTCTGTGAGGAAGCGCATGGGGACTGCAGGAAGTATGAGCAAATGTGGCTAGTAGCCATGAGTGCAGGTCACAAAGGTTGTGTTATTTGCCCAGTGTCAGGGTTAAAGACATCTCAGGACTGGAGAAAAGCTTGAAGAGGGATGGGAGGGATCCGTTAGTCACCACCTCTGTTGGTAGCAATGACATTGATAGGATTAGAAAGGAGTTTCTGCTAAAAGATTTTGAACAGTTAGGAGTCAACGAATGATTTTAGGATTACTACAGAGCCATAGGCAAACAGGCGTAAGGTGAATAAAGTAGAGGAGTTAAGTGTGCTTAAAGATTAATGTGGCACTCGCAGCGATACTGTGTAGAAGAGGGCCGTTTTGGTTGGATGGTCTTCTCTTGAACCATAATAGAACTGGTGTCCTGGAGAATTGAATAACTAGAGGTGTGGAGAGGCCTTCAAACTAATTGTGGCGGGCTGGATTGAGGATTTGGGAAAGGGGGAAATGTAAGCTTGCAAAGCCAGGGGAAATGACAGCATCTCAGGGCAGCTATTCAAATAACCATATGCAAGGTAGGGCAGGAAAGGAGAGAGTATACAAACACAACAAAACAGTAGTAAATAGGGTCAAAGGAGGAAAAACAATAAAAAAGACAAAATTAGTGGCTCTTTACCTGAATGTGTGTCATATTCAGAAAAGAATAAATTGATTAGTGGTGCCATCAAGGGTTAACAGGTATTATCTCAGCCATTAAGGAGACATGGTTAGAAGGAGATCAAAGCTGGTAACCAAATATTCAGGGATGTGTGTTCCTTTTTGGAAGGATGGGCAGGAAGGACAGATGATATGAAATAGCATTGTTGGTGGGAGATGGAGTATGGGTGAAGGTAAGAAACATATAGAGAAACAAGACACTGGTAGTAATAGTCTGTGGATACCCCAACAGGAGCTATACAGTGGGACAGAGAATAAATCAGGAGATATTGACAAAGACATGATAATAATCTTGCATGCCTTTAATCATAGAATAGAATCGTAGAATCTCTACAACGTGGAAACAGGCCATTCGGCCCAACAGGTCCACACCGCCCCTCCAAAGAGCAACCCACACAGCCCCATTCCCCTAATCCTGCATTTCCCATGTCTAACACACCTAACCTAAACATCCCTGAGCACTATGGCCAATTTAGCATGACCAATCTACCAACCCTGCACATCTTTAGACTGTGGGAGGAAACCGGAGCACCCAGAGGAAACCCACGCAGACACAGGGAGAATGTGCAAACTCCACACAGGCAGTCACCCGAGGCTGGAATCAAACTTGGATCCCTGGCGTTGTGAGGCAGTAGTGCTAACAACTGAGCCACCGTGCCAAATCTTCATGTAAATTGGGATAGTCAGATTGGTAAATTCAGCCTTGAGTAAGAATTCATAGAATATATTTGGGACAGTTTCCTAGAACAATATGTTGAGGATCTAACTAAGGATTAGGCTGCTTTGGATCTGCTGATGTGTAATGAGCCGATTTAATATATATGTCAGAGTAAAAGATCACCTAATATCACAACATTGCAGAATTTAGCATTAAGTTTTAGGTCTTACTTAGAACTTAGGTCAGAAATAACTATGCTAAGCTTAAATAAGAAATTACAAAGGAATGAGGGTGGAAGTGGCAGGATTGGGCTGGGGAAGGAATTTAGCAGCAAAGACAGTTGTGGAATAATGGGAGATGTTTAAGAAAATCTTGGCTGACAGCAAAACAAATTCCAAATGATGAAGAAAGATATTAGGAAGGGAATCGGACAACCATGGTTAACCAGGAAAGTTAAAGATAGTATCAGATTGAAAGGAAAAATACATACATGTCAAAGATTAGAGTTAAGCCAAAGGATTGGAGAAGTTTCAAAAACAAACAAAAGATGACTAAAAATACAGGGAGAAGATACATTTTGAATGTAAACTTGCAAGTAATATCAAGACAGACAGAACTTCTTTAGAAGCTTCTTAAAAGAAAAAGACAGGCAACATAAGCCCCTTAGAGAATGAAACTGGGGAAATAATACAGAACCAGGAAGTGGCGAAAGAGTTCTTCAAAACAGAAAATGTGAATAGAATTCCAAAATTACTTTTAAAAAAGAGGCAAAAGGAAGAGAGGAAATAAATAAGCATAAGTGCTAGGGAAACTATTGGGGCTACAGACCTATAAGTTCCCCGGACCTAGGATGCACATTACTGTACTAAGGAAAGCAGCTACAAAGATACTGGTTGCAATCTGTCAGGAATCCTCATATTACTGGAAAAGTCCCAGGTGATTGGCAAACTGTCAATGTGACACCTGTATTTAAAAAGAGAAGGAAACAAAAATAAACATGTAACTATAGGTCAGTTAGCTGAACGTTTGTTATTGGGAAAATGGTCAAGTCTATCATTAAAAGATGTATCAGCAGAGCATTTGGAAATTCACAATATGATCATGCAGAGTCACCTTGGCTTCATGAAGGGGAAATCATGCCTGACAAATTTATTAGAATTCAGTGAAGAGATAACAAGCAGCATAGAAAAAAGGAAGCAGGGTATGTTATATGCTGACTTGATGAGCTAAAGAGCCTTTTCCTGTGCTTTCGATCTCTGTGATGGCTTTATGCAGATATGGAGGGTCTGTCATATGAAGAGTTAGACCTACTCCCTGGAATTTAGAAGAATGAGATATACAAAATTGTAAGGGAACTTGACAGGGTAGATGAAGAAATATTGTTCCCCTTTGTGGGAGAGTCAAGGACCAAATGGTGTAAGATCAAAATTGAGTGATCACACACATATGGCAAAGAAAAAGAGGAATTTATTTTGTTACAGGATAGTGAATCTGTGGAGTTCTTTGCTGCAGAGGGCTGTCAAGGCTGGCTCATAAAGTACATTCAAGACTGAGATAGATCATTTTAATAGGTAAGAGAATCAAGGATTGTGGGGAACTGCTAGAAAAGTGAAATTGAGGATCACCATATCAGCCATTATATTACTGCATGGCAGAATAGCCTTGATGAGCTGAATGGCCACCTTCCGCTCCCATGTCATTTTGCACAAAGAAAATATAGAGGACGTTGCTGATTAGGTGCCAGTAGGTGAGGAACTCTCAGATTAGAGGCATCAGAAAGTGAGAAACACATCAGGGGAGGATTGAGCTAATCTCACATATATCCAGTTTTTGTTAGCTTGATGACCTTCTCAAATCTGGCTAGTAAAAACATACCTTTACATAAACTGAGATAACAAGGTGTACAGCTGGATGAATACAGCAGGCCAAGCAGCATCAGAGGAACAGGAAGGCTGACGTTTCGGGCCTAGACCCTTCTTCAGAAAAAGAAGGGTCTAGGC